>JBBMKD010000053.1:60953728-60968864 GCA_037834095.1 Argya squamiceps | reverse complement strand
TGCCCTGGCGGTAGAGCGGGGGGCTCTGCGGACCCCCCGGCGCCTCCCCCCATCCGCCTTTCTCCGTTTCTCCGCCGCCCCGAGGACGAGCGGAGCCGAGGGCGCGCACTTCAGCAGGGTGGCGATCCGCAGGAAATCCAGCGCCGCTCCCGGTGCCGGCGGAGCAGCGCCCGGCAGCCCCGCGGGACCCCCGACCCGGAGCACGCCCGCAGGTAACCGCGCAGCGCGGCCAGGACGGCGGGGAGGCATCGCTCCGTCTGGGGTTGGGGGCGGGACGGCTCCCATGGGCTTTCTGCGCCTGCCGGGTACGGACAGAAGGGGCTGTTCACCTGCCGAAGCCGGGGCAGGTTCCCGTCTCTGCCGTGCCCGGCTTGTGGCTGGGGTGGCTGCGGGACCGCTGCTCGCAGTGGTGAACTGGGGGGCTCATGAGGAGAAAACCCCCGGGCCTTCGGAGCTCATAACTTCAGCACGAAACGTACTCAAGTTGTACTTTTTATTCATATCCATGTTTGTTACATTGTTATGCATTAGAATATTATATCGTATACTTACATTTTTATATCTAGGACTTTTGTACGAGCAGTTCTTAGGATGGCAGGAAAGCAAGGTTCACCCTCTCACAGACTGTGTCTTGCACCCGCCCCTCCCCAGTGCCTCTTTCTTTTCCCCCTTCAGCAACAACCCGTGCTAGACTCGTTTGACACGTTACACTTCAGAAAGCAGCTGCATAATGTGGCAAGGGACAGTCAGGCTCAGGGTGGTTGCCTGTGCTACCTTGGCCACCCTGAAGAAGTACTGTCGTCACATCTGAACTTCAGAAAGTTGCCCTTTATCAGCAAGTTACACGCATTTCTAGGTCTGAACTCTGATGTGACAGCAAGTGCAATGCGCTGACCTCGTGCTTGTGGTGTCACAGCATCCTGGTTTTATGGGTGTGTAAAGGCAAAGTGGGTGAAATAAAGCTTGAAATCTCTGCCATATGGTTGTTACGATGTTGGGAATTATGACATGTCAAATACTAGGATGGGGTGTTTTGCTTGGGGACAGTCTTTCCGTGACTGCCTGGGCAAAGAGGCCTGCTTAAATTAACAATGAGTATGCACAGAGAAGAACAGACCATCACAATGATGTTCACAGGATACTTTAATTTAGCTTTAATGTGTAATGACTCTGGATTTGTGCATGAAACCACAAATTTTTATTGGTGGTGTTTTTATTTGTGGTTTTTTCCCCCCCCAAGGCTTTGTGTTTGTTTACATTGGGAAAGTGGAATTGGTAATTGTGTTTGCAGCATGTAGGCTTGGATTTTTAATCTCCTCAAATAGAGGTATACTTACAACCAGGACTCTGTGTTTTCTCTTAGTTTGTAATTTTGTTTCTTTAGTCTTCTGCAGTAGCTCTCTGTTAGCTTAGACTCCTGGCTATAGTGTATTTATATTCATCTACAATCTATTTATTGTTGCTCTTTTCATCTGTGCTCACACCAACTCCACCAGGTGACATATTTACTAAACATTTGTGCAAGATGTAGCCTTTCAGTGTGACCATTCTTGTCGGCTTTTGGGTTGCAGGAAGGTTAAGAGATCCATGACAGGAACAATATCCTGCTAATCAAATGTCCCTGCACTGTGGTAACCAAACTCACAATAGTTTCTTCTGACTTCTAAGTATGAAAACCTCACAAATTGAGTTAAGGAAATGAATTCCAAATATGTGGGAAATAAAAGGGAGATTTGGTGATGATTTCTCCATGTAAGTGCATAAAGCCTCTCTTTTTTCCCATTCATAATCCATTTCTCTCAGAAAATGAGATGAAGAAATCTTCTGAACATGACTTCTATTCTCAGAGTGGAACTTTGACTCCCTGTCTGCTCTTCCTGTTGCAGAAGCCACTGGAGCAAGTGCTTCAGGATCCTATAAACCCAGGATAGCTTTGTAGCTTCCCTCTCTGTAGTCAGAATATGACTACACTTGCTTCTGTGGCTGACAAATCTCACCAGACTGCCTTGATTCTGCAATAAAATTAATTCTGCAATAAAATTAGTTGCAACATGAAGCTAGATGTGTTCTTTCTTCTGTTTAAAAAAAAAAAAAAGGAGAAAGGCAGGTGTTAACGCTTTTCTGGCTTATAAAATACTAACTGTATCTGAAAAGAGTTTTCTAATGCAGCACTATGCCTTTGACCTGCTTGAAAATCTTACAGGAAAGGAGTTAGTGTGGCCCATCTCCAGTCCTTGTCTCTGCCAAATGTTGTGCAATGTGAGAGTTACTGACAGTGCTGCCTGGGGGACAGTACTCAGGCAATTGTCTCAGATCTCTATCTGGAAAGGAACTCGAGAAAGTAGATCGGTTTTATGAGCTGTAAATGCACTTGAAACAATTCTGGATGATGCATATGGCAAGCATATCAGAACTCTTGTCAAACTAGTAAATTGTATGTTAATTAGTGCAAAGACATAATAAAGACTATTGAAACTCCTGTACACTAAATAGCTGCCTCACAGCTTTTGACATTGGACTGATGAAAGAGGGAATGTCGAACCTTTTATGTGCTGGGAGGCAGAAAATCAAGGAGTTTCCATTCTTGGTGTTGCTTGAAAACATTTGTGATGCTGAGATGAGCTACTGAAGCTTTCTGTTACAGCATCAGCCTTTTCTTGTGCACTACAACCAGTGTTTGACATGTAACAGAAAAATCTTTCTGCTCTTCCACATACTATAGCCCAAATTCACCTCCATTGTCATGTGAAAAGTGCAAATTATATTTTATTAACCTGTGAGTTTGAAAAAGCTTGGTGTGCTTAACTGCCTACAGGACAAAGCAAAATTTATCTCTCATTAGAAGTTAACGTTAATTTAAAAGTTCAGACAAAAGAGTACTTGAATCTTCAGAGATACTTTGAAATGGATGGAAAATGTCAAACCTGGTATCTGGAGACAGTTTAGAGAAGGACGTTGTGTAGAGTAATGTGATTAACAATCTGTTTTTGAAGAGAATAACTGTTTGTGGACTGGTGTCTTTTCTTTTCTTTTTTTCTCCTGCTAAATTAGAATTCGGAGCTTGTGTGACTTGAGTGAATCTTTACTTCAAATGTGTGTGTGCATGTTAACTCAAAATTAGCCTCCTGCCAAGAAACAGGTGTAGGCCACATCTTGCTTGTTCAGCACTTTCACAAGCCAAGAGCTCTGCAAGGTGTGAGTGTGGCACTACTTTGACTCTGCAGAGGATCAAGCTGTCCTAGGAGGTTCTATCTCACTGAGCCGACTTAATTCAGGTGGGAAGCCATCACTCAGAATACAGGGACACAGTAACTCACTTTCATTGCAAGAAATAGCTTTCTCCTGTCATCAGCACAGTCACCTCTGGCCTTGCTGAACATAAACCAGATTGATTTTTGTGGCATTCAAATCTTGCACCTGTTCCCTGGCTTTGCACACCGAAGTGCAAATTTTCACCCTTTCTGGAAAATTTTCCTCTGACCACCGATTTCTAAATGTACATCTGCTGGCACTGTGCTGTTCGTTGGCAGTCTCAGACATTGCAGAGTGCCTCGTGGGAAGCTGAGGTGATTTGCATTCAGGACAGCATTCACTGCAGCAAGGTGTCTTCCAACATTGACAGGAAAAAAAATAGTACCCCGCTGCTGCTGTTGTATCTCTGCCTGTAAATGGGTATGAAATGATGGGATTATGTTAAAGAAACTTCAGTAATCTTTTGGGTTTCCACCTTGCAGTAGGAGATAACTAAATGAGACTCTAATAGCATGCTGCTCTAGTCTTTGAAAAATGTCTTTGTTGTTTATTTTTTAAATGCTAGAAGGACAACCATACCCTGCCTGACAGTTTCTTGTTGTTGTTTTACCTGTGAAAATATAGTAACAAACATTGGATTTTGATTCTTCTTGTTCCTGGCTTTGTATAACCCACTGCATTTTGTTGACTGCTCTACAATGATGGAAAATTTGCTATGCAATGTGTTCAGGGAAAACCTGTGCAATCATTAGGGCTAATCTTGGCAGTGATTTGCATCTCTAGGTGCATTAGAGACCACTGACAAAGAAAAATAGCTGCTTTACAAGCCTTCCTGGGGGTTGGAGGGTTTTTGACATTTTTCTAAAGTTGAGCTTTATCAAGAGGAGTTGATACTTTAAAATGTTGAGAGAGGAAGGTGAATATGAGGAAACTGCTTCCAAATATTCCTCTCCCTTCAAAAATGAGGGAAAGTAAAGCATGAACAATTTGCTTTATGCAGAACTTGCATGAAAATACATTTTCCTCTCATTAGAGAGTTTCATGTTTCTGTGGGCCAAATTAATCACCTCTGCCTCTTATTGAAGCAAATGTGGGGAAGTGCCAAGAAATGAAACTTTGCTTTTACCATTTCTTCCCCCACATCTTCTCCAAATATTTAGGATCAAAATAATCCCCTTGAAACCAGTAAGAGTGTATTGTTTAGTCCATACACTATCCAGTCATGTCTATATGTATTTTGGGTTGGCTTGATGTTTCTATTTAACTCTTGTCTGACAATGCCTACTTTACCCAATAATTCTTGTTGATCTTATAATATTGACTTCCTGGTGATCTGGATGTTGATTTCCTGAAATAAATTAAAATTCGTGTTCACTGATTGATTTTCAAGTGACAGTATATGAAAGATTCAAAGGAGAGTTGCAATTTGACACGGGTTTGCTGAAAATTGTCTGCTCCTTGCTCTAGAGGTTTTTTAAATATAGCCTGAGAAGCCAAAATCACTGAAGTTCTGGTAAATACTGTTGCTGAAATGCTTCTAGGCATTGCTGAAACTGGGAAAGTAATAATTTGCACACCCAGTATAAATGAGTTTGTTTTACAGAATCATAGGAGTGAGTTTCTTTTGCAGATAAATTAATAAATGTGGTTGCGAGATTCCCGAGACTCCTGGATTGGAAAAGGAGAGCTTCTTCAAGGAATGTGTTACTTTTGGGTAACAAGTAAAATCAAATATTGACAAAGGAAGCTGTTAATAAAAATAAATAAATAAATAAATAAATTTGTGATATGCTCTTGGCTATTATTTTGTTCCTTTTTTGTCAACATCCATGCTGCTTAAAACTGCAGTTACCAGACCTTTCCCCCACTTCTTAGGTCCCAGTGAGGGACTATCTCATCTGCTGCATTCCAGTCAAAATCCTGCTCATAACTGGGCAGTATTTGGCACTGTTTGTTGGCATGTCTTGGGTACAGTGAGATCTGTGATAAAGCCCTCCAACTGGTGTGTTTTGTACTGTTGTGTCTTAAAGTATTGTTATGCATTCGATGTGTAAGGTAAGTTGTCTTGTCAGGATGAAGGATTTGTCAGAGGGAAAGGAAAAATATGAAGCAAGGAAATTTTAAAATGAGGCAGTTGTGGGCTTTTTCTTCTAGTTCTCTTAATACTGGGTAGATTCTCTTCAAAACATTTCTGTCAATTCAATATTTTAATCAAATTACTGACTGTGAATTTTGTGGCCAAAACTGTATTTCTATGAGAGGAGAAAATGGCTTTCTGTTCCAGAATGGGATACTGTGTATATTAGCTGTCCTGAATATAAGGCCATCTGGGATGAGTATTTACACTTAGGTGATCAGAATGATCCTTTTCATTGTGTTAAATCTGTGAATAAACTTTGCCTCCAGCTATTGATGGTCAAAACATTTTAATCAAATGCATAGCCGTGGACAGCTCAATATATTCAGGCCATTGTCAACAAACTCCTGTACTCCTGACAAAGGGAGAGAGAATGCTGCTTAGGGAGTGTATCCCCAGAGCACCAGGTTGTGTAAATAACCTGAGCATAAAGGAGGAAACTGAAAGAGGAATTTTTAATAGTTTCTTCAACTAGCTGCCTTGGAAATAGCATTTTAACAGAGATAAGCCTTTAGCAGAAGAAAAGGCTTTTGAAGTAGATATAGGGAAGGGAGGATGGGGTTCTGCTGAAATGTTGGCAAGCAAGGTAGCAACCAGATGTGGTCCCAGGGTGCAGATACACAGCAGCAAGGTGATATCAGAACATAAGGAGAATTGAGTAAAAACAGGAGGGAAGGAAAATTACTGCTACAGTAGTCTGCAAAGCTAGATGTAAAAAATGTATTTTAATGAGTTTCAGAGCAATTTGACACCTCTGATTGCCCTGAAACTCAGTAAAATGGAGCATAAATCGTGTTAAAATTAGACACAAAAGACTGAGTGGAGGGTAGTTCAGAGCAATGAAATAGCATTCATTATAAGTATTAATGCTAAGTATGTCAGATGTTAATGTGAAACAAGTTAAATAGCCTGTAAAGAAGGAAAAATGCGGTGGAACTGTAGTGTGACGTGAAATTTTGTGATCTGTTAATGACTTCTGACAAAGTGCAGCACAGGCATTAATGTAGCTTAGAGGAGTAGCCTTCCCCTCATGGGTAACTGCAGGCACTTTCCCTCCCTCTCACATAGATGCTGGTGTGGCCAGAATTAGGTGAGGCTAGGAGAGAGACAATGGTGAACAGTGATTAAAAATCACTGACTGGTTCAGTGGCTGAATTTCTTCTGGCCCTTTTGAGGGTTTGCCTTTCCATTAGCTGAGCATGTGGTGTTTCTGTGCCAGGCTTTTGGCTCTGCTGGTCACCACTGGGGACTTTGTGGCACTTGAGAAGCAGAAGTCAACAGAGAAGCTTCTAATTGCATCTTCATTGTGTCTTCTGTTTCTGTGAAGTATGAGAGGCTTCTGCCTGGAAAACTTGAGAGCAGATCCCCCTGCCCATTCCTGGTGGCTTCTCAGGGTAGAAAATCTAGGGATGCAGAATGCAGAGCACCCAGGCACTGCTGCTGCTTCTGGCTGAGCATCCTGACCTGACTAGTTGCTGTTCCTTGTGGGAACTGTCCAGTCTTTAAGCTCCAGCTAGAAGGCTGGGGTAGGGTTACTCTTTATTTACTTAAGGCTTCATCTTCCTACTAGGCTGAGATATTTGGTTGCTTAAGCTCAGGAGTCTGTTACAACTTTCTTGAATGCAAGAAAGCTAACTTATTGCCAGCTCACAGGAGAGCAGGCTCCTAGTTTCTCTTCTACCATGAAACAGGTATTCTAAATCAAAAATCAAGGTTAATGTCTACACTAACTTAAAAACTTAAAAACTCTAAACTCCATAAATTCCCTGAATTGTAAAATTGTTAAAGCAAATAATATTTGAAGACAGGTTGCTTTTTAAGCATTTTGTCTTGTATCACAGGGGCTTGATGACAACTTGTTGCAGTGAGTTATTAAAATGTTTTTCCTCTTTGCCATCATTCACTATCTTGTGATACTTCACTTCCTTAATTGAATACTAGTGCATATGCATTATTTATATTAACATCAGTAACTGAGTTAGGAAATGAAACTTACTGGCTAATTAGGTCTCTCTTCAGAACTGGTGACTTAAGAATCAAAGCAAAGTCACTGATACAGAAAAAAGGAAATTGTTTTTGATGGAATAGGAATTTTCCTCAGTTTTATGCAATTACACTGCTATCAGCCTTTTCTTCAACTGACTCTTGCCAAAATGTCTGTCTTAATACAAACACACTGTACATTCCATTTTATTCAGTCTGACAGTTCCTTATTAAGTGGTTGCATTTCATGTGTGAGGGTAGAATCCTTTTGTACTTCAGTTATTCTCCTATGGATTAGCACTACTGGAGCATTCCAGAAAGTTATGTGAGATGAGATACCTGGGGATGACTTTAAAAAGTTTGAAAAATCTTAATTCTTAAAACTTTAGAAGAGGCTTTCATGTCTTTAAATAAAAAGCTTGGCAACTCTTGCATAAAATGTAGTTCTGGTGAAGGCGTTGCAAAACATCTGTTTTTCTGTGGTATGTACAATAAAATCAGAATTGCTATCAGTGCATAAAGCTATTCAGCATTTGTGTTTTGGCTTATTTTAATTATAAATATAGAGCAATTGTGAATTTTATTAAGATGTACTTTAAACTTGAGAGCAAGTTCCATCAATTTATTGCTAGAAGTCATTGTCCATTTTAGAAAGCAGAGTGGTTGTAGTGCAGCAGCACTGCAGAAGTTGACCATGTTCTGGTACTCTGAGCTGACTGTTGCTCTGTAATTACCTCTGTATGCTCCCAAGTCATGCACGATAATGCAGTAAACAGTGTTCTTCATAATCTATTAATCTATAACTGATCCTGGGGACAAACAGGCTCACCAGACCTGCAAGTGAAGGATATGCAGATGCCTGAGCTGGCTGTTAAGGTGCTCTTTAGGCCTAACAAGGTAGGCGAGGCAGCAGGGGGTAATTGTGTGGTTTTTGTGTTTGTGGAGGGGTGTAAGCAAGTCAAAACACAGCAGCCCAAGAGGTGGGTTGTGCACATGCTCTTAAGCTCCCCTACATCCTTTCCCTGTCCTGGATCAAGCATAGAAGGTGTCTTTAGAACAACATTCCTGCCATGCAGTCA
This sequence comes from Argya squamiceps, assembly GCA_037834095.1. Lineage (NCBI taxonomy): Eukaryota > Metazoa > Chordata > Aves > Passeriformes > Leiothrichidae > Argya > Argya squamiceps. The sequence continues at coordinate 60,960,413 of JBBMKD010000053.1, read as the reverse complement.
AGGGTGAGAGAAATACCCAACTGCTGTGGATAGCCAGCAGGAGACCTGGCTGCTGGTGGTGTGGGCTGCCCTTGGTCTTCAACTTCAGGGTGGAGAATTACCCCTTTAACTGTTCATTTTATTTATTTTCTGTATAAGGGCTGCTTGTGCACGGGATACATGAAGAGCTTTTTGTTCATAGAAATGAGAACAATATTAACATTGTGTGTGTTAGTAAGGAATTTAAAGGAACTTCAAAACGCAAGTGAGTTACCTCTTAAAAGGATTTTCACAGAGCTTAAACAAACAAGTGTCTGTTCATCATAACGGTGAAGAATTATTACTTCCTGGTTTTAAGAACTGTTACCTTTTAACACTATTATTGTTGCTTTTCCCAGGTGGTCAATGCCAACTGTACAGTTCACTAGTTTTCTATGGGATTTTTTGAGGCTGTTGTAACCAAATGCAGTTGAGCTGCTGGAGAAAAGTAGGCTCTCCCTTTTAAAACCTGAGTAGCATCAGGGTGTTGTAATGTGGTATATGTCATGTACCTTATCACTGTGAATATTGTGCCCTCTTTGCTAGGTCCCAAGTGCCATTTTGGTCTTGTAGGGGACTGGATCCTGATTCAAATGAATCTTAATTGAATTTTGTGCATCATGCAGCTTACAGAAAATGTTGAGATAGGACAGGGGTAGGTTCTAAATGAAAAAGAGATCAAGTAGTTTCACTATGCATGTCTTATGATTTGTTGATTTAAAGGCTTACATCATTTAGAAAACAGGAGTGTTTTAGGGGTATTGTATGCATCTCAAACTGTCACGTTAATTTTCTCCCCGACAGGGCTAAACAGGGTTGATTAAAGGCATGTACCAAGCCTTTTGCTGATTGCTTGTGTTCTGCTGGGGTCAAGGCATCTGTGACCAGCATTTATCTGAAATAACATGCAGAATATGACAATGGTGAGCAAGACCAGGATTCTGGTATAGAAGACACCAGAAAGCCTTCACAGTCCTTTAAAACTAGTCTGATCCAGATATTTCAGAATCTTATTCTCTAAAACCTCATTATTTTCACTATGGTTTTCTTAGAAAATAATAATGTAGTCCTTTCAAATAACAAAGAGGTTTTAAATTGACACAGAGAAAATGGCTGGTGTCTAGAAGCCTGGGTTGGTAATGCTATTGAAGTACCTACAATAGGGAACAGCTCCAGGGCACAGCAGTTTATCATTCTTTTCCAGTTCATTTGTTTAGGTGTGATGTTAGGAATACTCAAATATGGTGAAGTTACAGAATCCAAACTCTCACTTGCAGAGAGGTGATTCTAGAGCAGTGCAAGCCAAAACTCCAGTTACTGTGCTGACACCCATGAAGTGTCACAAGTGTTCCTTTGCAGCACCAGCCTTCCCAATTTTTCCTTTTGCCTAGAGATAGAGGTAGTCAATAGATCAGGGAAAAAAATTTGCAGAATTCTGTGTTAGGGTGTTTTTTTGGGTACAGTTTTTTGCAGAAAAAATAATTCCGTTCCGTCTGCTGCCCTGTGTGTACAGTGCTATTGCTCACACCATTGGTGGCTTAATATTAAAAAAAAAAACCAAACCAACTTTCACTCTTTCCTTCCTCTCACTGCAGGGAAGGAGATTAGAGACCTGAGCAGAAGTAGATGAATTGTTCTCTGTGGACACCATGAGAGTGCATGTATTTAGTAATCATCATTTTCCACAGTGCTCTGCTGAGCTCCGTTTGCTTGTACAAAAGTACTTATGGAAGAAAAGAATCACTCCTGCCCCTCTCTGCTTCCCATACATTTATTCTCAGGTAGTTCTTTGTGGCCCTGGACCACCCTGAATCTATAGTTTGGGATAGAAATGGAGGAATTTCTCCAAGTACTTTTCCTCCTTCAGGAAGTCAAAGAAAGTAGCTGCTTGCTGTCAAATGTTAGCTTCAGTTTCAGGAAGGAAAAGTGCTTTTTAAATATGAGAAATGAGAATATATTATCCTTCCTGAGACTGACAAGAACTACATGCTTATTATAGTCAGTGAGCTGACAGGCAACACTAAATGTGGGTAAGGCTTGCAGAGCTGGAAACTGAAGTACACACAGCCAGAGGATCTTAAGTCCTGCAGTTGGATTTTTTTGGTTGGTTGTTTTGTTCTTTTTTGTTTTGTGATTTTTGTTTGTTTGTTTGTTTTTTCTATGTGTGGAAGAGCAGGTTGTTTGAAGTTAAAATACATTATTTGCTGTGGCACAGAATATAGAGGCAGGATCAGCTTTCTGATATGGAGTTTTTTTCAGGTATAGTACACAAGGGATTAAAAAAGAAGGAGCCATTCAGTAACTAAGGAGAGGACTGCATGGTGCTGAAACGACCCTATTCCTGAGGATTTTGTATTTTTTCTTTTTCTTTTTTTTTTCTTGGTGCATGCATTGAAAGAAGGAAGGAGAATTCTGATAATTAGAAAACAAGTTAGACTCTAATTGAAAACTTCTGAACTGCATTGCAGCAGCTGCTAACAAGCCACATAAAACTAGATAATATAACTCTGATCATGAAGAAGTACCTCCATTTTTACCATAAGCTCTTGAATTACATATGCTCAGACACAGAACCAAATTTTGTGTGGAATGTATGCTTCTCCCCCTATCTTTTTTCCCCTATATGTGGATGTTAAACGTTGAACAATCTCCAATTTAAATTACGATTGTGTAATTAATTAGTTGATGAGTGTGGAAAATCAACTCTTTTTTCTACTTATAAACTTGGTGGGTGTGGGACTTTGGGTTTGTGAGGTTTTTTGTTTGTTATTTTTAAATACCATTCTGTTCCCTAATTAGGATTTAGCGGATACATTTAGGAATATACAGGCAAAATAACTTTCTGAAAAGATGCATAATGTTTGTTTCTTGATTAGTGGATTGTGGGGAATGATTGCATGCCTTCTCTGATTTGTTTATTTGATATTAAGAAAGGAATTATTTCTATTAATTCTAATTCAGGTGTTTGAATTAAAAAAATAATATAAAAGCACACCTATGTGTTACATCTTCTCAGAGATTAAAAGGAAGGTAACTTTAACAACATTATATCTATGAAAAAAATATGAGTTTTGAAATCTAAAGCAGAATTTTATTCTACTTCTGTTAAGGTAATTTTAATATAAAGTTAATAAGGTAATTTATATTTAATAACTTTATTCTACTTCAGTATCTTTCAAAACATTACCCATGTTGGTTTACAGAATTATGCCCTATGTTGAAAATGTGAAAATTCAGTCCTAGTACATGATACCTATGTAAACTTAAGATATGAGCAGCTGCATTTTGCTCTGTATTGACAAATATCAATAAAACAACAGGTAAGCAATAACAGATGAATATTTAACTCCATGTTTGTACACGTACTTAAGTAGGGGTCCTGCACTTCCTAGGCTTAAAAACAGGCAGGCAAAGTAAATGCAGTAATTTTTTTTTTTTACATTGTAATTGAATTTAAAACCTTATTTCCCTCATGGTATCTCACTGAACTCTTCACTAACCTTTACTAAAAAAGCATAATAAATTGCTTTTGTGCTGGAACCAGGGAGGGAAGGCTGCAGCGTCTTCACCACAGCAGCTGTGAACGTGCAGCAGTGGGGATGGCAGGATTTAGAGGTTGGAGTATCAAAGTTCTCCATCCTGCTGGATTCTTTGGGCCATGGCAGTGATGTGTGCTGGCAGCAGGGGCTACTGTGAATCTCCAGCTGGCTGTGACAGCCAAACTGGTCTGGTTTTCCTTTCTGGACTGGCCTTTACAGGCTCAGACTACAGACAGTGCTGTGATTTAACAGTGTTTAAGAGTATAATATTGAATTCCTCAGAGGTCCTGAGCTTTTCATATTCAGGGGAAAACAAACAAACAACAAAAAGGCAAACTGATAACAGCATTAGTTATATATGCTTACTTCTATCTTCTTTTATAGGTATCTTCAGATGGAGCTCCTCACTTCAGAATAGTTTTTAACAAAACAGCAAACTGACTTACATGGGAGAGAACTTAACACACAAGCTGATAGGACAAGGGGAACAATTTTCAACTAAAAAAGGGAGATACTTAAATTACATGTTAGGAACACATTTTGTATTCCTAGGGTGATGAGGCACTGGCACAGGTTGCCTGGAGAAGTTGTGTTGAAGGCTAGCTTGGTTTGGGCTCTGAGCAACTTGGTCTGGTGGAAGTTGTACCTGCCCCATGCTGGGGGTCTTGGAATTAGATGATCTTTAAAGTTCCTTCCAACCCAAACCATTCTATGATTTTATAGATGTTCATACACTGAACTTTCTTGAACTCTTTGAAAGTCTTAAGTACTGACCTACAGCCAGTAAATCAGGTTTAGTTTCTCTAAGGTATAGTTCAACAATGAATTGTTTGCAAATATGCTGTCCCTCATAATGCTGTAATTCAATAGAAATGGTTATGCTGAGTAAATTGGCCACGTCATATGAAAGGTGAGGGGATTTCTGACCTCTCTGATGCATATTTACATAAAATCAGACCTGGTGTTTTTTATGATCAGGTGAAAAAAATATGACCATGTAGAACATAGGTTTGTTTCCCACAGACTTGATTCAAAAGGTCTCTCTTTCACAGATCAATATGTGATTAATTGTAAAACGGTTACAATTAGCAATAGGTCAGCATGATAGTTTTCTATCCTTATTTCAAAGTCTAGTATGAAAACAGAGCAATTTACCTGCATATTTCTTTCTTTGAGAATGGCTAATTGTGAGCTGGGGATCAATAATTAAAACTTGGAATTGAGGATAAATTGCCTATGGAAATGGGTAAAAGGTAAAATATCCTTAACCTTTCAGTGGTTTTGGTGTAATTCCTGCACTATGCTTTTCATATCTGCAGTGTAGTTACTTAGAAAGGTAGTGAAACCTTTCTAAAACTTAGTTTTGCTTTCTGCTTCCATGGCAATAGTTGCTCTAAAAAACAAAAACTAAAAACCCCAAAGTAAATGCAGATGCACTTCTTGTTTTCCCAGTGTCTCTGCAATTTAACACTTCACCTTCAGAGACTGCTCCAAGAGCTTGTTGAATGCCTCTCTGAATCCCTTACTGACTCTGCTGATGGTTGGCAAAATTTGTCTCAGCAACTTTCTTTCCTGTCCCTCCTCTTTGTAACTGAGCCACATGGTAAGAAATGATAAACAAGGTATTTGCTGTAGTTTTTTGGATATGTGAAGCAGATGTACTTGTCCAGTGTGCTTCCATCTAAATAAGAACAAATGATTCCTAGGACTGTTCTGTCAAACTGTAAGCCAAAACACTGGATCCTGTACTGTATCGTGTCCCAAATTTAGAAAATTTTTGTGTGTTTTTATTTTATTTTCAAGCAGCCCTGTATAGCAAGTAATACAGTTTTGAATGGATTGAGGCTCTTTACAACCTATTTCTTCAAACCCATAATGTTTTCATTTGTAATGTTCTCATTTGTATATGTATTTTTTATCTCAGGAGCAAATAATCAGCTTTCAAAGGTTTTGAAAGTATTTCCTTTGATAAAATATTTTTGACCTATTTATCTTAGTCTGTGTAATAAGTATAGTTTTACCTTCAGAATTGTCTTTTCTGCAAAAGAAACTTTAAAGGATCAGAACTCCTTTTCCCTTCAAAAAGAGGAGGCAGCTACTATGTTTTATTTGATTGATCTCTCCATCTTATTGCACAAATAAACATTAAAGTTTTGTGTTGCTGTATAAACCACTGGAAAGGACTATGGAGCAGAAGATTGAAGGTGATGTTTCTATATTTTAGGGTGTTTTTACACCACAGACTATTAAATTAGAGATACAGGAACTACTTATCAGATTATTGCTTTAGGTCTGCTCTGCTGGTATAGTGAGATTGCTTTGAGAGCAGTGTTGTGAAGAGACATCCTTCAAAACACTGACCCAGTGTGAAATTAATACAGAATATTTCAGCTGCAGGACTATTCCAAAACTGTTTATATGAGTTCATGACTATACTTGCAAAACTGAGAAGCAATTGCTATAAACTGAACATTCTTGGTGTCCTAGATCTCAAAGAAAAAAAAAAAAACAAACTCACCACAAAACAACAACAAAAACAACCAAAACCCCACAAACAAACAAAAGTTCTTCCTTCTACCAAATAGTTGGAATAAGACGAAGTGTATTTATGACCATCTTGAAAGTATTTTTGATTTTTGCAGATAAAGTGGCAAGGATCGGGTATGGGTGACAAAAATCCCAGCTTCTATTGTTGTCAGCTCACTCTTCCCTGTGGAAAGGATAGGGAATGCTCAGTGTTATAAATGGGCTGAAGATAATGTTTTCTCCTTTAATTGCCTTTATTAGTTCAGCTCTTTTAAGAAAACGGGAGGTTCGAGGGATGGCCTTTCGCCGCCACTGCTCCCGCTGAACTGCACTCCCGAGGAGCAGAGGACCCTCATTTTACCGCCTTCATTCGGGCTGCAGAGTGGGAGTTCCCAACCCTCGGGAGTTTCCCAGAACTCGGGTTTTTTGGCTTTTACTCAGCAGGGTTTCCTTCTTACAGTTTATTTCAAGTCACGGCGAGGCGGAGACTGCAGAGTTTAGGCTTGTTGCAGTGCTTGTAAGCAGTGTCTACTTCATGGGTTTTATTGCACTTGTTAGTTTTTGTTCTAGCTCATTGTCCAGTGGGGTAATTAGTGTTAATT
>JBBMKD010000053.1:60858440-60953628 GCA_037834095.1 Argya squamiceps | reverse complement strand
AAACAAAAACAGCCTTCTGGTAATTAACAAACAGCATTATAACTCTCAACTAATTTTAACTAAACACTACAACTCTACAAGCAACTACTCTTAACTTTAGCATCTCAGAGTTGCTTGCACCTCATTTTCCACACTCAGCAGGCAATGATACTGCTCTGCAGGGAATGATGAGTGCAGTCTAACAATATATTCCTCTGGTAGCCACAGTGCTGTGCTTTCCTTTTTTCTGGGTAGAGTTCTACTATTCAGATACTGAAGTATCTGCCTTCTGGAGGAGGTTGTGCATGCAGACAAAACAGTAAACATGAAGTGGAGGTGTTCTGAACTTCTGTGGGGTCTTGCCATCTTTCTCTGCATCCACAGATAAGAGCAAAAAGTAAGAATAAAGCTCTCGCTTTAAAAACCTTTTCACATATTCATAAAACAACTGAAGAGTGCAATATTCTGGTGGAAAAAAACAACTCTCCCTCTCATTTTTGGCCTTGAAAACCACAAAAGGAAATGAAAGAGACAGCAAGCCCTTCAGTGTATAGGTTGTGCAGTCACATTGGGTGGTGGCTGTGAGAATATAGCACAAAGCCTGGTGTAGAAAGAATCTCTTTTGACCTAAGGAGAAAATGTGAATCCCTGATTTCTTACCAAATGCTCATAGATGTCTTCACTGGTAAGTAATTAACTTCCTGTATGCAGACAAGAATCCTTCAGGAAAATAGGGTAGGATGTGGATATCATCATTTTCTATAGAGCTTTTTTCCTTAAGGCAAATATTTAATGCAGCAAATATTTAAGTGAAAAAGTAATCAGGGATTTGTTTACTGGGAAACACTGAAGGAAAAAAAGAAAGGGGGGGAAAAATAGAAAAGCAGTATTCTATTCTGCCAACAATGTGATTCAGAATTAAATTCCTGCGTGCAGTAAATTTGGATTGATTGTCTGTTTCTAAATTATGCATAGAAAAGCAAAGGTCTTATTCCTGTGGGGTTAATCAGAGAGTTGTGAGACCAAGTTTGAAGTTTTCCATTCTGCAGTCAGGATTTTACATACAAATGTAACAGCTAAATTTCTGAGGTATTGGGATTGAGCTCTTCTGAAAACTGCTTCATTAATTTACAAGTCTGAATATTGGATTTTTATTTCTAACTTTAAACATGTAAACCAACAGATTCAGGTATCTATTTTGGTGGATTAATATCAGTAAGTACATTTCTAGGTATTTTAACTATTTTCAGAAACCCAGAAATGCAAATGTATAAAAAAAATGGTTTCTGCCCCTTTTCAGCCTGTGAAATTGGCAGTAAAAGCTAAATGTAAGCTGCTGAGCAAATGGCTTCTGTGGACAGCTGAGGTTTGTGCTGCAGTGAAAATGCAAGGTCTAGAATGCAGTAATTAGAGAGGATAGTCAATACTTGTTAATGAAGGCAGTGCTTGTGATCTGTCTTTGAAGGGGGAGCAGAGCAACGCTGCCCTTCCTGCAGTGCCTTATTGACCTGCTGCAGCAGCCACTCTGCTCATCCATGGAATAATGGACATGCTTTCTTTAAGAATAAATAACCTGTTTTCCAAAAGTGCTGGAAATAGGCCAGGAAAAATGGAAGGTGCTTGGCACTGCAAGATATATGTGTACATAATGTGTGTGTGCAATTACAAGGGGTTTTGGTGGGATTTACAAGCTCCAGTAGAGGCCTTTTAGAGAACAATGTCTATTTTTTTTAAATACGACTTTCATTTTTGTTAAATAGATCAGTCTAAAGGGTTCATGCATAACTCGAATGAGGGCAATTTAGTCTGTGAGCCACTTGCTGCTGTGAAAGGATAATAAATGAAATATGAGGTGTTTGGCAGACATGCTTCAGAAATGTTTCAGTGATTTACTTCTCTGGGAAAGACTGCTGCCACATAATTCCATTAACTGTATGACATGGCTATGCAGTAGCCAGGCATGTCACTGCCCTTGAATTTTCATTTTGTCCACTCCTTCATTTGTGCTGTTCCCATGAACTGTTTTCCTGCATCTTTCCTGGGGTGCCAGCCTCTTGGAGGTGATCAGAATAGCCAGCTTGTGGTGCTGACCTCTTCTGTGTTGTAGCTGTCAGAGTGAGTTTGTGAGGATCAAAGATGGAGAGAGGGGGCTCTATTAGAAAAACAGTCTTTGCATGGCATTCCTTTCAAGGCTATTCTAAATCTGGCCTAAGATGAAGAACGTGTCACTGAGGTCTCTGCTATGCTGTTTAGTTCCACAATTATGGAAGAAAGTACCAAAGATGGAGAGTTGCTCATTTTCCCATGAAAAGGGAAAACTACCACTTATTTGCTTTTAGAGCAAGGTAAATGAAAGGGAGAACTTTTGGGAATTCTCTTGTGAAATGTTAGTACGTTGTTTTAACTGATTTTGTTCAGTGTAGGTATGTTGCCATGCGCAGGAAAAACAAGTACACCCCCCCCCAAAATTCTGCTTCTTCAATTTATCATGCTTTTTATGCTTATTAACATGATTTGGCTGAGATCAAGGCTGTTCTCAGAAGCTCTTACACCACTCTATAAACATGCTGGGTAAGGTCCTGATACCTCACACTACTCAGAGCTGCTTTGCATAAAGTAAAACATTCCTTCCTTCTCCTGACTCCTCGGCTCACAATGTTCATGATTCCCAAATCTATCACTTGGAAGCCTGCACTGACCTATGTGGATTGACTTCTTTTCTTCTTTCAAAATGCTTCAGTTATTGAAAATATTTTATTTCTCAATTAATATTGGGAACAATGAACGCTTAATATCCTACTACTATTGTAATGGGAAAGACTTTTTGGAAGTGACTTCTGTCAGGACTGCTCTAACTTAGGAGTTGCAGGATGGTCAGTGACAGACCAGTAGTGCTGGTGGTGGGTTTTATATTGCCATCCTAATCCAATGGACATTTGAAACTTCTTTACCATGGTGTTTGCAAGATGGCCATGTAAACCTGAGTGGGTTTTACAGGTGGTATATTGAAACCACTTGTTGACCTCTGTTTATCAATGGTTTTCCTTGTAGATGATTTATGTACTGGTGTTCACAGTTGTTTACATTTTCTGCACTAAACTCAGTGGGGTGGGATCTGAATGTGGAACCCACTTCAAATATTGTTTCTGAGGCCAAAGATAGAGGGTTAAGTCTTCAGCTAGGCCAGAGCCATAGGAAAGGCAGAATCTTTTACACTGGTACATCTGGGTAGAGTAAAAAGGGTAGGAAGTCAAGCTTTTGAGTACACTGAACACCACCAAGACTGAATGCTGCTCTTCAGACTTATTTTTCCACTTGTTCTCTTTTTGGTAAATCTGCTCACTGTACTTGAAGTGTAGATGGCGACTTATTTGTATCCCCAAAGCACAAATCTTATATGACTAAAGAATGAACTACATTGGCCTATCTGCACTTTTTGACAGCTGCAAAGCCTTATTTAGATATTTCCTCTCTGCTATCTTGCTGGAACCATGAAGTCCTTCTCTTTCAACGTAGCTGTGTGTTTGAAGCAAGAAGGAAAGAAAATGATGCTTTAAACAAGGCATTTGTGTCATTGTAGGAGTTCTGGGAACACAGCGTAAAGAACTGACGTTCTGTGTATGAAAATCCATTTTCAATGAAAGATGTTTGCTTAGAAGAAAGTATATTAAAGTAAGGTTGCTCATTTCAGTTCTGTAAATTTTACAGAAGCCAGGCTGGGGTAGGAGAGTCCAGTTTTGGTTTTCTAAATCCTAAAAAACAAAGCACAAATGACTGCTGCACTTACTGTTTCTAGCTGAAGTGTTGTCTGTCAGACATTTGGAAAAAACAACCTTCCCATCTTCCTAAGCTGTTTCTTGTATGTCTAAAGTAACCAAGACAAACCAGACCAACTACAGTCAGAGAACTGTAATTTACTCATGGTGGGGATATATGACAAGTTTGTTTGGGTTTTGGACTCACTGTGTTTCTGTTTCCATACTCAGCCTCAGCTGTTGCTAAGCCCTTCCTCAGCAGGGGAGGCTGATGTAGGAGGTGTGAGGGCAACTCCTGTGCTGCTCCTGTCCAGCTGATGTCCCTCAGGTTCTTCCAGGGACACCTTTTCTGCCAAGTTCAGTCTGCTAAAGTGCTTCTGTCATGAGTTCTTTTTTTTACTTTTACTTCTTCCTTCCTTCTGATTTCCTCAATGATCTGAGCTGGCCATATAAGTTTATGTTCTCTCCTGGTGTCCTGGGACTCTTGGAAGTCCTTTTATTTGAGATATCTGCCACAGTTCAATAAGTCTGTGCTCTTTTCTCTACTGCCTTGATATATGATCTTCCTGTGAAATTTTGTCTTTAGGATCCTGACATTGCCTAGAAATAGCTCATGGTAATTCTATTTTTTTTTTTTTTAGTCAGACTGCCCTATAACTGTAAGATTATGTGGAACAAAGACTGTGGTACACAGCACTGTACCTGCAGTGAGAATCAAATTTAATGAAATACAGTCCTTATGTAGTGAAGGTTCCCAGTGATCACCCAGGTATCTCAGAGAATAGCTTGGGCTTTTTTGTGAAACTTGTCAGTTTTTAAACAAAAAAAGAAAAAAAAGAAAAAGTAAGCGTTCCTCATTAGTACTTTATGTCTCTAAAATAGTCAAAATGAAACTGGTAAGCTTGTGGCAGTGTCTGCAATTAGGTTTATTTTTAAAACTTCTGTCTTTTTCTTGAATGCATTCCAGATATGCATTCTTACCTTCACACCTCCAGAAGATACAGCAAGCATCTGATAGATAATTGTAAACTTGATAAATTTTCTTTGCACTTTTACACATCTTGACACTTGAACTTTTAAATATCATTGTTGTATATGTGTTAGTACAGCGGAAAGGATGGATTAAGAAACACATCTTTTCTTAAGAAGGCACTTTTTAACTGACTTTTGCAGTGTGAATGTTACTTTGTTTTAAAAAAAATTTCTCTTAAATGTAGTCAAGCCACTCTGTTCCTACAGAAAGTTTCTGTGGCATCCTATTCTGCACTTAGTTTTTCTCTCTTCTTCTGTGTCCCTTGATAAGACCTTTGAGGCTGAAGTAGGATACTTAGGTTCCTGTTTCAGGGACCAGTTTGTTCCGTAAATGGGACAGTAAATGGTTGGCTGGCTATGGTTTCATCAGGAAGTTTATAGTGCCTTAGAGATTTATCTGTCACTGAAAGTAACATCCATGCCGATTGCTCTGAAGCAGCAGTGAAATACAATAACCATGACTGAATTGCTGCTGTTGGGATAATGGTGGAGGGGAGTACTACAAAATAATGAACTGCCAGGTTCCAGTAGAGTTCTGCCCTTTGTTTAGTATAATGCTTGTGGTTTCCAGTGGCTTCTACTTTTTACATGCTTGTTACATAGGTATTTAAGCTTTTATAACAATACCTGATAACAGTAATCTCATCTTTTGGCAAATTATCACTTTCAGTGCAGAGTAGCTCCCCACACACATTGGGTACTACTCACCCTTGTTACTACAGAAAAATAAAATTGCTTCTGTCTCTTCCTTCAAAAGTGGTAAATTTTAGGTCATTTGGTTGCTTCTGTGCAAGAGAAAGGGTGGCATAATTCCTGGCTAAAAGTTTGTAATCTGGAATAAATGTTTCCTGGTTGTGTTGAGTGGTTAAAATAAATGTCAGCTGATTGTGGGAGTGTTAAAGGATGTGACACTGTGCTTATGGATCTGGGTTTCTTCCTGCACCTGTCTTTGCTATGCTTTTTCCAGCTGATACTCTGTGATATATTTGAAACCTAGGTGCAGATGTTATATAATGAATCACTTATTTTGTTGGTTTGTACACCTTTACATCACTTCTTCCTTCATCACCTGTTTGAGGGGGTTTCTGTTAAACTCTCAGAAATATCACATAGGTGGTTTGATCTTAAGGCTATGCCATACAGACAGATATTTCCCTTAAAAATAATAATCTGAAAAAAGTAGTTTAGTTTCAAGCACACTATTATATGAGGAAAACCTTGCTGCTTTTTTCTTGGCTTTTTGTTTGTTTGGTTGGGTTTTTTACTAGATTTAGCCCTTTTAAATCCTAAAATACTTGTGAGCTTATCAGGAATGCTTCTCTGAAATATCAACAAGGAGTATTGCTGAGAGCTCTGTACATGAATAATCTTAAAATACCAAGAGAAATGTTATATCTGCTGTCTTCCCAGAAGCCCCGTGCATCACCCAGTAAAAATAGATTAGTGATGATACAGTAGTAACAAAATTCTCAGTCTAGAAGTTGTTCCCTTTGGAGTGGGATGTGCAGAACTAAATCCAGACAGGCACATGGGAGACTGGCAACTCTGTGGGTAGGGATGTGAGCGTGGAAAAAAGCAACATTGGTTGCATTTTTGGAATATCTCTTTTGATGCTGAACCTGGGAAATCATGAGATGACTTCTAACAAAATTCCCGGGATCCTGGAAATTTGCTGTCTTCTCAGTGGAACTTTTCCATACAAGGTCAGTGTTTAAACTCCCTAGTGGCATTTTTCAAATATACTTTTAGAACAGCTAACTCACTTGGCAGAGACAAGCAGCTGCAGCGCTAAAATGATCCTTGGCGGCTGATTACCGTTTTCCCCAGCTGGCAAGTTTTCCTGTTGTTTTCCTCTTCCCTTTTGTGTCAGGCAGTTGGTGATATTTATTTGTCCTCTAATGGGAAAGCAGTTTCCTCTGTCCCATATTGGAACAAAGTCTGATTTTTATTTTGATTCCTGAGTCCCTTTTTTTTTCCCCTCCCATATGACTGCTTAAAAACACCATGGGTGCCATCAAGAACTTCATGTTCATTTTCCTTGCCTTATAAATATCTGCACAGCCTCAAGTTATTAATGACTGTTTCCTCCTCCTGTGTTCTTAGTCAGTGGGATTATTAATGCTGAGGTTATGCACATAGAAGTCTGCACAGAGAATTGAGGAATATGTTTAGGACAAAAAAATCCATTGTAGAGACAAAGATTTTGAACTTAAGATTTCTTGAAGCAATTCAGTATCTTACCACAGGAATTTTTAAGTTCTCCACGCAGGATATCATCATAATTCCATTGTTGTTTCCTGTTTGAATTACCATATTTCCCAGGTTTCTTCATTAATGGTTTTCTGTTTGCTTGGTTTTGGTTTTGTTTCTTTTTTTCTTTTCTTTCAAAGCACCTCTGTGACAAATGCAGATATCTCTAAATAGGTTTTGCTCTTGAATGTGAGGACAGAGTGGTGAGAATGAATTTTCTTCTTTGAAAAGGAGTATCATCTCCTAGTTTCTAGTGGAGCTCATTTATCTCACAGAAGGTGAAGCCACTTTTCTGAATGGAAAGGTTTATTAACTTTACATGTTTTCTATGGTGTCTTCTTGATGATCTATGATCCCTTGACTAAACTTCATCTCTCATCTAAGCTTAACCTCTCTATTGCCCCAGAGTACTCCTGTAAGCTATTCCTCTCCACCCTAAACTGTGCAAGGTTTCATAGTCAGCCAAAAGTAAAAATTCTAGATAAATGGAAAAGAGTTCAAATTAGGGTTTTTTTCCGTGGTATGAACTGTTTGGAGGGATATTTTAGCAGCCGTTCTTATTGTTAGCTTCTAAATCCCCTGGGGCACCACATGTGTCACCAGTTTGCATATGACTTTAGCTAAAGTCCAAGGTGGTGCTGCACTTCATCTATGGAAATTATCTGCAAACTTTTTCCCTGTGAATAATGATAAATTGATATTGCTATTATGTTTTCCTGCTTTTTCCTAATCCCTGCCCCTCTCCGAATAAAAAAAGCCAAAGAACCCAAACCTAACATGTTACTCTGACATTTATTACATCCATTTATTTTTATACAAATAGTTGTACCATGCCTTCATACACCAAAAATGTAAATATTCTTTCCATTCTATGAAGTTACTGAACTCAAAAGCTCTTCAAAGGACCCTTGGGAAAGAAACCCACGAGAACAGCTTTGCAAAGTTCTTCTTGTCTCTTTCGTTGTTTATGTTTTCTTTCTGTCGTGTACACAAACAGTTCAGGACAGGGAAAAACTTAAAACACTTGAAATGTAGCAGATGGAGACAGATAATGACTAACAGTTACTGATGAGATTTTTGTAGTTTAAATTATGCTCTAAGTAAAGCAATTTGCCTAGAGGTAAACTGGTATTTGAGCTTAGAGTAGGAGCCATCTTATGCTGTTGTACTTACATTTATGGGATGTTGCCCTTTGGATATGAACAACATGGTCAGAGAGGTATTCTGGAGGTGGCTTTGGCTCCCAAAGCACTTTCAGTAATCCTTTGGAAGACACTGGTCAGTTGATAGGCCAGCCAAATGGCAGACAGGGAAAGAAAAGGAATCCCTTTTTTCCTGGATTAACCCTGACATTCATACTGTTCAATACTGCTGTGAACTACCTGGGCAATGGGAAGCAGAGCATCTTCAGCAAGTTTGGGGATGATATTACATGGAGAGGGAGCAGTTGATATGGGTAGGGCGGGGATGTTTTTCAGAAGGACTTTGTCAGACTGGACAAATGGATTGAGAGAACCTCCATGCAGTTCATTATGGGCAAAATAAAGTTTTACTGTCCTTGTTGGAAAAATCTCTGTGCAATAGCAGAAGCTTGTGCTTGGAGAGCAATGCACATGTGGGGAGCTTATGAGACAATAATGTGCCTTTGTGCACCAACTGTATTGGGTCATGGAAAGTCAGCCTGTTGGTGGTCAGACTACATCTGGAGTATTCCCTCCAGTTTAGGTGGATATTAAAAAGGAAATTCTTTACTGTGAATGTGGGGAGACATTGGAAAAGTGTCAGAGAAGTTGTGGATGCCCCATCCCTAGAAGTGTTCAAGGCCAGGTTGGATGGGGCTGTGATCAATCTGCTGTAGTGGAAGGTGTCCCTGCCTATGGAAGGGGGCTGGAACCAGGTGGTTTTTAAGGTTTCTTCCAACTCAGACTTTCTATGACTCCTTCAAAACTAAACTACTGCATGAGTTAAGGCAGTTTGACCCAGAGTGGGTCTGACATTTTTTAGATTGCCTGTTGTGATCTGCAAATGTTCCTGTAAGAGTTTAGATGCCTTGCTGTTTGGCCCAAAGCATGGGCCTGCTGAAATAATCTTTGCTGTTGGTTACTGGTTTTTGTAAGGCAAATAAAGCAGTTGTTTTGCCCCCTAAAGGAGAAAAATATGCACAAACTTCTTTGTCTTGGATAGCAAAAGAAATCATGTTTTGGTCATGATTCCTGCTTCCTCTAGTTCAGCTCCATAGCTGCAAGAGTTAAATTATATCCTCATGGAATATAACATATGGTATGTGATATCGTATCTTGAGACACCTTCCTCATTTTTTAAAGTTACTGTTAGCCTCTGTCCTGAAGGAACTATAGACTTAAGATAGAATTTATTACTGAATAGTCATTTTTCATTTTTCCTTCTAAGAGTTCAGGTACATAATAAAAACAACAGATAAGGTGATAATGAGCTCTAGGATCCAAGTCTTGCAAAAATGTATTCCTCAAGGTGGAGCAGCTAATACATGCCTGTTGTAGCTGGGTATTTATTTCCTTGATTTTGAATTGATTTCCCAGCTTCATGCATCTGCTTTGAAAGTCTTATGAGAATACTATCATTCATATAAATAGTTTCAGTTCGGGAAGAGGTAAAAAGTCATCATTTCCACCCCCACCTCCACTCCCCACCCCCCACAGTCTCATGTCAGTCATGGTAGCTGATAGAAAGGCTTATCTAAATATTTTGATGAATGCCTTAGACATGTTGCAAGACAATGAAGATGTTCAAGCCCTGTACAGAAGAGGTCAAAGAAATCCTTGGAGAAGGCAAAACTGAACTGTTGTTTGGTTGGTAGGGTTTTTTCGTTTGCTTGACAATGTTGGGGATTTTTTGTGGTTTATAAACACTTGTGTTGTTTTTAGTGTTTAAAGGTGTAAGTGTATACCACAGAGTTGTTCTGGCTTCAGTATGTCTTTCTGTGTGCAACTCATTTCAGAGTCATAATGAGGATGCCCTAAACCATAAAAAGATTAGGAAGCAACTAAAGAATAAGCAGCAGTGTTTTCAGGCTGCCTGCAAATGGTGAGTCAGTCATGGGTGCATGTGGCCACGGACTTGGCAAAATGCTGGGCAGCTGTTCAGAATCTGCAGTAAAAGGAGTGGGACAGAAAGTAAAGTGTGTATCTTCTTTTTGTGTGAAGTGTGCTTTGGTTTTTTTTTTTTTTTTTTTTTTATGACATTGCTCATGTAAACACTAATTTATTTAAAAGAAAATCTAGACAAAAATTCCACTGTGCACTGGCTGAATAATAATATGGATAGCATGAAGATTTTGGCACAAAGCAAACTTAGAGTAAAGAGCTTTTGTTCTTGTTTAGCTCTGTGAGTAATTTCCACTTTATTTGACTCTTGCTGCATGAAAATATCTTGTGTGCTGCCACTGCTGATTAATATTTTACCATTTTAAATCAGAGGGACACGTACAGAATGTACAAGTGTAAGGGCAATCAGATGTTGACAACCTGATGTGATTTGATCATGATTAATAATAACTCTGCAGGGCCTGGCTTGTTTATAGACTTCAACCAGCCAAACAGCCTCACCACCAGCACTCCATAGTCTCACCTTCTCTGATACTAAAAAACTTCTATGCTTATGTGCATGTCAGTGTTTTCCAGCAGCTCCTCTTCCTCTTTCTTGCTTGCAAATCTGAGCCAAATTATGGACTGGACTGAAGGAGTTACAGTTTTGTTATCATCAAATTTTCCTGTTTCAAGGAGTTAACACCTTTTTTTCCCATTGGCTGCTCTACTGAAACTGGATATTGAGTAGATAAGGGTAAAATTCTGCTAAGCTACTTTTTCCAGAGTGTCTGAAGCTTTGTTGCTTTGTTGTCATGTAGTGTATGACCAAAAAATTCTAACACCAAAATACTCATTAATTTTGGTTGTTTATTTAAAAATAAAAGTTTTTTTCTTATAATCAAACATAGCCATTGTTCTGTTATATTCCTGGAAATGGGAGAGACCATAGTGTGAACAAGGAAACATTCCTGTGAACACACATAACACTTTTGCTTATTTTGGGTTAGAGGTTGGTAGCCTTCCTAAATCAGCATTCAGTGGAGGTCCTTGCTGTCAAATAGGAGAGAGTAAAAAGCAGACAATGTTTACCATCATGTACTGCACTTAGTACATAGGCCTCCTGCATATCCCAAAAGAACTTCTCAGATTTTTTGCTTCCAAATCTAAGCATCATAATCCCTCAAATCCCCAGAGGGATCACCGAAGAAGGCAGTAAGGTTTTTGTGGTTCACAGTGTCCTCATAGTCTAAATAATTGCGACTAGAATCTCTTATAGCTATACCTTTAGTGTTTCTCAAGCTCTTTGTGAGAACAAAATGGGTGGATTTTCCCTTTTAGAATAAAATAGTAAACAGTCTCTCCATGAAATAGGAAACATAGGTGTTTCTAGCAGCCAGCTGCTGCTTTAGAGGGAGATGGCAGAGGTACAGGATGTGTCTTGTGTTCAGAGGAACATACTCGAGGTCAGTTTGGCAATCATCCACTGCTACTGTGCTGTGTTGAGTCAGCTGGAGTATTTATATCCACTTTTAACATCACTTCTGATAAATCATATATGTAGATGTCTTTGCTGTGACAAATGCATGTCTTAAATTTGAATGTGATTTCTTCTGAGTTAGGGAGTGGAGGAATTTTGGAATTCAGTTGTTTTGGATCATGTAGGACTGAGCTGGAAATCTTTTCTGGGGTGCTTTGTCTTAGTTTTGTAGCTTCCAGGTATGAATTGCAGGTTGTAAATTATTAAAGTTTCTACTTGTTATGGAGGAGAGGGTGATTAACAGCTGAATCTGAAACCTGTCAGACTACAGATTTTGCTATATTGTGTCACATGATACTGTGGGATTGCCTTAAAATTAGATATTAGATTACAATTTACTGAAGCAATGGAAATAGACTATTTCAAGAGCCAAAAAAAAAAAAAAAAAAAAATCCCAGTCTTACAATATAGCCTTAATTATTTGTCATAAAAAGCTTAATGGAAGCTTAAATAAAATAACATAAGTTTAAATAGATGGCAAGGTAATATATGATATAATGCTACTGAATCCTAAGTAACTGTAGTCCAGATGAGTAAGTGCTCTTTGCAGACTGTGGGATGCAGCTGTTTTCCTGTTGATGACAGCAATCACTCCTAATGGTTATAATGCTGAAGCCAAAGGTAACTCTGCAAACCACAAACTCTGCAAACCACAATTTTTCTTTCATTAATTTCTGTTGAGCTATCACTTGCTTTTGTAACCTGAAATTTTGAGAAGAAAGAGTGTAAAAAATTAATGTTTCTGCTTTTAAAGTTGTAGGAAGTAATATGACCAAAAAGATGATTATAATTCATACTGAGCTTTCAAATTATAAGTTCAGAGCTTCAATGAAAAGGTCAGAAGGGTTTCTGGGTGAAATAGGGGACAGTACTGAGAGATGATGATGTTTAAACTCCATTTTTTCATGGGAATGCTGAGGATCTTTGCCCTCCTGGTAGCTGGGAGAAAATGAGAGTGGTTGATTTACACTGGTAGCATCAGACCTTTAAAAGGTACTGTATTCTTCTTTCTCTTCTAGTAAGCTGAGAGAAGCATAATGCATACTTCTGATAATGTAGTTTTCTCCTATTTATCTCCCCAGGATGGATTAGTCATGCCAATTATGCTTCAGGGCTGGGTGTTGAACCGTGTAGTTCCTGTTACGTCGTCTGTTCATGTATTTATAGAACTCATTGATCATTAAATATCAATTTTCTGATGTGTATTTCTCACACTCCATGAAGCAATACCCCCCTTAGAACACATACCCCCCTTTTTGTTAGAACTCTTAGTTTGTCCTGTTTTTAA
The DNA here is from genome assembly GCA_037834095.1 of Argya squamiceps. Lineage (NCBI taxonomy): Eukaryota > Metazoa > Chordata > Aves > Passeriformes > Leiothrichidae > Argya > Argya squamiceps. The sequence goes on along the minus strand of JBBMKD010000053.1, from coordinate 60,940,722 downwards.
AAAAAATCAAATTGACGAATGGACTTCTAAAGAAGCTGCAATGGAGTGAGTGACACGTGAGTGTTCAGCTGTCCAGAAAGCTGCTGGCATCATCCATTCCTGATACTATGGGATTTATCCTAAGAGGTTTGGGGGGTTTTTTGGTTGGTTTTTTTTGTTTGTTTGTTTTTGTTTTGTTTGTGTTTTTGTTTTTATTGTTTGCTTTTTGTTTGTTTGTTTTAATTGAGATGTGGTGGAAATTGTCAAGTAGTTTTATTCTGCCTGAAAATTATCTCACACCATTTCAATAATATAACAGTCAATGCAGAAAAGAGTCAGGAACTTTTGGCAGTCAGGCCTTGCTTGTTTCTGTACTGAATTTTGTATGGTGCAAATGTGTAGCAGGAGAAGGGTTGGAGGTCTCCTGCTGAAGTTGGATATAAAAACCACAGGGATGAGAAGCAAAAATGGAGGAGCAAATTACAAGACCTGCCTCGTTTACAAGTTTCCTGCTACAGGAAAATAATAACTTACTACTAGACAGTTTATTACTGTAAAAAGAGTAGTGAGGCTACAAGTGAAAGTAATTTGTAGAAATCCTTTCTCTGAATTTATTAATGTGTTTCTAGTTCTTAACAAACTAAAATACAGGACTGCTGTTCTACAGAGTGACAGACATTCTGCAGTGCCACAGCTGGTCATTATTTTCTTAAGAAGTGAGGATTCCTAAGAGGCCTTAAAGGTGAGATTAGAATATAGTTTCATAATGTGGAAAAGAAAATAACTATTTTCTTTTTCTATGGCACTGAGACAAATGAATCCTGACACGTAAGGATTTTCTTTTCTTTTTGAAGACACATTTCCTTTGACTTAGGTACCCACTCACACAATCTGCTGTATGTGTTGAAATACTTCATTGCATATTTCCTGAGCTATGTCACTAAGTTATGAAATTCAGAACTTCCTTTTTCATAGAATGAGTGGATAATGCTCATTCTATATCCATTTTAAGGATTGCCTCCCAAATAAGTAGGTTTACTTGCACAAAATCACCGGAATGTAAGGATTTCTGCTTGTGGCACTGGCATTCCTTTACAAGGCATGGGTAGCTGTAAGTAGCTGTCTTTTGGGTTTGTGGGTGTTTTTGTTTAATAGTTACTGCTCTTGAAGTAAATTGATGTCCTGTGGGAGAGTCTCAGAAATATCTGAAAATCAAGGCATACACAGTTTTTCTCATCCTGGCCTGTAGCTGGTAAGTGTATATGTCTCTTGAGAAGAATTAGAAACCAGCAGGAGGCCAATAACCTCTCTAAGTAGCATGTGACCAAACTTTTCTGTGCAGGAGTGAATGTGTGGTCTACGTCTAGTTTTTCTGCCCATATCAGAAAGAAGGCTTGTTTCTTGCTGTCGTTGAGGACCAAACCATTTGCCAACGTCCAAGGACAGTTGCACTAAACCAAATTCTCATGGCTTGGATGAGCAGCAGTGGGAGCAGAACAAGAATGTGTTGATCCAAGGCAGTTACCCCTACAAAGAGAAATAGAGGCTTGTGACCTTCCTCATTGCACACCACGGACTTGTCTTCAAACTTGGAACTTGGTTTCTGACATTTTCCTGACCTTTCCTTCCTATTTTTCTGTCACATGCAGTCTGAGAATAGTGATGATCTTTGAAATAATGGATGGGAGACAAGGGTGAGTGTCACTATGGCCCCCCCACATCATTACCTTGCAGTGCATTGCCAAAACTTTTATCTTCCTGAAAGCAAAGTTTAGATAATACATTTACTAGAGTGCTGTGTAAATATATAAACATGTATTTATATTTATATATATAAAAATATAAAATGTATCCTAGCTGTTTAAGATGTAAGTACAGGCAGACTGGATAGAAAATTTTTTATTGTAGTTCACATATACACTATATGTCCACATTTGTACTATATTGTATTAGTTAATGAACATTGAAATGCAGTTAATTATTCATCACTGCTGGCACTGCATTCTTTGGACTCATTTTTCTCACCAGTGCAAAGACAATCAAAACTTCAAAAGTGTCTCCAAAAATTTTTTTAGTGAACAATATCAGTTTATTAGTTCTGTTTTGTGCATGTATGTCAGTCTTGCTCATTTATTAGAATGTGTGGAGTCTTTCTTTGTAGGTGTGTCTTGATTTATGATGTTTATTTTTTCCTTATCCTTATGTGTATTAAGTGCAATTAAAGGCAAGCTATGAAAATCCTAGACTTTTAAGGTACTGCAGTGACTCATGTACTAATATTCTTTTGTGTTTCCTTGTAGCAAAAAAATAAAATCCTTGCAAGATCCCTCTTTGTTGCATTAAATGTTAGTAGCAATAATACAAGCCTTCACGAGGTGCTTGCTGCCAGCAATACTGTACAGCAATCGGCTATACTAAGCTGATTACTTTTATAGAAAATAATCTGAAATAGAGATAACCTGTTGTATGCCTCTGGTGCCATATATTTGTCAGGAGTCCACCTGGAAGCCCTAACTGTGACCAAGACCCCCAGTATTTCTCAGAATTTTCTAAACAGTTTCTGGCAAAAACTTTTTCCCTTTTTTTTTTTTCCCCAGCTGTGAAACTGGTTGCTTATTCTTCTTGGGGGCAGGTAGACTTCAAAGAAATCTCTGAGCTAGTGAAATATAAACAAAAATAAAACCCAGGACTATTTTCCAGAAAAATTATTTTCCAGAAATAAAACCCAGAGTATAATACCAGGAGCCACCCAGGGTGGCTCCAGTGGAACACACAGCTACTGTTGGCCTAAGTGGCCCTGTAAATTGGGGTTGTAAAAATGCTAACTCCCTTGTGTGAGCCAGCATGGGAGGTGGGTGGAATTTTTAGGTTTCGTTGTCTCGTCAGCTATCTGTAAATCTTGTGATGCTGCTTTTCCTTCCTCTTGTCAGTGGAGCTGTCAGCTGTGGGCATGGGGGGAGCATGCTCCAGGTTTGTCTTATCAAATACCATCCAAAATGAGGTTTCTTTAGGTGGCTTTGTGCTCAGTCAACCTGTGGAAGGAGCTTCTGTGTAGAGAAAGGCAAGGTGTATTATAAAATGAATGTGGTGTTCTGAAAACTGTTACAGACTGCCCAGAAAAGTGCTTGTTTGGGTTGGATCTGGCACCTGTGTCTCTAGACCTCAGAAACCCCTGGCAAAGTGGTGCCTGATGAGTTTGGAGAGGAATTTAAATCAAATCAATGTGTATTATATGAGTGGATCTGCTAAATGCATTTTAAGATTTTTTTCTGCATTCTTTGCCACTAATAAGTTATCCACAAGCAGTGGGCTAAAGCATGATGTAATATTTAATACTGCTCAAATACCACTGCTCCTGCTGTACCTCAGATTACCTCTGCAAAGCTTAGCTTTGAGTTCTGAAGTTATAACAACATTTTTTTCTTTCCAAGTTTGATTGATGAAGTAAGAGAGCTTCCTGTATCTGCATGGAGGAGACAAGCTCACTGAATACCCATAATGTCGTGAGTTACTTCATTGTGGTAGCATTGGTTTCTCTACATTTCCTTGCTCTCTACTGTTCTTGGTCATTACTGTAGGATAATTCATAGAGGAGGGAATGTACAGGCTATTTTTTTTCCAGCATTTCTTTGTTTTGCCAACTCTGTCCAAGAGCAGTCCTTCAGTTCCTGTTCAGACTTTTCATGAACTCTTCAGTGAAGCCTAAGGAGAAAGGAAAGCCCCGTGGGCACAGTTCCCACCCATGTGCTGCTCTGATGTCTGTTCTGCTTTCATTGGGAACTTAACTGGTAAATAAAAAGCACAGAGCAGAACCCCTGGGGTTGGGCTCTTCCCCAGAGCTGGATTTACTCTTGCATTGCTCAGACCCACATCCAAAGAGCTGTCTGTGATGTCTCTTTGAGCCTTGTGAGTCTGAGCTTTGGCTGGCTCAGCTGTCAGACGCTGAATGTCAAACCTAGGAGGCTGCTGCTTTTCCATGGAAACACTCTGTGAGATTGCAAAAATAATCAGGCATGTCTGCTGTGCCCTATTGTTGGGTGCTTCCAGACAGTGAACTGAATTGTCCTACCTTGACAGACTGAGTTTTTAGCTGAAATCTGCTCTACTTTTGTCATACTTCTTGCCTTTTTTTTTTTTAATGGAATGCATTAGTGTGAGACAACTTATTCTGCTGTTGTGAGGCAAGCCTCTTGATGTTGGCTTCCCATTTCTCTCCATTCAAGCACAACTTGCAGAACCAGATCCAGCCCTCTTGCTCCTGGGTAGGCACCACCAGTAAGAGCTGTTTCAAGCCTCAGATGTGCAAGGCCTGAGCTGCCGTGTGCTCTTGAGGGATCCTGTGCCATTATATATTCTGCTTAACAATTCTTCTGTGCACTACATTTTGTTGTTGACATAAAAATAATTCGGCAATTATAATTATAATGTAAAATTCTGCTAATTAGTTGTGTCTTTAGTGTCAGCAGTTAGCAAGAGGATTTTCTTTACTAGAGGAAGGGGCTGAAATCTAGAGCCTTTTGGTGGCTGGATTTTCTTGAAATTAGATTTTACATAATTTACTTTCCATAATACTTGAAAACTGGATTTATCAATGTGCCTGGATAACTCTAGATATCCTTTAGTATTTGCTTTAGGAAGAAACAGTATCTTTGCTACAGGCATTACTAACTGGAAAGCACTACTGATACAGCACAGTGGGAGAGGTGCCATGGACTGCTTGGAAATGAAAGAAACTCTGGTTTACAGAATGTGTTTCAGTGTATCAAGCTGGTTCTGTGCCTGATCTGAAAATAACTGTCCTTGAAGACATAACAGTAAAAGTGTTGTTTCTTATATTCCTGTAATTTCTGGAGGACTGCCTAAGAAGGAAGGATAACTTCCAGGCTTGTGGACCAAACAGATCACTCAGATGGCCTAGTACAACTTCTGTCCGTGTTTCTTTGTTGTCCTTTATTGACAGTTGCCAAAAAGAAATGTCTGCAGGAACAGCTGTTGTAACATTGGAAGGAGGATTGCTGCAGGGGATGGAGACAGTGTCATTGAGGTGGAGAGAAGGAGATAGCTCATCTCTGCTGCAAATCCCCCTCCTGTAAACAGTAGCAGTTTGGAAGGGAAAGGTTTATCACCCCAAACACTGACATCGTATGAACCAAATGCTGCCTGTAGGAACAAAAGCAAAACAGGTGCCCTTTTTTCCATGCCCAGCACACATCTCCTCTCAGGGCACCCTGTGAAAGAAAAATAAATGCCATGGTCTTGTTTCTTGTGGCAGTGAGGTGGTGAGGCCTGAAATCGCTGGGGAAGTAATGGGAGTGCAGCTCCCCAAGCCTGAGGTCTCCTCCTGCATCTTCAGAGCTGCTGCTGAGGAGTCATTTGCTGTCTGCAGGGCTGAATTCATTGCTCTCCTGCTGCTAAGTACTATGGTTTTTAGGAAAACAGCCAGGTGAGATAAGGCAGGAGAGGCAGTGTGGAAGCACTGGCCCTTCTGTGCTTATCACAAAAATCACCCTAATTGCTAAATCTTGGGATTTTGAAAAAGTAAGAAGAAATTTTGTAAAATTCAGCCTTTGTGCTTGCTTACAAGAATAGATACATGTTTTTATACACTTAAAAATGTAGGCATCCTGTTTCCCTTGAGATCCACTTCTTCAGTACTAGATGGCTTGGAGCTAAAAGGAATACATGACAATTTTGTTCCCCTGTGCTGGGCACTGGTGGGGGCTGCACCTGGAATCCTGTGTTCAGTTCTGAGCCTCTGACTATGAGGAAGACATTGAGGTGCTGGAGTGTGTCCAGGGAAGGGCAATGGAGCTGGTAAAGGGTCTGGAGCACAAGTCCTTTGAGGAGCAGCTGAGGGAGCTGGGGGTGTCTAGCCTGGAGAAAAGGAGGCTCTGGGAAGACCTTATCACTCTTTACAATCACCTGAAAGGAGGTTATAGCACAGTGGGGTTCAGGCTCTTCTCCCAGGTAACAAGTGACTGCCCTTCAGTTTACACCAGGGGTGGTTTAGATTGGTAGGAAAAATTTCTTCACTGAAAGGGTCATTAAGCATTGGGGGCTGCTCAGGGAAGTGCTGGAATCACCATCCTTGGAAGTGCTCAAAAAATGTGTGGATGTGACACTTGGTGACAAAGTTTAGTGGTGAATACAATGATGTTGGCTTAACAGGTAAACTCCATGATCTTGGAGGTCTTTTCCAACCTAAAAGTTGAGTCAATATTTATACTGAAGTTGATTCCTCTGTAGAAACAAAGGTGATATTATAATAGAGCAGATCAATGTTCTGTTGTTCTACCTTGTCTGGCAGTAAATGTTGCAACTGTCAGGAATTACAAGCCTGTTTCAGAAGATCTCTAAAAAATGGTATAACAAATGGGCAACAACTTGAAACCATGCGTATGTGAGGCCAACAACTTAGGTGCTGTGGTTGGTTTTAGTTAAAGCTTTCAAATCTTATGCAGACAATGGTGACTAACCATCTGTATGCCTCATTCTAATCTCACATAACTTGTTTTGGGTGAATAGATTTTTAAGTGGTCATTATCAAAAAGACCCCCTCCCCTTATCCAATTTGAAAAACATACATTTCTAAAGCTTAATTTCAGACTTCATCATCCTGAATAAAATGCCAAAATCTTGGTCTGTCAGATAGCAGCTGGGACTGGAAAAGCTGAAGCACATGGTGTCATTGTTGTGAAAGACAATCCTTTCAATGGAATCAATTCAGGACACCGGATGTCAGTATATTCTTTATTTTCCATTCATGTCTTCCAGCTAAAATCAGTTTGTTCCTAAACTTCTGTCTCTGAGCCAAACAAGAAGGGGAGATGACTAAATTTTCTTTTCTTTGTCCACCCCTCCTCAGAATCATTTTGGATGCGCTGTTTTCCTCTGTCCCTTTCAAGTAGCTTGAATAAAACTTTTGTCATAAGAACAGAAGATACTTTTTTTAGTGTTGCTCCATATATGTTACCTATTGTTCTGTCAAAGATTGTTGTGTGTCCCTTTGTCCCTTCCTTTGTGCCACGGCTGCTCCATGTAGTTTATTTTTTTCCATTGTATCTGTGCAAAACCAGACCTAATAATTAAAGAAATTCCAAGTAAGAAGCTGAAATGGATTCTGACTGCTGTTGCCCTTCATTCTGCTAGCAATCCTCCTATAATGAGTACAGCTAGTTCTTGTTCAAGAACAGATGGGCTAAGGGTTTTTATGGTGTATGGAACAGGTTTTCCAGTACCATGGTAGCTTATAATATTTCAGTAAACAACTTAATTTTTAAATACAAAGCTAGAATTAACATAAATCTAGAAAATTGTTTTGTAGGAGGTGTCCCTTTCATTATGGAAAAAAAGACTGAAACTGAACTTGAGTCCCTATAATTTTGAAGTCAATTTGCTAAGAATTGTAATTGCTCCATTTTTTAACCCTGGAAATGCATAAATGCATACAAATGTATAAGTATATCAAAACTAATTTCTGAGCCACTGTCTTTATTTTTAAGAGGCAAAAAGGAAATGGTATTGCTGCCTTTCATGATTCTTTAACGCTGAAAAGTGTTTATTATTAACAACTGGCAAGTTGAATAGGATATTGGCATTTTTCCTTACTTTATTGTACTTCTGTTGCTGATGGATAATTAGCTTTGGTGTCCATATAAGCTAAAGAATTTTTTGATGCTGTAAAGATGACTTATTTAGAGGAAGAAAATGAAATGAAATTAGCAGCATGAGACAGAATGGTCTACTAGTCCTGGAGGGCAAGCTGGCAAACCTGGGTTTTGTCCCACACCTTTCATCAGTATCCACAATAACCCTGTGAGTTCTGTGAGTTCCTCCTGAAATCTGGGTCCTCTTCAGCTTTCTGTGGTGGGGACTTTTGTGTGGGTTACAGATACTCTTGTGTTGTCAGCAGGGATCTGAAAGGCTTCCAATGGTGGAGCACCAGCAGTTTAATAATGGTGTCTTTTACTAATATAAACCTCACTGTGAAACAAAATAAACATCCTTGTGCAGTGAGGATGAGGAAAACTGAAAATCTGGGTGGGAGGAGAGAGAAAATCATAGAGCTCCATGCCTGAAATCACTTGCAGAAAATGTGTTTTTGTGTCCAGCTAAGGGTTTTTCAGTCTTTTAGAGGAACGAAAAGACTAATCCTGTTCTGCAGGACCAGCTAGAAGGTTAAAGGAGAAAGGAAACCATTTTCCCTTCCTCAAAAGAGTAATTTCTAGACCTAAGTTAGCATGCAGGAACCTGAGGTCCAAATCTGGTGCAGCTTCAATTAAATTACCCAGGTTTTTTTGACACACCATTAGTCATAAGCGTTGAGTGGTTTTGAAAGTGAGGCAGAGAAAGTTTGTGTGAGTCAAGGCTATTGTACATTCAGCGTTTCAAACCTTAAATATTTTGAGACTGTGAAACTCATCAGTATTTAAAACCTTAGTGTGTTCTTTCAAAGCCCTTTTATTTTGCAGAGAAGATCATTATCTGCTGGATGTGAAAAGCCACTTCCCTTTTCCCTGCAGACATCATCAGTGGGAATTCTCTGAGCTGGTGCACACACCTTCACTGTAGGTGTGGAGCTGTGCAGGGTCTGGCCAGGTGAGAGCAGAGGTGTCAGGCACACCTTTGATATAGGAAAAAAAAGGCTTTTCCAGACACGCCTCTCCTGGCAGTGCAGCAGAGGGACAGGGCAGTTTTGCCTGCTGCTGAATCAGCATTGATCTCGGCAGGTGCAGAGCAGATAAGCCTGACAGAAGCCCTGAGACCAATACAGAGGGTCTGTGCAGTTCTTGTTGAGCAATAGGTTATGGTATCTTGAGGGGAGCAATTTCAAAGTCTGGGAGATAGAGATCAGGCGGCAACCGTTTCCAATCGTGCTGAAATCAAACCCATTCAGGGGCAATAAGCCTGCCTTCAGAAAATAATTTTGTCAGGGAAAAACCAGATCCCCGCTAATTTCCCTGCGCGCTCTGTTTTAATAGCAAACAGAACTCCCGCTTAGCCTCACCTCCATCTCAGCGTTTTACCCCCTGCGCACGGCGGCAGCAGGCAGTGTCAAGGTTAAACCTGGTGGCCGGCTTTTGTTCAGGTGTGGTGGCTGCCGACGAAGGCAGGGCACCTGCCAGGCATGCCCAGACAGCCCTAGAGCCGGCTCTGCCTGCGCCCGGGCTCCGGGAGGCTGGAGCACAAAGAGCGCTTGTTGCCCCGGTCCCCGGGAGTCTCCCAGTGCTACACCACGAGCTGGGGAGGGCTGGTTACCATGGAGGCTGCCATCTGTTCACTCCCTGCTGGAATGTGATTATCCTCGCTGGGTTGGGAACCAGCAAAAGCAAGGGAGCGTGTGCTGTCGGCAATTATCTGCAATGGAGTGCGTTAATGGAAGGCTGGAATTAGCTAGCTGGAGGAGCACATAAAAGGATTTTACCAAAACTGTGAATGATTTCTAGCCAAGAGGAGCAAGCTTTTTGCAAGGTCGGTGCTAAAATTCATTTTGTATGTGGGTAATTTTTAATTGATGTAGTGGCTTTAAGATTGGAGAATGGCAGCGCCACAGAAATAATGCTCATTGTTAGGAGGGTGTGGGGGGATTGTGTTTTAAGGATCTTCGCTTGTCTGTTGTAGTTCAGGCAGTTTAATCTGGGGTAGTTAAAGTAGTAAGTCAGAACAATAACTGGCCGAACTGACACAAATGGAGGAATCCAATATCTCGTCTTTATGAAATGCTGTTTGCTGCCAGATCGGTTTGATTTACATGTCTTTTCACGCTGGTTGCTTTTCGTCTGAGGGATTTCTTTTTGGATGTGATACGTGTTTGGTTTTCGTACTGGCGTGAAGGATGAGATGAGGGGGAAATGTTGGACAGAGCTGGTGATACAATGGATGTTTAGGGTGTTTTATGCAGTTTGCCCAGAGGAAGCAGTGTAAGGGAGGCAGAATGCAGGAGCAGGTTTTCCACTCCTCGTTCCCACCCTCTGTCCCTCTTTCTAACTCACCAACTGACCAAACATTTTGCACCATTTCTCTTACACAGCTTAACTGTATAAAGACTTAACATGAGTTTTTGGGATTCTCTGTAAATATTGTGACTTTTTTTGATGACAGGATTTAATTTAAAAGGGAAAATAAAATTAGAAGTACATCCTTGAAAGGTTTTCTTGTCCTATAAGATACTTCTTTTGCTGTGTTGCAGGAGCTATGAGTATTTTTTTAATAATATATGCATGGTGAATATTTAAGTGCCATTCAAAATGCTGACTTAAACGAGGGACATTAAAATTTTGCAGCCCAAAAATGCAAAATGTTACTTCAGCAGACGTTTTTAGTCACACATGGGCTTTCCGTTTTCAAATAAAGGTCTTACGCTGCATCCCCCATGCCAGAACTGCCATTTTTATTTGGTGCAGGGGAGAACACTACTAGAGGCTTTTAAAACTCTGTCAGTGCTAGTTCAACTGCTCTGTCCTCTGCTTTATGCACTGAAAATGTCAGTGCATTGGAGTCTGGACTGAAAGTTACTGATAGAGTTAATAAGTCACGATTGCAACATATTTGACTAAGATAAATTTTTAATCTACAAGATGCTTTTCAAGTCTTGGTGCCTAACAAAAGTGTGTGGGAGGTTGAGAGGGGTTTTATTTCTTTGAGTACTTTAACTGTTTGTGGTGAATGAGCTTTTCTTGTGCTTGTGGGAGGCTGGTATATGTGCCTGAAGTCCTTTCAGACATCATGTAACACTCTCATATTGGTGGAACTGGGTGAGCACCCTTAATGAAACCTGTGTCAACTTGTAATTAAAAAACCCCCCTTTTTAAAAATTCTCTTCCTTCCCCAGAATTTAAATATTTAATTGCCTTTGAAGTAGGTGATTTAGGCAAAACTTGCTCTTAATGGGCTGCAGTGGACTTGTTCACACGTGCAAGTCCCAAGTCTGTAATTGCATTGTCAGGAGAAAAGGGGCAGATTGGCTTTTGTGCTTGGAAAGAGATTAGATTAGACTTTGACCCTTCAGGTGTTACCCTGGACCTGCCTGGAGTGAAGGGCAACTCTCCCAAGGTTGTGCTGCTGTGGGATGTGTTTTTCTTCCCTGCTCTGTTTTGAAGAAGACAGCTGCTGCCCACAGAATTCACTGTCACTGCGTGTGAATTACTGTCTCGCTGGCAAGTCTTCACAGACAGCAACAATCCTGAGGGCAGGAAGGTAATGGCTTGTGCTCCCTTTCCGGAGGTTATTTCTCCTGATTGCTAACTGGGGCTGTGCTGAGGAGCCTGTTTTCCCACTGCCTCTGCTAAACCTGTGTCAAGGATAAATAGGGGACTGCACATTCTGCACTCTGCAGTTCTTATATTCTCTCTTGAGCACCACGTAAATGTCCAAATAGTCTTAGGCAAACAAGTTGTTGTTGTTTGTTTGTTTGTTTTTTTTTGTTTGTTTGGTTTTTTTTATTTGTCTTGATTGGTCTATATGTGTCTGACTTTTTTTTATTATTAAATTTTACTTTAGGTCACTAGGTCAGTGTTGGTTTGTGGATACAGGATTTAAAGGCTAGACACTGTTTAATCCATTTGAGCATCTGGCCTTTCATAGTAGACATCCCATTTCCATGTAAGAGAGGAACTGTTTAGTGTCTGGTGGAAACTAATGATTTATTTTTTTTTAAGCTTTTTTTTTTTTACCTAATCTTTGATAGATTATTACAAGTGGCTGTGATGTTTATGCTTAATGTAAATAAATGATCGTCAATGTAATCTGCTACATGATCTCTTGAAAGAGATTTAGTCTAAAATATAGGCTTTTGGGGCCAACAGAGATGATGGGTCATACTGAGTAGTGATTTGGTTTGGGTTGTTTTAAGAGGGTAAGCTAAACTTAGGTACATCATCTCACAATAAAAGGGCATTTTTAATGTACTCTCAACTAAATAGTGTCTAGAAATGCAACCTAGTATATAATGAGCTCATAATAATCTTGTTTATAGTGTCTGTACTCACTAAGCTTTCAGGAAACTTGTCATTAAATGGTAAAATCCTGAGTCAATATATGGGAAAGTGGCTTGTGCATAAACGATCACAATTGTTTTCTCCAAACAGAGGAGTCTTTCTGCTTTTCACTTGACACATGACTGTGGAATGCTGTTTGACATGACTTGGGTTTATTTATACATTGTGCTCGGGCTGCTGCTTGGTGGAGGTTTTAAACATGCTTTTTTTTCAATACACTTTATTTTTGCTGTTTACTCATGTATAGTGAACATTGAAACAAAAAGCAAAAAATCTCAGGCTTCTCACTGTCTCCTCACAGCAGCATGGCTATTTCAAGGTTAAAGGCTGCAGCTCCCTCTGAAGGGCCAGCTGTTTTGGAAAGTCCTGGTGCCTGTTTACAAACTGTTCTCTTTGCAAGTCCAATGGAATAATGGAGTTCTCCAGACACTGGATGTGGGAGGATAAACCTGCTGACACAGGCACTGCTGCTGTTGGTCTGTTTGCTGGGCCTTAGTCACATAAAAGTGCTGGTGCTTTTTATGCTTTCTATGGGTGGGGTCAAAATTCAGGCATTAACACTTCTTTTTCCCACGATGCTGGAAAGCACCGTACCAGATTGTAGAAAACATCAAATTGGTTGAATTTGTTATAAAGCTGATCACCATCCTAAACCTGTGCAGTGAAATGGGGGAGACTGGCAGATGAATTATTTTTGTGAATTGTGGTAGGTTTTTTTTGTCTTTTCCAGAGGGGCTTGCATTTAGTACCAGAAGTACTTTTGTCCTTCCTTGTGGTTCCACCTTGTTAAGGTGTCTAATTGAAGAACCTGAAGACTCAGAGGTGTTCTCCAAATAGTTTCAGAAAACATTCCTCCCAAATAATTGTTATTCAAAGTTGGAAGAAGACCAGAATGGGAAGAAATGACTTTATGCCAGCAACAGAATATCTTGAAGTGGATTTTTTTTTCCAGTTCATCCAGTTGCTCTTACTATATAATTAGCTGTTCATTTTAAGTATAAAAATACTACTTGGACTTACGAGAGCCATGGGAATTGTTTACTTTTTGATGAATATCTCAGCAAATTAAGTCCTTGAGTGCATTAGGGAATGTGGAGATCAGGATTGGAAGGAGCACTGAGGGGTTTTTGTGTGGGATCTCCCCACTGCCACCCTCAGTCACAGGCTGCCTTGTAACTTACCTGTCATTTAGATGTTCAGCAGACTTTTCTTCTGGCATACTGCAAATCACAGACTGTTATGGCTATGGGAAGCAAACTTTAAAGAGAACTTTGCTAAATGATGAATAGCCAGCGTTATACTATGCTTCAGAAACTGAACAAGAAAGATGGAACTCGTTGCCAGTGTCATGAGATCCCTGTCAGTAGAAAACTCGAGCAGGCACTTTGAGACATGAATTCTGCTTATCAGGATGATGCCTTCTGGGCTCAAGCCAGTCTCCAGTGCTTCAGAAGAATGGTAACCCAGAGCAGCCAGATTTTGAATTGAGGGAAGAATAGCCTTCTAGTCCTGACAGATGGCTAGCAGAAATGCTTTTTCAAGTAGAAGTGCTTTTCCAGCTGCTGATCTTTGGAGGAACCTTCATGGCAGTTTTTGTGTACTTCTTGCCTATCTGTGACATTTTCTGGCTTGTGCTTCCTTCAGATTGTTTTTTTTTTTGCTGTGGTTTTCCCACTGCCACAGACACACTTTACCTTCATGGAAAGGGTGCAGGTGCAGCTAACTCTGCTATTAAACACTGCTGTAATTTGTCTGTTCCACTTCTCCTTGTAGTAACACTTACCAAAAACCAAATCCATGTTCACCTGCCCAGTTAGGCATGGTTTAGATTTCTGTGTATCTGTTTTAAATTTGATAGCTAAGACTGAAACAAAGATTTATGCAAACCTTTTCAGGAAAGGCTCATGAACTGGGAATTGAGGCTGCAGAAGACCTGAATTACAGACTTTCCTAGAACCAAGGGTTTTGTTTTGGAGGCATTAAGCAGTGCCATGGGTGGTGTGGTGTGTTCCCTGGAGAGGTGTCGTACATAGCCGCTGTTTGGGTAGTAGAGGAAAAATTAGCTCAAGAGATTGCAATAATACTTTAAAGAACAACTTCATTCTGTAATGAGTCATTCCTGCAGGGCAGGACCTGAACTTCTCACCTGGAATTTTTCTTCATCAGATCTCCTCCTTGGTGTTCAGTACAAAGTGTCAGCATCCTTTGTGCTCTCCTACACTGTTGTCCTATTTCCTACACAAGCTAATATTTATCTTTTTATTCTCCTCCCTTTCTTAAGGAGGTCACTGATGCTCAGGAAGATGAGTGAAAGCATGAAGTGGCTTTTTTGTGATTCAAAGTAGTTTTATGGCTTCCCATACAATGCTTGTAGCAACTACATTGCGATTGAGAATAAATAATTTATGCTCATTTTACTTTGTTCAGTGTGATTCAGTATTGTTCAGCTCTCTAAAATTTCAAAAGGCTTCATAGGTTATATAAGATTACCTGTTGCCTTTCTTTAAAGATCCTGTGTCACTTTTCTTTACAGCTGAAATAGTTCTCTGGCAGATCTATGTGTCAAGGCAGTTTCCAAGACTAATTTTGATGTCTGTTCTCTGCAGTAGCTCTTGTTCACGCCATTGCTTGGAGCCTTATGTTGCTGTTCTGACTTGGCCACCCACTATAATGTAACTGGCAAGTGTTTCAGTCCCTTGGCTTGTCAAGATTTCTGTGTGTAAGTCAGTTTCAACTGTGGAAGCTGCTACAAACACTCTTAAAGATAGCTGCTATAAGCCAAAATAAATTCAAAGGCTCAGTGATGAAATTAGAACTTTGCCTGAGAACTGAAACACAACAGTTAAAATCTAACAGTTAAAATATGATGAAATACTCACAGTTAGCAGTGTGAGCACTGTTCGCCCTCAGTGAAGTCAGCAATGCTGCACCCCTCTGATGTCTGCTAGCATTCTGTTATTTTGGGGATATGCTCATTTTAAAATCTCAGTCTGGAACACTGGAAATTAAGAGCCTTGCCCACGAATTTTGCCCACTTGTTCTGCAAGCTGTGGCCTGGTTAGGTCATAAGAGACTGAACATTTGTGTGTGTATGTGTTTATAAAGCTGATTTGATTGATTTAAAATATAGTCTTTCTAATCAATTGAAATAAATTTTCCAGATTTGTCACTGATTTTACTGGTCTTATCCTGGTGTTTCCCTGGTTTGCCAGAAAATATCCCAAAATTTTTCCACTGTTGAAAAATTTGGAAAACTGTAGAATGCCTTTTTAATTGCTGCTTAACACAGGAGCAAAACTTCAATTGGCAGCTGAGGCGGTGTTTTTGTGTATGTGTGTCTTCCATGGAGTGTCCTCAGCTTGTGTGAGCAGAAGTGTGATATTCCCTCAATCTGATACTAAATATTTTTAGTGCAAAACAGTGCCCAGGACACAGTTATGATGAGAGGGAAAAGCCTCTCAATCCGATGTGATCTCCTTACTGTTCTTTGATACTCTAGTCTGTTCATCATGTTTTAATGGATTAAGATTTTCTGTGCACTGCATTAATCCTGTTTATCACAAAATCGGGTGGTATTTTAGAATAAGAAAATCAACAATGAAACGTGGTTGTGTCTGTTTTATAGCTGGCATCTTCTCTGATTCCAGGTTTTTAGAGTTCAGGGATTGCAGTAAAGGAGCTGTGGGGGAAAGCTTATTGATTGCTTTTGTGTTGAAATAAACGATGTAAAGTCATTACTGTCTGGCTGATGAGGTCTGGTGTGTGGATGGCAATAATTTAAAGGAAATTACAGTTTCATTAGTGCGGATGTGGTCTCCAAGGCTATGTTTAACTATCAGCACAACTTCTCTATATAAAAACAGTCACAGTTCTCTCTGATCTTTCACCCTTACTGCTCCAAAAGCTGAAATACACTTCTACATTCTCTTGTCACCACTCTCTGTATTTTTACCTTCCTTCTTTGAATCAAAATGGCCTGTTGAATTCCTTGTGATCACTTTTCTCTGGACAGTTGAGGTACACAGGGCTGGATGGACTGGAAAAAAAATCAGCTCTACGTATTAATATCAGGGCAAAAAAAAAACCCGCAAAGAAGGGCCCAATTTGCTGAGTGTCCTGTAAATACTAGATTACATTGGACCTAACAGGACAAAGTAAGGCTACAGCTGTAGATATATTTGAGGCTGAAGGAAAGAATTGTGGACAGATAGTGACATTTTTTGTCCTGAAACTGATCTGGTGAAAGATGTCCTTGCCCATGCAGGAGGGCTGGGCTGAATGGTCTCCGTCCGAATCATTCTATGCTTCTGTGATTTTTAGGAGCTGATGTGTTCTGGAGAAAGCTCATATGATACTTTTAATAGTGTGACAGGGAGGATGGTGGAAGGGGAAATACCTTGTGCTTTCAAATTTCTCCTTCTCAGAAAGCATGGAGTCAGAGCTAAGGTGGAATAGGTTGAAAATGCCTGTACATATTCTGTTTAAGAAATGTAAACAGGATTCAGGGAAAGACTAAACAAATAAATCCATGGTGAATATGGCTTTCAGCATCTGGTAAAATACAGTTGCACAAATGACATGGCTGATCTATGAACTGATGCTGTAAGCCATGGAGCTTCAGTGTTTGATGCCTTCTGCAATGGATTGCCCAAACATTTACTATTGCTTCTTGTCAGATAAAGAATATTTGACTGGTTTTTCAATAATTTTTTCCTCTGATCATATTTTGTGCAGTCTTACATACCCTAGAAGTGTATTAATACGTTCCACTCAGCTGTTTGTTGTGAACCTTGCATGCAGGTTTCATTAACTCAAACCAAGAATAATTTGTACTTTATTTTTAGTATCTAGTGCTGCCCTGATTTGATTTTTATAAGGAAGTGAAATCACAGTCACTGCAATCTGATCTGCTTATTTTGTGAGTCTGTTGTCTGGATTTTTAATGTGGAAGGAGTAACTTTAAAGTTACGAATTCAGCCTTTCACTGTACTGCTGAATATGAGGACAGTTCTCAGATGATCTTCCTGGATTGGGTCATGGCCTTTTTTTTGTGGGACGCATGTGTGCTTTGTGTGTTTGTGTGTGATCAAAAACTACATTAACTGGAGAATGAGTCTGCTTCCCTAAATAATGACATGATTTTGCAGGATATAGATATTTATCATTTGCATATACAGAAAGGAAGTTTTAGAAATAAAAAACTGTTAAAATATTTTTTTAACAGAAGAATTGGCAAATCAAACCCAGTTGATGGAGACACAGGCTTTAAGCATTTTTCATGTCTAAAACCAGAAATCCTTTAACAATTGTTGATCTTTCTTTACTAAAGATTAATTGACAAATTAACTACAAATTCCTGATTTTTTTTTTCAAGTATGGAAGGTACTTTAAGCTACAGAAACTCAGCTTTATATGATTGGTGTAAAACATAGAGTTGCCGTAGAAGAAATGGTCCTTTTTTAAACTCTAATAGAACAGATGTCACTCAATGATCTTTGATATAGTTCTCTGATTTCATTGAATTGCAACCATTTCATTATTTGTTTGGACAGTTTTGTAGTTGCTTGTATTACTCTTACTCTTGGACTGAATTGCAGAGATCAAGATGTTACAGTGACAAATACTGTGCAAACATAGGACAAAAAGTTCTTTTCCTCTAAGAACTTCTATTGTGTGTTCTTTGAGCACAGCCACAGGCTTTCCCTTTGGGACACATAATACAGCTGAGCTGGAAGGAAAGAAAAAAAGGATGGAAAAATACTGTTTTTTACTATCTAATTATGGCATGGTAATTGTTCATTATGTCTACCTTGAGATTGTTTGTCTTGCAATGCGACGAAGTCACAATCTCCTTGCATGTGAACCAGGAGCGGAGAGTGATAGATGTTCATGATTTTCAGAATTTGGAGGGGAAAATGCCCTTTCAACAAATGTTTTTCTGTTGGGCTGCAGATCCAGTGTCCCTTTGTGTTTCTCACCTTGTTGAGGGTTTTTAAAGATATTGTTTCTTTTCCTTGTTGTGGGAGTCCTGAATACTCATTCCTAAACATCCTCCTTGCCCAGCCCACTTCTGTGTGGACTTACCTTTCCTGGTGATCACTGATTTCTGTAGGTCGCTTCCCTAATATAAAATTTCCCCCATGCTTTTATTCATTATATGCCTGCAAATCTTGAGTTGTGATGTGCCTGATTCTTCCTTCCTTATATGCCACTGGGGCAAAGATTGAAGGGTGCACTTTAACAAGACAGCAGTTTTAAATAAGTTGTGTGCTTTGGGATTTTTTTTTAATATATTTTGTTTCAGCCATCCAGGCTTCTGCACAAAATCACTTGTTACTGATTTTAGCCTATCCCAGGAGTCATGAAAAGGACAGCATGTGGAAGGTCTGACAGAAGTGAGGTCACTTTGGGACATGGCTGTGTGGTGTCCTGTAGCTGATCCCATTTCCCTAAGAATAGCTGGGAGCCAAGTCGAACCCCTCTGCAGGCTACTGCCCAGCTAGTGAGAGGGGCTTCTAACAACACCTCAGGAACCCCCTGGGGATGAGGACAAAGCATGCTTTTATTTCTGCCCATGGCCCAAATCATGTGATTTTGAAGTACTGGGGTGTAATGGAGAAGAGAAAGGGGAGATCAGTGTGAGTCAACCACAACGGCTTTCTGGGAGCCCTGTGAAAGGGACCTTCCTCTCTTGGACTCACTGAGATGTCTACAGATCTCTCACATGGAAAAAGAAAGTTGGGAGGTGTTTCCATACCGAAATTCAGAAGTTCTCCTTTGAATTCTGTGTGAGGGTGCAGGTGGGTTACTGATCCTTTGGCTGGTACAAAAATCCCTCTCCATCACTGGTTTACACAAACTGTGCATCACGTTCTGATGCATGACCTGCAGCAAACCTTTCCAAACATTTTGTGCCTGAAGTGAGTCTGCAGGAAGGAGGAGAGCAGCAGAAGACAGCCACAGAGTGCTGGACTGTGATTCACTGTCACATGAGCCCATTTGGTTTTGGGGGCTGTGTGTCACCGTGACACACTGTTCATGCAGCTCTTTAATACTTAGTTCAGCTTTCCAGGTTTCCTAACAGTACTCATGTGACTTCCCTCTCAACTTCATCACAATTAAGAATATTCTAATGAGTTACGTACACAGTTTGAGTCCCCTTGTCTGCAAAATGGGGAAAGTACTGACAGAAAGCTGGTATTGCTTAGTCTGAGAAGTGCTTGGAGGTGGAAAAAAAGTAAGTGCCAAAAAAAAGTAAGACATTTGTGAAAATTTTTAATTATTGGAGTGAGGGACTCATATATGAGCAAATAATTTTGATTTGGGGTAACATAGTTTCATAGAACTGATCTGCTGTGCAAGGACTAAAAGCATACTGTGTTTAGTCTGGTTATACCAAATGATGGCAACTTCTTATCTTAGTAGTATGACTTTTTTTTAAACATTAATGAGAATGTTTGTTTTATTTAACTAATTGTTCTCCATGCCTCTTCATCTGTCTTTTAGAGAAAATTAATAAAACTAACCTTAATTTTTAGTTAACTTTTCTTTAAAGTTCATGTTTTGGTGACAGGGAAGACATAGCTGCACCTTTTGTTGATGAGTTTTCAGCTGATACTTGCATTGTGTGATTTGCATGTTTCTGCTTTCAGAGAAAGCAAAGTTGAGCATAGAACACTTGTGAAACCAGGGTAATAGGTTAATGAGATATTCCCCTTCTAGCAGTTTAATCTCTTCCAAATCCCCTTATCTGCTAGCTAATCAAATAGATATGGCACAATTAATATAGTACCTTTCTTTAAAAAAAGGAGGAGTTAAATATGTATTTCAGAAATGGGCAGTGGTGACTTCTTTATACCTGTTCAAGTGTTGCTACTTCTGGAAGTGAAATAGGATTGCTGGTTTCCTTCATGTGTGTAGAATCCCTTCTTTCTGAGTGGTAGCAGAGCTGCAGTGGCTCTCCTGTCTGGCCCCTACTTTTTCTTGTGTGACCCCTTCTCTTCTGTTGCCTTGCAGTGGTCAGTAACAATTTATGTAGTTGCTTATCTAAAACAATTGTTTCTTAAAAATTTTTGTAGCCATTTCTCTTATAGTTTTCTAACCCACTGTATTGTTTGTGTCAATGTTGAAAGCTATATTGCTGATCCAATCTGAATTTTAAATCTTGCATGTACTTGTATGACAGGCATTATCAGTGGTTTTCCTGGGCTGGGTAGAGCAGACCTGGCTGAAGAAAGGCTGGCAAAGCCCTCACTCACTAGCAGATGGACAAGACTCCATCTGCTCCAAAAGCAGACTCCTGGGGAAAGTGGTTTGTTCCAAATGTGGGAAACTGAGCAGAAAATTTATCTTCTCAACAAAAGCTTTCCTGGAGCAATAAGGTGTTCTGTTATAAAGGCACTTCATGTGCAACCCCAGCAATAGGGGCAAGTTTTGAACTCCTGGAACTGAACTTCCAAAATACAAACGTAACTTATGCATTGGAGTTCACTTGGTCTGATTATGAAACTCAGCTAATGCTATTTTTTATTTTAATGATGCATTGATGACCTGGGTGAATAAAATTTGTGTGTGTCTTTAAGCAGCCTGGGATTACTTGCTAGGAGTACCAGGGATGAGGAAATGCAACTTCCTAACTCAGCAGTTGAAAAATAAATGCTCAAAACAGAAAGAAAACTTGTAAATCTTGGCCAAGATGTTAAAAATGTTTTCCATTTAGGTTTCAAATCCATATGTGTGGAGCTTGCATCTGCTCATCTCAAGATGAAAAGGCACCAAAGCATTGAAATAACTGGAGGAAAGTTGTTTTTGCTGGCTTTGGCAATATCCCTCTGCCGTACATCTGTAGCAGAAAGGAAACAATTAGCTGCCCGTTCCAGAGGGCTGTCCCCTCAGTGACAAACATATTCCCATGGATTGTTTTGCAAGTGAGTTCCCAGTAACCCTTGGTGCTCACCCCTCCAAGCAGCTCTGCAGGGCTGTGAGTGGGGACTGTGAGTGGCTGGAGATGGAAGGGGCTGCAGGGAGCTGTGGTTTGCACCAGTGCAGAGATTGAAAATGAGCTCATCTGGCTGCTGTATTCTGATTCGTATTATCAGAATTGAGAGGGCTGGATTTAAATCCCAGGTTTTTTCTCCTGCTGGGATGAATGTGTGCCAGCTGGGGATCACATGGTGTGGGAGCTCTGAACAATAAAAGAAAGTTACTCGGGCTAACTTCCCTTTCCAGTTAATCCTTTTGGTTTTTGAAAATGTGTATTTTCCCTATGTCACTCTAGTATCTTTGTATTGTGCCCTGGAGCACGATATGTAGTCTGTGTTACTTAAAAATTGCTTTTAAATTGTTCTAATCAATTTTAATCTATGCCAAATAAACAAATGTTTTCATAACAATTCTTTAATGCAGATTCTTTTGGTCAGTGCTCTGGTATCCCATGTGTCCTATCTACTTAATTCTAGGCATAAATTTAAAGAGATGTTAGGAAATGCAGAAGATGATTTGAAATGAGCACCATGAGCACCATACAAAGGGAGAATAAAGCATGAAACAGAAAAATGTACTAACTCGTCCTTTAACCTTGATGCTGCTTTAATGTCAAACAGCAACGCAATTAATAGTGACAAAAGTTTCATAGTGGCCAAGGTGTTAGACAAAACAACCTACAGTAGTCCCTCCTCCTCCTCCTTTCCCCAGCAGTTTGTACGTTACATAAGCTGATTTCTTTGTTTTTCCTCTTTCCTCGTGAACAGACTTCACTCTTTTCTCTGAGCAGCCTGGTTTGCTTACGCCTCTCCTCTCAGCACAGGCTCGCTCCGAGAGGAGGAGCATCGTGTGACGGGGAGAGCCAGCATGTGAGCTGTCAGCACATACCCAGCATCTGGGGAGAAGTCCTTTCTGGCAACTTGTAGGGCTTGTAAATGGGATAAATGTGAGCCTCTCGTAGGGTTACTACCATTGCAAAATCAGTTCCTCGTGCAGTGGTACTGGATTACATTTGCAAACAATGTCTTCTGGACGAGGTAAGACTGACCGAGATGCTTCTGGTAAACTTTCATCTCCTCAAGACTCGGGGTGTGTTTGTGTCCTGAGGCACCAAGAGTTAAACTCTCTAGTCCGAGGCAAAAAAACCGGTGAACATCAGCTGCCTTGTGATGCAATACAGCTGGAATGCACTGGTGGCTTTTTCCTCCTATTCGCAGTAAATGAGCCCGAAGTCTCCTGAACTGATTGCCTGATGCCTCTGCCACACCAATAACTCCGCTGCTTTTGGCTTGTTTTGCTGCTGCTTTCACCAGCTCGGGACTTTCTTAAAAGCAAATGAGTTTTTTGGTGTTTATAAGTGGTTTCAGTTCCTGGCTCATTTGCCAGGTTCACTGAGCTCTGTCTATAGCTGTAAGGTTTCTATAGGACATATCTATGAGAAAGCATTGCCTCTAAAATTTATATCCTGCATAAGATTTATATTCTTGTTTCAGGAAGTAGGTGTGCACTTGTGACTTGTACCCAACTTTTCACGTATAATGTTGCAACAATCCATTTAAGTGATGCTTATGCTACACTTAATGTACAGAATTGGCTTCCAGATTTTTTTAAAAAAAATCTTTTATTGCATCATCCAGTTGAAAGGTTTGGGTTTTTTTTTTTCCATTGTATCCTTGTAAATGAGTTTTAAAGAATACTATTGAAAATACTGCTTTATTTCTGAGTGCATTTTTCAGTTCTGAGAAAAATTCAAGTTGGGGTAAGTTCAATCAAAAGGCATATCCATACTAACACTTAATATAAACCAGCAAATATTCTGAATCAGGCTTTTCACAGAGAGATGGGTGAAGCTGATCTGTGGAAGGTTTGGGTTTAGCATGCCAGTCTCCTTCTCTGGAAAGCCTTCTGAGGCTAAAGAGGGGGAAGGAAGTGAGTTTGAGGTTTGCTAGAGAAGCTTGGAGAAGTATGCAATTAGTTCTACCCAGTTCTCCTGATTTCAGTAGTTGTGGGCATCTGCTTTTTTAGGGGAGTACAAAGAATACGTGTTTTAAAAAAAATTCTATTAGCTCCTTATCTGCTTTATGAGCAAGTTTGAAACTGCCATTTTCCCTCTAGCTTTTAATAATCAACGAAAAAGATGGGAATCACACCTTTCCTTCCACTCCTTAAATACCATTTTTTTGTATCCTGAGAAGAATTTACATGTGAGAAGTTTTCTTTCTCTGATCTGTCTCTTAAGAGCTGTAATGTGTATCCTATTCCTGTAAATGGGATGTGAACCCTTATGGATTTTCAGGAAGGATAATGTGGTGTTATAACCACTATTTCCCTTTGGTTTACTTTCAGTCTGCAAAGGCCTAGGCCTACAGGATTCTTACATGTAACAGTGGCAGTCTGAATATCAAATAGAGTGGTGAAGCTCTGACATTTGATTTTTTTTTTAGATTAACTATGTGATGAACAAATAAATTTGTACCTATTTTAGGGTGACATAAATTATACTATCAGGTGTAGGAGACCTATGGATATAGACAGTGCACAGAGAAAAGGTGGCAGCAGGCAGGTTCAGTCTGTGTGCATTTTAAATCCAGTGAACAGATATCCCTGGATCCCCCTAAACAGTCTCAGAGAAGCAGTGAGTGTCTTGCTGAAGCATTGGGTGCCTCCAGTCTGAAACACAAAGAAATCCTTCCAGTGCTGACTGCTGGGACGGGGTGAGAGGGCAAAAGGAGGGACAGTATCTACAGGAAATATAAATTCACATTGTTCATTCATTGTTACCACCATGAGCAGTTTGGGAAGTTGAGTGTCTCTAGGTACCTGAGCAAAGCAGTTTTTCCAAGCACTAAAGGCCCACAACAAACATGTAGACCATACCTTTCCTGGAGCATTGATGTTTTTGAAGAGTTGAACTTTATAAATTTATATTCTTGTAATAGTATTCACTGTAATGGGAAAAAACTGATATCAAGCAATGCCTTTTCAAAGGGTCATTGATACCATGACTCAGAAGTCAACAGGGACTCCAGTGTTTTTATTAGTGCCACCATTATGCTTTTCTTTGTGCCTGCAGCAGTCTTATGTTAGTCTTTTATGTGATAGGTGCTCTATAAACAGAAAATGTCTGTTGGTCTACATAGATGCTTGTAAGTCCAGTGTATTTGTTGAGTCTTTACTAAAAATTCAAAATATTTATGTAATTCTCCTCTATCTCTCCCATTCTGCCCTGGGTTCATAATTATGAAGGATTAAATTTCTTTAGTGTTAAGAGTTTGGAACTTTAGTGCCCATGTATTTCTTACAGTTTGACAGGCCATGCTTAACCTCGAGAAGGACAGGTAGTTAGGAAAGAAAATCTTTTCTTTATATTGCCATAAAATATTTAATGCATTATAATGAATCTTGCCAGTGAAAAAACCCTTGCAATCATGACCCATCACTATAAAAAAAGAAACAAAAAGAAGGGGAGGCAACAGCTGGTTTATGTCATGTGAGGTGGAGAGGGATTGGAGTATTGCCAAACCTTGTATTAGAAAAGAAATTAAATGCTTAACCTCAAACAAATGTTATTTTTACAAGTAAGTTTGTAGACTTTATTTACTCTCTGTTTTGGAAAACTTATTTCCCCACCATGCAAGCCATCCACTTTTTTTAGTGGCTGTTACAATGCTCCTTCTTCTGATGCCAAGAGCTGAGGCTCTAAGGAGAGCACTAAATATTACATAGGAGTCAGCAGCATTCTGTCGGGGTACAGCTTTGCGAGCAGCTCGAGTGATCCAGTGGGCAGCTGCTGCCATGAGGCTGCCAGGTCCCTCCCTGGTGCTCTTGGGCTCATCCAGGAGCCAGCTCAGCTCGCTCCCACTGCACAAAACTCTGGTGGTAAAACCCGCGTCCACTCGCCTGGGAGCTGTGTGAAACCTGAAGAGAAAACCAGACCCGTAGAGCTGGTAAGAAGTGAACTGTGGGAATTACAGGGATGTGGAGGGATGGAAAGGATGTAACTTCTCTTCTTGGTGGGGGCTGTCTCACTCTGGGGTAGCTGCAGTTTGGGTGGGAACAGCTTTTTTTTCGGTCTGTCTAAACCCTTTTTTTTCAGGGCCTTCAAACATTAACGTTTTGAAACGTTTGCAAAGTGAAAGGTTGCACATCCTTGAGGCGTGTTGGACAAAACTTCAGCCATTTCAAAATTATTTCTCTTCTTGAAGTCTAGTTGGGTTTAATGCATTTTTGCATTACATTATTTTTTTAATAGCATTTCCTATCCATTTGCACACTCAATGATAAATATTCATAGGAATATTAAACTTTTTGGAACAGTATGATAAATTTATAAGTTTGCATAGAAAAAAGATATAAGCTTCATAACAAGATCCAGCTTCATAAGTTTTAAGAAATGACATTCAAAATTCATCATACAGTTGCTGTTTTTATTTTTTTTTTTAAAAACAGTAGATTTTAAATGGAGGTCTAGAAAAGAGAGGAGAGAGAACTAAACAATAGAATACTTCTGAATTTTAATCTCTCAGCCTGTTCAGAGCATGCAGTGTAAAGCTGTTTCAGTCTGTACGATGTTCAAGAGGTCTGTGCAGGTCTGTTAACCTGGAGTGAATTCTGTGGGTACCACAACGAGTGGTCATCTCTGGCACTTAAGGGCTAAGGGATTTTTTCCCCCATTTGGATTTCAGGCAACTTGTATTTGGCTTCCTTACATGAGGATGATTACGAACCAGTGGGTTAATGTGAAATGGTGATTGGTTTCTTGTTCCTTACGGAAAAGAGGCGATGTAAAAGCTGGCACAATTGTGGTAGGCTTTAAAGAATCTGGACAAGGAAGGTCCTTCTTGAATGATTTCACAGGAAGGCTTTAAATGCTGTTAAACGAGGCTTTTTGTGCCTATTCTTCACTTTTTTTTCCTCAACCAGGTCAAAAGCAGGAAGCACTTGAATTCTTGTGAAGTGTCCAGCTTCGGGTTCTTTATATTTCTGGTTTGATGCAGTGAGCATTCCCAGGGAGCCGCTTGTTTCGAAGCGTTTGGTGGCTGCTGGTTGTTAATGACTTGGCAGGGAGGCTGCGGTGCCCGGGAAGCCCGGGGGAGGAAGGCAAGGCCGGGGAGCCGCACAGCTGCACCGCTGGGGCCGCTCCGAAGGGCCGGGAGGGCTTGTCCCCATCCCCGCCTCCCTCTTTATCGTAAAGTTCACGGGTTTACATTGACTCGTAACCTTTCATGTAACAGGAAGCAGTGTTTGGTAGCCTGTTGTAATGCTATTGTGCAGTTAATACCCTGCTGCCTGTTCTATAATTCGGGCATATTTCAAGCCATCCGTTTCTAGATAATGTTTGTTTTTATTAATTTTATCCTTTTCTGTCCCTACTGTTTTCTCCAGCACCACTGAGATATGATTCAATAAAATCAACATTACCTAGTAGCTACTTGCTTCTGGAAAGGGAATCTTGTCTTCCTTTCCCCATCAATAAATTTTCATCTTTGCCCAGGCTCCAGTGCATCTAAGGTGAATGAATGCATGGAACCGGCTGCTTTATTTTTTTGGTGGGGTGACATTTCTGATGGCTTAACTTTCCCAGACCACATCCTAAGGCTAGATGGGTGCCAGCACTGGTGCACAGAAAGTGGTGGGAGCGGGCAGCCAACAGGAGGGAGGGGAGTGGGTGGAACAACTTGTGTCCGTGACAGCTGGCTGCTGGATGAGCTCTGGGTTGTCAGATGCTGGCAGGACACATTGACTGCCTCAGCAGCTGGACCAGGGGAACAGTTTCCATCTATCAGTGATAATTTTATTGACTTGTATTGAGTATTTGACTTCTTTCTGGATCTTTGTCTGTTCTGCACTTTGGATATACTATATTATGTATTTATTTCTTTAAATTACTTGAATGTGCATGTATTTTACAACTTCTGCTCAGATCTTCTGAAATAATAAGTCAGATACAGTTTCAATCTTCTGTAATTTGATACTTTATTTTTTTCCCCTTTGGGTCTGTGGAGGCTTTTTGCTTTGGGTTGTTTAGCATCCTGTTTCTAAAAATGCTTTCTTTTAGTCCTTTTATCAACAGAAATAGCTGATTTCATGTCTGAAAGCATATAGATTGTTTCCAAAATAGCTCTGAGTTGAGATGAAATAACTGCACAGATAACTGGGCAGAGAACAAGATTAAGTGTCAGTGACTTGTTAGAGAAGTTCAGAAGCAATGAATACTCAGCAAAATGATGAAATTTTTAGTTAGCTCAAATTTCTCTAAGCACACTGTTATTTTATAATGGCTGATGAATTATAGAAGGGGAGGTCTTTCTGTCATTGTCTGAGTAATCCCTGCACTTGCCTGGTAAGTATATGGTAATGAATCCTCCCGAATTATTCCAGGGATCTGTATGAGATATCTGCATTTTTCCTTCTATTGACCCCAGTGTTGCAGTATTGCCTTCCTTAATATGAAGTTAAATTGGGCTGCTCAACATGGTGTCATACTGTTTATCTGATGTATGATAAAAGAAAGAAGAAAATAAATCATAAAATGTGACAAATAAAATGAAGGAAACATCAGGCTCAGTGCAACAACCCTTGCCCAGACAAGTGATTCTGCTGCGATTAGTAAATCTGATTTTACAAATGGGGTTTCATGTTTAGTAAAGAGGAGCTTAGGGCACTTAGTAAATGATGATTGCCATCTGTTCAGAACGTGCTGGTGACAATTAAAAACTTAGTGAAAGTTTTCACTGTTGCATAAAATAATAGTTGGGGGGACATTGCTCACCTCATGCAGCTCTGCAGAGAAAACTAAAATGAAACAATAACTTTGGGGAAATGCGGAGGAGGTGTGTCCTATCAATCTTTTCTTGTGGTAGGGTTCATAATCAAAATTGCCATTAATGCAGTAGGAACTCAAGAAAGCAACACAAGACTTGCTCAAGCCCTTCCTTCTTCAAACATGGAGGAAGCTGTAAGGAGACCATGGGATAGGGAGGGGAGGAAGTGGCCCCCAGGTTCAGAACTCACCAGTGCTCCCACTATCACGATGGGGGAGGAGGTTGACAGATGTAGTCAGGACACTGCTGCAACTTTGTGAAATGCAGTCGTGTGAGAGGCAGCTCTTGAGCTGAAAGTTGCTATCATGAGTTATGGCACTGGCCAAAGGCTGGTGCTGACAAGGAGGGAGGAATTACCTGAAATTATCTGGTGCAGAAATGAGCCAGTAACAGCAGGGCAGTTGACTTGGACTACAGGATCAATGTGCCCTGCCTGTTCCTGGAGTGATGGAGCTGATGCTTCTCATTGTACCCATTTTCTTTTTTGGTGTTGTTTTGGATCCTGTGGTTCCTAGCTACATGAAGTTCATGATATATGGCCGTAGGGTCAGGAGCTGTATTCACTTGTAAGTCTTATAGTTGTAATAAAAGCAAAGAAAAAATACTGTCCAAATCTGCTGAAAGATTTTGGCATTATTTCATGAAACACAATCCATGAAAAGTCTCTATAAGTAAAGGAATAATATTCCTTACTCTCTGAACATGTATTATCAAGCACAAAGTCTAAAGACTAAAGTGAAAACAAGGCTTTGAAGGAGCATATTGTAATACAGGAGCTAAGTATGTGGAAGAGGGGTACTTTGTTTCTGTAAACAGAACTCCTTGCACTCAGAGCTCTCCCCTTCAGTCATGTGTTTCTGGAGATGTGGTTTGAACATTTCTTTTCTCTGTGTATTTAAGAAACCTCCATTAAATAGCTGATGAACTATTTCACCATCAGCAAAGCCATCATCACAGTGTGTACAAGTGTAGGTGAGTAATAAAAACCTTAGTGAAGAAATGGTGTTTTTTGGCAGAGGACCTCAGTCATAAGCTTCTACTTTCAAACTACAATCATTTGAAGTTCTGTACAGTGCTTTTTGTTTTATTGGAACAGCATCAGCAGTCCATGTTATATTATTGTGCTAATCTGAAATTGAAACAAATGTTGAAAGATAATCCCATTAACTGTTGACTCATTTCAATAAGAGTCACAGCAGATGCGCAGGTTTGCCTGCAAGGAAACGACTATCAGAGCCAAAAGAACAAAGATCACAGCCAGACAGGACAGCAGAGTGAAGCACACTGAGTCTGCCTCCTGCAGCCAGCATTGGCAGGACATTTGTAGTGACTGTGGAATTCACCATTCAGTTCCCTGCTTTCTGTGATTCACTGTATGCTGAGACTGAGATCAGGGGGTTACTGATAAATCTTATTTAGTTAATGTTTTGGTGCTTCCTGTTAAAGCTTGGACTTTACGATCTTGAATTTGTTGCCTTAAATATGTATCCTACTTAAAAGTGGTGGCATCTATAACAACTCCATCTTTTTAGTAGAAATTACTGAAAGCTCTATTTCAGTCTAGAAAAGAAAGTTACCATCAGAAAGATGCATGATTTCTTCCAACCAAAACAACTGTAATGCTTGGCAAAACATGGGAAAAACAGCATGGAATGCTCAAGTCTCCTAAATACCTGCAAATCAAACCAATGCAGTAATGTCTCATCTTAGACCAAGAAAATATAGGAACGTTTGGTATTGGGTTCTGTCACTGATGCTCTGCATAACCCACCTCAGTTTATTAAAAATGAAACTATTTCAAAAGTTGTTTCTTCCTTTAGAATAATTTGGGTATTGTGCAAAGTTAAAGTAAACTTGCTGAAGTTTCTTTCAGTTTTCCTTCTGTATTGCTGCTCTGTCTACTTGCTGCTAGTGGTTCACACACTGTTGTGCATACCACAATTTGGGAACATTTTCTCTCTGTTACTAAGTAAAGTACTATATCTATCAAGAAGTTAAATATTTTCTGGTTCTTGGCAAGTATCACGGCAAGTGTTTGGTCTGACAGCTTGAAATTCAGTAATGTTTCCTGTTTAACTTCACCATCCCATGTGAGTGCAGTCACAGTGGTCATTGAACTAAAAGAGCAGTATTTATATACTTTTTACAAGCTATAATTTATATCTACCATATTCACTTGAAGATTTATTTACTCCATGCAGAAAATGCTATGAAAGGCAGGTTTGGTCGTTCTATTAGGTAGTCCTAATGTTTGTATGCAGTGAGAAATAATAGTTTTGTATGGTTTACATCTTTTTTACTCCCAGAAAATGGTCTACCTTCTTCTTTGGAACTTAGAATATTTTTGCCTGTGTCTGGGGAATAGCTCTGCAAGAAAAAATCCCCTACATTTTGTCAGCATACATCTGAACTAATCCTTTTATAGAACCTGATCTGTCCCCTATACTTTGCCAAGATTCCATTTTTCAAAGATAATTCTAAACCGTCTGTTATTTGCTATTTATTTTTCTGGCCAGCACCTTCTTGCAGAAAGAAAACTAATTTACTTGGTGAGACAGCCCTCCTGACTTCAGCAAAAGCTATTTTTTTTTTCTCTTTTTGCAGTGTTTGATTATCAGCTCTTTACAGTATTTCAGCAGTGGCTCACCACAGTAAAGGCTGGCCTGATGCTTAACCTTCATAGCTCATCTGCACAGAACAGAATATCAGTAGTTTCTGCACTATTCTGCAGCTGAAAACATTCACAATTCTATCACCACTACATTGGTAGAGTTGAGGATGTACCAAAGCACAACTGTGTAAGTAGCTTGGAATGATAGCTTTTAATAGAAATTGTAGGAAGGAAGATAATTATTTTTTTTAAATGAGAGAAATGTTGACTTCCAGACTTCCTGCTCTCTTCCTTCAGACTCCTAATTCTCAGATAATTTGAGCTTAGTCCAGTTGTTATTGACATTGGGTATACTTCAGCAGTATAAGCCTCTTAGGAGCATGTCAGTTCTCCTCACAGAAAGAATAAATCTGTGAAGGGGAGGTACCAGGTTACTTGAGACAGGTTTGAGGGCAGGTTTGGACACAACTGAGTGCAAAATCTATGACCTCATGTACTGGATGTCTGGCTCAGGCCTCAACATGTGGTGGTGTAACTGAGAAGCCACTTTCTGCCTTCTTGTTTGTGACCAGGAAGTTGCTGCTCACTCTTGCTCTGTCCTTGCCAAAGCTCCTGTAGTGTTTGGTGAGTAAGTGGATGGGTTGGAGTAGTCTCTGGTAGAGTCAGTGTTACTTAGCTCTCCTCTGAGCTGCTCAGGAGAATGTCTGGTTTGGTTGCTGTGCCTTGGTACCAGTGCCTTGGCAGGGTCTATTTGCTGAACCCCCACTTCTGTCCAGGGCTGGGTAGGAAGTGTGAAGCTTTGCACTGATGTCACATCCAGCAGTAGAACAGCAGCAAGACCATAGCCACTGGGGTAGGTGTTCTTGGGACTTAACACATGGGGCTTGCATAACTATATAATTTAAGAGAAATAATTTTGAACCTTTTATTTTGCCTCTTGTCATAAGGGACTAATAATTTCCTCATAGATTTTGTTTACATCTAGAAACGCTGTATTTTTTTCATTCAGAATTTATGAACAAGGATGGGATCACAGTGGCAGTAAAAATTAGACAGTGCTGCAGCAGTAGAGAAGCAGTATGTGCTTGTAAGTGGGAATGAAAACAAATACAACAGATGAGTGAATAGTGTTCAGACTGGCTTATGGAATTGCTGATGGAGGCCTATCAAATACTAAGACATCAGTGTAATCTTTGTTAATATAAATAAACCATTTTTTAATCTTACTGGCA
The DNA here is from genome assembly GCA_037834095.1 of Argya squamiceps. Classification (NCBI taxonomy): domain Eukaryota; kingdom Metazoa; phylum Chordata; class Aves; order Passeriformes; family Leiothrichidae; genus Argya; species Argya squamiceps. The sequence continues at coordinate 60,909,098 of JBBMKD010000053.1, read as the reverse complement.
TTTCAAGCTGGCTGATTGTTTTTCTAAATGTTCATGGATCCAAGTTATTTCTAATTAAAATGCCCTGAAAAAATAGATAATGCATCATGTAGCTTCAAACATTCTTGCAGATGCAAGTGTGTTTGCAAGCATTCTAGCTTCTCATTTCCTTGCAGATAATAAGCAAAATAATTAAGCACTTATCAAATTTGCACTGTTTATTTCTCTTTTCTATTAGTTATTATTACCTCTTTCTCCCTTAAATTTCTTAAATCTTTCTCCACCTTTCTCTCCTTTTCAGTGTATTTAGTTATTCCTGATTATAAGAGGGAGGTATTAATCATGTACCAGTCAACACAGTAAGTGGCTTGGTGGTATTTTGTTGTGCATGGCATTTCTGGCTTCAGGTAAAAGTTCTCAGTTTTTATAATTGATAGGAGTAGCAGAAGTGTACAAGTGTTTCTTTAATCGGGTTGGAAATAATCATGATGGAGTTCTACTTTAGCCCAGTAACAGGTGCAGGTTTTTGCAGCATGTCTTCATTTTTCCATATCTGATTGGATTTTATGTTGTATTTACAGGGCAACAACTGTATTTTGAAAAGGCAGTGTGTGTTACTGCTTACTTAAACCTAGAGAATTGAGCAGCCCCACTGAAATGCATGCTGCTGAATGTGGAGCAAGTATTTGGGCTGAATATTGCATGTTTTGGGCTTTTGTTATAACAAAATGTACTCTAATATTACAATACACTTGCATACGATATGCTAGGTACAGGAATTTTCACCACAAGTTTGTGTCTGCCACAGTTTTATTGTCTGCATCACCTGGAAGGTGGTATTGTTCATTGCCTGGAAACTAGGGCTCAGATTTCCACAAATGTTAAAGGATGCTTTTTGCCCAGAGAATTTGACTATTCAGTTTTGTATAGAAATATTCTGTGGCTAGATTTCTGTTACCTTTTACCATTCCAGCTTTACATGGCTTGAGGATGTGACACGATTAACAAAATTGCTAGTTTGAAATATAGGTTAAATGTCTGCAGTATATCCATCTCAAGCCAATATGGCTCCCAGAGAGGAAAGAGATTCTGTTTAATGGCTTGTACAAAAATAAAAATTTGAAGTTGCTATGTTTCCCCACACCCCCACGTGCTGAGCTGTTGGTGTGAAGCCAGAGCACCTCTTGAATCAGAACACCTGTTAGAGCTTTTGTTTCCTGTTAGCAGTTGCAAAAATCCCATTGTAGAGAAGCACTCTTTTCTGTTGCTTGTGTTACCCTTCTGTATTACAGTGGATGAGCTTTACAAAAGGGCTTTTGCCCACTGAATGCAACTAATATTTGCCAATCTAGTGGGGACCATGTGATGCTGGCAACAAAATTGATTCTTAAGGCCACCTAATACTTTTGCATTAAAGATTTGTTTTCAGCTGTTGCTGGTTTTGCTGGACTCTGTGTTAAGGCTCTGTGTGTGCATGTGTAAACCAATAGAATAGAAGTCTGAACAGCTGCTTGAGGAACTGGGGTTGTGCTGAAATGATCTCATCAGGCAGGTCTAAGGAAGGGCTGCTGCTGCTGAGAGGAGCTGTCCTGTCCCCTTCCAGCCATATTCCCAGCTGTTTCCTTGTGCAGGCAGCAGTGCTGGGGTGGCTGTGAGGATCAAACCTATCCAAAATTCACTCCAGCTTCCACCTGCCGTGCTTGTGCTGCTCATCTCACGGTGCAGTGCAACAAGGGCTGGTGCTGGCCCAGGGGAAGGAGTAGCCAGAAGCAGAAGCTGGAGCAGAAGGTGACAAGGAGGGGGGACGGTGGCCAACCACAGAGCAGCTCTATTCTCAGCAGCAGCTCTATGTTTGGCTTGTTTGTGATTGTGACTGATAACCTTCAACAGGCGTCAGAGCCTTGATAAAGCTGTGTGTGTAAAAAAGGTTCCTAATCTGACCACAGCAGAACCTCATTTTCTTAGGAAATGCTTTTAATAAATAAGGTACCATTTTGATAGAGATTTTTAGCCTCGGCCTGAACAGTTGACACAGCAATGCCCCTTACTGAGCTGCACTCTGGGAGCTGTGGATTTTGCAGCATGTTGGCTGACAAATCTGCAAGCTAATTAGTTTTCAGAAAGGTCTAAGGCTTCACACTTCGACCCTCATTGCAACCTTATAAGTGATCTGAATATAGATTTATAAATTGTGTGCAATTGCCTACCCAATTTGTGCAACCTACTGATCCCACAGGAGTTACTCTTCTTAAATTTGTTTCTGCATTTAGGATTGCCCAATTAGAATGCAAACTGCTGCTTTTGTATGGGATTCTGTAGGAAAGGGAAATCCAGCCTGTCAGCTCTTTGGTGGAGACAAGGAAAACTTGCTGGTACAACCCCCTGTACCATCAGCTTGGTTGTTCTGGGAGCTTTCAGTACTCCCACCCCCACAGGAGAGGCAGATATGGCACTTTAAAGCACCTTGTTAGGCTTTGGGGAATGATGTGGTGCAGAGCTCTCACTGGTGAAGTGCAACACAACTTTTTGTGGATGGGGCTGATACCAAAGGAAACAGAGTTGAGGGATCTCTGCCTGAGATTGCAGGCATCTGGAATGCTTCTGTAGGTTGGGGGCCTTGTTAGATTATCCTCATCCCACTGGAACTGCCACCTTTATGTTCTTGGGAGATCCCTTGCTGCTTGGATGAAGTAGAAGAGGGAAAGATGCTGTGCTGCTGCTGCTGTGGGTGCTGTGCATGGATGGTCAGCTGACTACTGGGACTTTGGTAGCACAGATTGTTGATCTCACTGTGGATCTCTGCAGGAGTCCGTGTTGGTAGAGGCAGCCTCTGGCTGTAAGGCTACCTCAGTGTTTAACAGGAAAAACAGGCTTCCAGGAAATAAAGGATAAATACTTGAAAGTGCTGTTGGAATCCAGAAAATGCTGAAGAATCATTAAGCAGTACAGAACCATAGTTGTGGCATCCCTTTCCATTGCTGTTCTAAGAGCAGGCTTGGCTGTAGCTAGGGGTGGGTGGATTTTGCAGTGGGAGAGAGAGCTGGATCAGAGCAGAGGGTCCAAACTCTGCAGACCAGTTGCTGTTCAGAAGATATAGGAAGATCCCCTTATGAAACAGTTGAGTGGATTTTGGATTTGGTTTTTATGGAAACATGCAAAGAAAAACCCAGCAAAGACAAGCAAGTGGAAAGGGTGGCAAACAACAACAGTAAATAGAGGTGCAGAAACTCTATCCTACTATTTTTTTTAAAAATGAAAATAATTATGAGAACACTGCAATAAACGATAAATGGGCTTTCTTCCTTTTCTTTCCTCCTCCCAAAAAAAGGTGGGTTTTTTTTGATTCAGAGGTAAATAAATATTGACCTAAGTGACATCTCAAAGTCCTTCATATTATTCTTTCAGGTTTTTGATTGTGTTTAGAAAACCAATTGCTTTTAAGCCCCAAAACTGGAGTGCATGGTTTTGGCTTCAGTAACCACATTCTAGTAAGAGCTTTTATTGCAGTTCCCACAGTTTGAATATGTTTTACTTTACATTTTCTTCCACATTTCTTATCAATAACAGCATATTGATCCTATAAATGAGAAGTGCTATGCTCTTTTTCTTTTCTTTTAATACTTAAAATAGACCCCTTTCCTACCAAAAAAGACACAATTAATTTAGCTGACTTTTGCATCCTTGCATCAGTAATGAAATAAATGTTCTGAATATACAGGATTTTGTCCACACTTTGAATACAGAAATAGAATAACTGAACAAAAATGCTGGTTTTCTACAGTTCTGTTGAGCAAGCATCTATTCAAATGGGAAAGAAATCTGCTGGATGTTGTCATGTTCCAATAGAAGAACTTAGGCTAGTCATGGTGGAAGTATATTCTTAACATCCAACTCTTCAAGGTTTAAACAACATAACAAACTTCAGTGAAAGTCAAAGAGTATTCTTAGGATGAAACACTCGTAAATATTTTAATATTCTCTGTAGAGAATTGTTAGCACTCTATTAAATGTTCTTGTAGTCGTTCTACCCTATACTCAATCCACTTTCTTACTTCTGTATGTGTTTACTTTTTAGGCAGCAGCATCTGTCCAAAGCCCTTAATACTGTCTAGAGCTTGTGCAGTGAGTGCCACAGCCAGGCTTGTGGAGCAGAATGTACACAATGAGGCAGCTCAGGGAATAAATGGAAGTGTGCCACTCAAACAGTCCCCACGTTCAGCTTCAAGTCCAAAGCCACAAGGTAAGTACTCTCAAATATTTTTGTTAGACAAGTTGTTCTCTCAGACTTCTGAGAGCCACAGAGCACCTTGAGAGAAGTGTATTTGAAAGAGGAAAAACCATGGGGCATAAGCTTTCTACTGAAATACACATGTTCTGTAAATGCCTTATGATTCTGTAATTTCTGGCTTATTTTTCAAAAATATTGCTGTGTTTGAGCTGGGAGGTTTGGACATTATTTTTAAACTGGAGTGTTTGACAGTCTGGCTTCAAGGCAGGGGTGGTGGGAAGATATTCAAGGTCTTTGGAGTTCTAGTAGAGATTGAGAAGAGCCTTCCCGCAGGAGTATGTGGAGAGATGGGAACTTCATGTTTGTGTAGCAAAAGCTGACAAGCTGACAGTAATGTACACAGACTAGAATTAGATTTCCCTTCTTTCTGTCTCTCTCCATAAATAATATCTTCATTTTAAAAAGCTAAATAGATCAGCCTGCATATATATATATATACACACACACACATATATACACACCTTATATGTATATATGTATAAATATCTATGTATAATTTATATATATAAAAAATCACTATATATATAGACTCAAACCATCTTTTTATGTGGTCTTCTCAGTAATATTGTTGATTCTGCTGTAGCTGATCACAGCAAAGAGTCACTACATTCCAGAAATCTTGGATTGAAATCAAATCTTTTTTGATACCTTTTAGAGGTGACATGCAATAGGAACTTTGATAATTTTAAAAGTTAAAAAAAATAAGAGTGAGTTTAGAAGGTGTACATCACAATGCTGCTCAGCGCATTGGATTCTCAGACACTGTGGGTGCTGATAAGACAGAAATAAGAACTACTTACAGAAAACTAGATGTGGAGGGCTGACCCTGGCTGAATGCCAGGTTCCCACCAAAGCTGCTCTATCACTCCTCTCCTCAAATGGACAGGGGAGAGAAAATATACCAAAGAGATAAGGAGAGGGGAGATCCCAAACTGATTACTGTCATGGGGTAAGTGTTGAATTTATTATTAGCCAAAGTCAGAACAGGATAATGGTAAATGAAACAAATCTCAAAACATCTTCCCCCCATCCCAACCTCATTCCCAGGCTCTGCATCCTTTCCCCAGTGGTGGAGGGAGATGGGAATGGGGGTTATGGTCAGTCCAGCACAGGTTGTTTCTCCCACTGCTCAGGCCGAGGACTCTTTACCCTACTCCAGCTTGAGTGGAATACCTCCCACAGGAGATTATTCTCCAGCATGTGTCCTTCTGTGTGCTACCGTTCTTCATGAGCTGCTCCAGCATGAGTGGAGGGTGCAGTCCTTCAGGCACAGCCTGCTCCAGCACGGTTGCCCCACAGGGTCACAAGCCCAGCCAGTAAACTTGCTCCAGTGTGGGCTTCCCATGGGGTCACCGCCTCCTCTCATGCATCCACATGTTCCTCTATGGGTCTCCTTCATGGGCTGCAGGTGGATCTCTGCAACCCCATGTACCTCCATGGGCTGCAAGGGCCGAGCTGCCTCACCATGGGCTGCACCACAGGCTGTGGGGGAATCCCAACTCCAGGACCTGGAGCACCTCCTGCCCTCCTTCTGAACTGACCTTGTTGTCTGCAGAGTTGTTCCTCTCACATATTGTCACTCCTCTCTTCTCTAAGCACAATCATGTCTGTACAATAACCTCTTTTTCCCCTCTCAAATGTGTTATCACAGAGGGATAACACATCTCTTCTCTGATGGGCTCAGCCTTGGCCAGTGGTGGGTCCATCCTGGAGCCAGCTGGCATTAGCTCTGTTGGACATGGAGGAAGCTTCTGGCAGCTTCTCACAGAAGCCACTCCTGTAGTCCCCCCAGCTACCAAAACCTGGTCACACAAGCCCAGTACTAGAGCACATCTAAATCAAGTACAGAAACTAGAATCACAGAGTGATTCCATCATATAGTGGACTCAGAAATATCTGTGTCATTCAATGGGAAAATGCCCCTTGAAGAATTTTGCATCAGTCCTATGTTTGTCTTAGAGTTAGGAGCAGGAAGAAATTTTTTGAGGCGTCAAGAAAGTTTTGTTTACTTCAGGAGAATGAGAGCAAAATAAAGCTGTGAATTTTTTTTTTGTGTAGTTTGCTTTTACAGAACATTTGCCACTATTGTTAACTAAACTAAGACGTTTTTGCCAGTTGTATGTAAACATTACTTATCTGAGGAGCCTTTCTGCACCATTTCCTAGGCCTCTGGAATGAATTCTCTACAGCAAAGAGAACATGTGTTCTTCCTAAGAAAAATATTTTGGAAGTCGTTAATGGATAAATAGAAATATGCTATCAATAAAAAGATTTTAAGCCTTTCAAAAACTAAGCCAACATACTTATTATAAAATTTTAGCTATTGGATAAATTAGGAGCTCTGTATTATTGGACCCCATCCATTCAAGCTACACAGCTGTTGTTGCTCTTTCCTAGCCATGTTTCCTTTTGTTTGTCAATATTGTGTACTCCAAAATGTGCCACAGCCAGGAATAGTGTTGTAGTCTAAGAAATGCAGCTGTGTAGATGAAATTCAATAATACTGTTGTAAATAGTATTTTGTGTCTCTTTTGTTCATGGGTCGGTTCCCATTTACTAGTATTAAATATGTGCATCAGATGGAAGTTTTACAGTGTATCTTTTGTTTGGCTTTTTATTGAATTGAAGCAAAAGAAACCAGAATTAATGAGAGAGGCATTTGGGAGTCTAAATGCTCTAAGCAGACTAGGCTGCTCTGGTTTATTAGTTTAAAAGTGGCCACTATTTTTTAAAAGAGCTTTCATGTGGAGGTACAGAAACGTTTTTGGTTTATAGCAGCAGGAAACATTTTTCCATATGATTGTTCTAGTCATGCAGATACTAAGTGGCCTTTCATAGTGAAAGGAAGCAAGATGACAAACCTGAATTGTGATGTCAATATACTTGGCTGTGGAGGAACTAACTGCAAAATGACCTTCATCTAAACTACAAAAATAAAATGAGAGATATAAACATGACTTTGAGGTTGTGTTGCAAGTGTGGTACAGCCGTTTTCAGTAAATGTTGCTTTATTAAGGGAAATAGAGCTTTAATATTGAGGAAAAATGTTCAAAATCTTGCACTTCAAGTGAACTCTGTACTTTTGTCTGTACTTGGTCTCTCAGAAGTAGTTTAAGTATTTGGAAACAGTTCACTCAGGGTAGCTAGGTCAAGTGAATAAATTTCTGCATGCAATCCAATATAAAATTCTTGCTTTTCATTTTTTCCCCCTGGCATTTCAAGGAAAAAAAAAACACCTGTCTGATACACTGTCAGTAAAAGCAGGATTTTTGTTCTCCAATAATTCTTTCCATCAATTTTTTGTTCCCCAATAATTCCTTCCATCAACAGTTTAGCAATTCAGGTTTCTGTCTGGAGCAAGGTTTGATTCAGGAAAATCTTGGGAACAAAGCCTGAAACTGGCTGAAAGCCGATGAGGGAGCTGAGCAAAGGAATTGGGGCTGCGGAGCAAAGCAGCCACAGTCTGTGTGTCTGTACCAGCTGTGAGATGTGGGGCTTTGCCTTTGCACCAACGCAGTGCATTCCCTGATAAAGTGGACTAATTCAGACTGGAGTCAGTCAGTGGAAATAGCAAAATATGTTACCAAGTTCCAATACAAATACCATCCACAAGAGAGGAAGCAAATTGTTAAATAATTTGATAACTGCCCTCACCTACAAATATTTAGGTAGTGATCTGAACCTTGCAATAGCAGAGTTCATGTAGAGTGACACGTAAAAGTTGACTTTTTTTTTTTTCTAGTTTCTTCTATTCCTTGCTCTTTGATCCTCTTGCATCAGTTTTTTCATGATGCCAACTTGCTAAATACTGGGCACTGAAACTGCTGTCTGTACCAGGCAGTTTTATTGTAGGATGCAAAATACGTGGAAATGCCAACACTTCTTCAAAGCAGTGAAGTGTCTTGTCAGTTCAAGGCTGTGCATCAGTTGCTCATTTGAATTTTTCTAATGAGAGCCTAGGAGTACTTATGAATCTCCTGCTGAGGTTGAAGAGGCATTTTTGTTTGGATTGGGAGTGAATTTCCACTCCAAAAGATGGCCTGGTTTGTGAAATGATAAGGGTGCAACAGATTCAACATTTAGACTTTGGCAGTCAATTTTAGCTGCCTATCCGCTGTGTAGCATGGATCCTGTCTTCCTTTCTCAGCTATTATGTAGTCTGTGGTTAAAAGTTTTCAGTGGCCTGGGCTTAAAAAAGCTGTGAGACCTCTTAAAGGTCTGAGATGTAGATGGTACTTCCCTGGCAAATGAAAATGGTACAGTTAAAGGTGAATTGAACTAAAACTGACAGCTGCTCCTAGGTAGGCTTCTCCAGTCTCGATGGTCCTTTAAGAAACCTGTCTCTTTTATCAACAAAACTGATAAATACCCAAATTATCTCCGTGAAGAAGACAAAGGAGAGAACAAAATACGTCGGATTATTATTGGTCTTCTCTCTTGATATACTATTGAAAGATTCTTCTTGTGGTGTGAACTAGAAATGTGGAAATGCACATCTCAATGAGAAGATGATTTTTTTCTCTCTTTCTGCTGAGTTTAGGTTACTGGTTATTTCACATTGCTCTTAAGAGTATAAATCTTTGGCATCTATTCAGCAGTGCTCATTTGATATTGCTGAAGGTGGTGGAGCACGCAGGGAGGTGATGATGGATGACTCAGCCAGGAGAGCTGTAGTTGCTTTCCACAGGAACTTTTAACTTCATTTTCATTGAGTCAAGGCATAGAAGCATTTTTAACCATTGAACACATTATACTTTCTAAGACAAGAGATAAATGACCTTTGCTGATATGCTTTGGAGTCTTAAAAGGTGGATGTACCTTTTGAGCCATTTATATAGCATTACCTGACATTTCCTTATGTATATATGCAAAGTTGAATGCACAACTAGGCAATGCAGCATAAATCTTGATTTTGGCTAGAGGTGTACAGTATCAGCTACCTCAGTGTATGGAAGGGTTTTCTTTGGGCAGAATAAGCAGTTCATATCTCCTAATGAGCTCAAAATTCTACAGTACAGAGACAAGAGTATTTATAGACTAAAAGAGAGCTCTGTATTATGCAGGTTACTACAATAGGCCAGTCTTTTCTCCTTTTTTTTCTTAAGATCCTTGCTCTGCGCACACTGAAAAATAATCTGATTAAAACAAAACACTACAGAAGTACATTGAGGAGAGAATTAATGGAATTTGCTTTCCATAATCCCTGTTAACAAGGCTGACCTTACAGGAAGGTTTGAGGGTTGTGGGTTGGTTTTTTCCCTTACACTATTGATTCTTTTCTTTCCATTTATCTTGTGACTATTCTTTCTTCACTGCACTGTTTCTGAACCATACAGTAGCTAAAGCAGCATGTGGTAGGGGAAATGCTGTCTGCTAGATGCTGATAGGGAGTAAGGAATAAAATATTTTGCATAAGTGAATTGGTTGTTTGGTTTTTGGTTCTCTTCTGAAGACATTACATGGATTTTTGGTATATGGAGATTGTCCAGTCTGACAAGAGGTTCCTGATTGCTTGCCATATGTAAATGCTGCTTAGCTATGGTTTTTCAGTAACAGCTGCAAAAAGTGTGTGACATTTCCACAAAATGTCCTAGAATTTGATTTTTGTCCCAGTGGATCCAGTATAAAAATACCTACCAACTTTATCAGTAGGCATTAATTCCCTCAAGTTTAGTAGTTTTAATATATCCTTAAGAGGATATTAATATTTCATGAGATGTACAGAAGAATTGAGGAGATGTAGGAGTCCTTTACACAAGAGAATTCACAGGACTGGGGGTTGCACAGAGTCCATTGCAAGAGCAAGAAGTGTTCCTACCAATTGCTGTGGTGCTGGTCAGCAAATCCACTGCGTGTCCCCTTTGTTGTCCACGTCCTCCCCGAGGGGATGGCAGTGCTTATGATCAATTATGTGCCCTGCTTTTCCCCAGCCTGCTTGTGTCTCCTTTTTTTCAGCTGTCCCATGGCCTTTGTCAGCACAGCCAGCTATTCAGTGCTTGGACAATTATCTGATGCTCGCTGGCCTAATTCTGCCAGGCCTTGCCCGAGCTCCCTGGGAAGAGGGAATTCGGGGAAAGCCGTTCCACTGCATTGCAGCTGCAGCCCAGCAGCTGCACGGGGCTCCTCAGGAGGGATTGCAGTGACTGCAGACACTGAAGCACTTGCACAATTTATTAATCTGCTTGTTTCGGGGTTGCAAAGTAACTCTTTTAAAAGAGTTCATTCTGAGTCGTCTTTCTGTACTGCATCCTTCCCCAAACTTGCTTTTTTTGCATGTGTTAATAAATATAAAGCTTCTGAGGACTGAGGGTGCATATATGCACAGTAAAAGCACCTGACCTACAGTAATTGTCTTCCTTCTCCCTCTGATGATTTCATCTCTCAGCCTTTGCAGTTGATATGATTGAAGTCTAAAGCTTTTTGTGGCAAATTAATTTCTGTGCAGAGTCTCTCATGGTACTTTTCAGACTGCAGCAATCACTGCAACCCCACTTAACTGCAATTAGGTTGTTGGAAACACAGACAAATATTACCTCCTGTATTACCTATAAATTTAATGAAGGGAAGAAATGAAAAACTGCCTTTAATTGAGCGTTTTTTCAAGTTTATCACCATCCATGATTAGCATATTTGCAAAAATTTTTTCAACATCCTTTTCAAATGTTGGTTGATGGGATTTAAGGTCGTTCCTGTGGTGCATGGGGTTTCCAGGGTAAGTTAGGAAGATATTCTAGCATCAGCAATGCAAGGAACATGGCTTTTCCACATCCATCTGCTGTGTATCCCGTACTAGAGCTTTTTTCCCTACCGCAAGAGTGGCATGTGATTCCTAAAGCCAATTCAAGTCCTCCTTCCATTCATGGTTGTTCACTGGCAGAGTTAATTTATAGATTTTAGTGCTGTGACTTTAGTTGCTTTATGTGTCACCTTGTCTTTTATGTTCTAGTCACTGCTGTATTAAACAGTGGCTGATCATTAACAATCTAATTAGAAGGACTTATGGTAAGGATGGGGAAAAAGGAAGAATAAAAAATATTTTCAGGGGGGTAGATTTTCAGCAGTATAATTAGACAAAGGTTGAGTGAGTAAGGGAATTTTAAAGCTGAAGGCAAATACCTTTTCTACTGATGATAATTATTGAGGTCGCAAGGGATAAAGTAAAGTATGAGAGTTTTGGGGCAGCAATTAAAATCTTTCTCTTGATCTCCACAGTATGGCTCTTTCCTTTGTGCTTAATTCTTTTTTATTACAAAACCTGCAGTCATAAACCTCTCATATGTATTTCCTACAGTACACTATAAAAACAAACATATAGACAAGAAAACTCCCTAATTTTCTAGCTTGTTAAAGTAGCATATGGTTCAGCTTTTAGTCAAAAAACATAACAAGATGCCTAATACCCAAAAGTGCATGAGGAATAATATGAAGTCCTTGTGTTTATAAAGCAGCTTTAAGGTTAATTAAAGCCAAGAGTATCTCTTTTTCATTGCTGCATTAAGTTCTTTATGCAAAAATCTCATTTGTGAGAGTAACCTGGTCTTGCAGAAGGGCTCAGCCCATTGCAGGAGGTTTGGAGCTAGGTGATTTGGGTTTGGAACTAGGGACTAAGGTCCCTTCCAACCTAAAGGATTCTATGATTCTGTATTCTAACAGCTCAAAGAAATATGAGTGATTGATTTTTGTTGCTATTGTTGTTTGCAGTGCCTCCAAAGCCAATTCATCTGCAGAAGGCAACATACCAAACCCCTAGGCATAAAGCTTTAACAAATCAGAAACCAAGAATGGAGGAGGAGACGCCTGCTGCTGTTTCTAGTGTCACAAAGGAAAAGTCCAGTAAAGTGTCAGATCTCATCAACCGTTTTGAGGGAGGCAGGTATGTAATGGAATTTGTATGGGTTTGTGACTCTGTTGTGTGAGGATTGTTGGGATTTGAAGCTGTGAGGAAGAATGTTGATACTATGGTAGGGCTCACTCCTATCCCTGCTAAAGGACTTGATGGCAAAACTAAATGTGTTTTGAAATTGTGGGAGCCAGCTGTATATTTGGCTTTACAAGGTGTGCTTTTTCATAAGGCATTAGTCCTAATTTTCCTTTTAAAAAAAAGAAACTTGCAGCATCTTAAAAACAAACTGGAAAATGTCAGCAATTTGAAATATGTTTAACATTGAAGCCAATATTAAATACTTTTCTTCTTGAAGAAGAAAAAATACTCTTATGAGAAAATAGAAAAATCTGAAATACTGGTTTTAATTTATACTGTCTTCTTAAATTATTCATGTGAAGAGGGTGAACTCTACAAATTATTTGTAGTGGTATGGCATACATCCCTAAATGTTTTGCTTTGTAGTACTTGGTGATTTTGGTGAAAAAGCTCAGTGTTCTTGAGTTTTGATTCTGTGGTTTATGGGAAGCATTTGGAACTTTGGGAAAAAAGAACCCCAGTGAACACTGCTTTCACAAAACATTGTTTTGTCTTTAATTAGATGCAGGTGATGCATCTCTAAGTAGATGCATTATAAGCATCTGAAACAGAAATTTCAACTATATCCTGTTCTGTATAAAGAGACCAACTTTCCGGAAAGCCCATGACAGAGGAATAGCTCAAGAAACAGTGACAGTTGAACACTGGAAGTTTTGGATGTGGTTTTTTCATATTTCCTTGGGAGACTGGAGTTCTGAAGGGATATCCCCAGTGGGAGCAAATGCATGATGTACAGCAGAGCACACGAATGCATGACCTTCTGTGAAGCCAGAGGAGCAGGGCTTTCATTGAAAGAATTTCCCCTTAAGATGGGAATTTAATCCTTTGTATGGAAGCAGCTGAGCATTGCAAAAGTATGTTTGTCCACTGGAATAAAAATAATTTCAGAGCTTCATCTGCAAGAAACTTCCATCATTAGGCAGAGACTTAATTGCACTTGGTCATGACAGGTGCTCAGAGATGGGAAAAAGAGATTACTGCAGCACTGGAAGTCCTGTGAATACTTTTAGCGCCAGCCTCTAATCCTGCTGGATCTCTAATTTCTTTTCCAGTCTTCCTCCAAAGCATCACCCATTTTTTAAACAGTACAGTATTCTTAGGAAAAAAAAGAAAATTCCTTTCTGAAAGAAAACTCTTCAGGTTCATTGTGCCCTGCACCACTGAGCCCTACATTTCTTCCTCCTGCACCTGCCTGTTACATTGTGCAGGAGCTTCTTCCATATTATGCAATGAAAGGAAACTAGAAAGAAAGAAAGAATGAAAACTTTCTTGTTGATAGATCTTTACAAGTAGGGATATTTTGTGGACTATGGGAAGCTGAGTTGCTTTTGGGCAACATCATTTATTAGGTACACCAGTAATATCTGTCCAATGACTAAATTCTACTCAAGTCTATGATCTCTGTTTATGAGAAACTTTCATGATTAGCATGCTGAGTACTGGTTTATCCTGCTTTGGCAATGGAGGTAATTCCTGTTTTTTGAATGAGCTCAACTCACAAAATGTGTCTTCTGTGAGGCTGAACTTCACTTTTAATTAGTGATCTTTAAATGGCTAGGTAGCATGTTCATGAACTGCAAACTGTGATTGTCAACTATAATAACTTATTTTCATTAGTCTGTACAGCCCAGAAGCATGTATGCATGGCAGAAAGTTAATTAAACCTGTTTACTCTGCGCAGGCAATTGAAAAATGTATATTAATTTTATCCTGGAGTTAAGCTTATTTAATAAAAAAGGCATAGTCTTTACATGACTAAAGAAAGAGTGATTTAATTTGTTTTTGTTATATGATGGAAGAAGATAAAGCTAGTGTAGGTTATTTTTGATCTGTGTGCACAGAAGTGCAGAGTATGTTTGCGACATTTGTGTAAAGTGTCCTATAAATAAGGAGTAAAAGTACAGTTTTTAAGCAATTTTCATGCTTCCAGAAGATGGAGGTCCATACTGGGAATAGTTAGTGGACAGTCAGGAACAAGAAAGAATGTGTTTAAAGCAGAGATAAATTTTGGAGGAAAAAGATCCTCAGAAAAGATGCAGCATGAAAAAAAGACATTGCTAACTAAGGAAACTGGAGAAGAAATGAGATAAAAGTGTAGAGGTCCTCAGGTAATATTCTGAATTAAGGAAAGGGATGCTAAATGTTCTTGCATGTGATTAATTTTTAGTAATTAAAGAGCTGTTAGGGAATGGGCTACTTGTTAGTTTAAGCAGTGGACTAGGACTTGGGAAACCAAGAGTCTTGCTCCATTTCTGCAAATAACCTTCTGGGACCCTTTGGGCAAGTTGCTTCACCTGTCAATTTCTTGGTTTTCTGCTCTGTTTCAGGAGCTAAGAATAGAAAAAATTAGGTTGTAAAAGATCATTGATTCCAACTGTTAACCCAGCACTGTCAAATCACCACCACTAAACCACATCCTCAAGTGCCACATCTTCACATCTTTTAAATACCTCCATGGATGGTGGCTCAAAGTTTTCCCTGGGCACCCTGTTCCAATGCCTGATGACCCTTTCAGTGGAGAAATTTTTCCTAATATCCAATTTAAATCTCCCATCCACATTCAAGACACATAGGGATGCAATGGCTCAAAATGGACAGAGCTCTGGGTTTCTAGTAAGAGAAGCTTCTTTGTAACTGTTTTAATGCAATTTAGGTCTCAGAACTTCCTAATACTAACATAGGGGAAAAAAAAAAAAGACTTTTTGGGAGGAACTGGTTATATGGTGCAACTCTCCTATTTCCCATACCAGGATTTTCTGTAAATCCACGTTTAACTCTTCTCTCATCAGTGTTCTGTTCACTTGGTGTTTTCAGCTCACTGAATCCTAGTGATCTGAAGAAAGACTCCTCTGTTCTCCACATTACTAAATCTCAAGGAAGATATGGGCCCACACCATCACCTCAGCCAAAACTCCCCTTCCAGCACTCACTACAGAAGCAGGGAAGCAGTACCACTGACAACACTCAGGTTGCACAGCTGCCCGCGGCCAACGGTGTGGCGGCCCAGGAGCGGCTGGAGGACGAGGACGGGAGATCACCGGAGCGTGGCTCGGCCGTGTCCACCCCCATCCCGGAGGATGCCACGGACAGCGGCTTGACAAACGGGGAAGGGGAGAGCACCCGCAGGGAGTCCTTGCAAAGTGTGACTGCCTGTGAGGAGGAGATGCTCAACAGCTGCCACAGGACTCTGAGCAGCGACACGCTGCTCCCACCCGAAAACGAAACTCTAGAAATTAATTCTGACGCCAAGGAAGAACCAGCTGAGGAAAGCAGTAAACATCATCGACCTGTGGAAACAAAGGTAAAGAGAGAAATGGTTTAATTCGTGATACATCAGTACTTTTTGTGTTTTCTCTAAGTTTTTATTTACAAAAATACTCCTTCCAGGAGCCAGTCAGAAATTGAAAATATTTTGGTTATTTTCCCCCTGAGAAAAGATGAGGAAAAAAAAATTTGCTTGCCTCTTCCCACATTCCCCCCTCCTTTGCTCTTCTCCTCATCCCCTTGGATCTTTCCCCATTAGTTATCTGAAGTTTAAAAAAAACGGGAAACTCAAATATGTGGGCCTGTTAACACCATGCTTCAGTTGTGCCAGCCTACAAGGGACACATGTTAGTGGTATATATGAAATAAAATGCCATGTGTAGTAAACTGTAATGACAGAGCTTCAGGCAGAAGTGTTGTGTGAATCCCTAACTTGGATGTGGTTGTCAAGTCAAAGCTGGAAAGGCAGTGGCAGTCTGCTAGTGATCAGATAGATGCAATGTTCAGGGTACACTAAATATGACTTTTTAGCAAGGAGAACTTATATTGTGGTGAATTTGAGCTCTCTTGTGAGGAAGGTTTTAAATGCTTAAGCAAAGCAAGTGGGTGGAAGGAAATCTGTCTTGGGAAATTAGTTGCTGAAAAATGGTGCATATTTTTCACTTGTAAAAGTTTACTTAAGCAGTTCGCCTCCTTGTACCAAAGCAATAAATGGGATTAACAGTTCTGGTCCAGCCACCCCCTGTTTGGCAGGGGGAGCTTGGCAGACCCTCCCAGCCTTCCTCTTCACCACAGAGCCAAACAGCTGATGCTGAAAAAGCTCCTCCACTGCTGGCCAGGTGTGTTCTGGCACCAGTTCACTGCAGCCCTTGAGTCTGGTTAGCTGGGGGTGACATACACACATACCTGAAGGTAAATTCTGTGACTGGGAAAGGTGGCTCTCAAATTCTCATGTATTATTGGATGAAATGTTCCAAGTAATGATAAGAAAGTGGTGGGTTGTGTGGGTTTTATTATTTTTAAGCGTTGTTTTTTTCCAGTAAGCATAAGCCTGGGTACAGTCCAAGGCAGTTTTGACCTGCCACACCTCTCATAATGTTTGTCTCCTGTTGGGTAATGCCTGTTTCCCCTCTTTATGCCTATAAAGTGCTGAATTCTCAGTGGGCAAGGATATTAAGCTTGAATCCAAGTCACGCAGTAAGGTGCTGGCAGCATTTTCAGGAAAAAGCTGAAAAGGGAAGCAGTTCTGATTTAAAGTTCAGGAAGGAACTGGGCAAGTGCTAATGGCAGCAATCTCATTAAAATCTGTCTTTGAGCTGCTGGGACCAGCACGTGTGATCTGTGTTATATTGACAATGAGTCATCCTGTGAGGTGTAATGTGACAGTAACTAGATGTATATTGTTTACTGGTGCTTGAAGGGTACAAAACCAAGACAAACCCATGCAGGATGACTTTTAAGCTTGCACTGGGTGCAGAACTGACTGTAACACTGAACTGGGTCACAGCAGCCCTTCCTGAGATACCTTGTGCAACAAGAACTTCCCCTTTAGTCTAGTGAGGTTAAGAAGCGTCTCTGCCACCCTTTACAGAAT
This sequence comes from Argya squamiceps, assembly GCA_037834095.1. Lineage (NCBI taxonomy): Eukaryota > Metazoa > Chordata > Aves > Passeriformes > Leiothrichidae > Argya > Argya squamiceps. Next base: position 60,891,992 of record JBBMKD010000053.1, on the reverse strand, counting down.
CAAACACTGATTTAGTTTGGATTAATGCAACCTGGAAGTGGAAATAAGCCCCATGGTGGCCTAAGTAGCTGCTGCCATGCTGTCTGTTTTAGGAGAAGGAGGATGAGCAACAGGAGAGTTCTGGTGGAGCTTTAAGCTGTTTCTGTGTTCAGGCACACACTGGGAAGAAGTAAGAGCATTAGACAATCTGTGATTTTGCTAAATGCTTAGTTAGTCATTACAGAATATTAAAACTGGGATGCAGTCCAGTTGAGGCAGCTCTGCACAGGATAACAGCACTCTCCTGCCCTTTTGATTAAAAATATAAGTACAATTGAATAAAAGCAAAAGGAGCAGATGCTTGTGAGTCATAGTCAAACTTTATGAGTCTGATATATGTATTTTGATGCTGATGCAAAGTATCTTGTCTCTTGCATGCCATGTTTCTTAGCTCAGGAGAGAGCAGAAAGTGGTGCTCTCTCTCTCTGTAAATGTGTACATGTACAGTAGAAGTAATCCTAAATCCACAGCTGGAAAGGGTGAATTAAATAGGTGTAAAACCAATGTAGAAATTACTTTTTGGACTTGGAAAAGAAGGCTTGTTTTGAAATACAGTGCTCTTGTTGTTGCTCTTACAATTATTTTCCCCTCCCTTATCACTGTAGATCTGAATAGACAGATTATTGCAGGTTCTGGAAAAAGTTGAGCAAAATTTATTAAATTGGGCAGTGGTCTGAAACAATTTCCCCAAACAACCAGAGTAGAGTATCCTTTATTTCTCTTATTTACTGAATTAGTTTGAAAGTAATGAAACACAACCATAACAAGGAAAAAGACAATTATAACTGAAAAGTTTCTTGCCTCGCAGCAGAAACACCTCCTGTCATAAAAATTGGTTTATCTAAACTGCGGAGGCTGAATAGTACAAGAACATCTCAATCAATTAACTTCCTGAATAACATCTTGTGGGGAATCTGCTGCTACAGCTAACTGAAGACAAGAGGACAATGTGTCAGTGTTCGTTGTGAGACTGGTAGGAGACAGGGATATAGACTGCCTGCATGCCACAGATGGGGAAGAATCCACTGAACATCTTTATTAAAGTCCTTATATGACATCTTCTTTTAATGATAGTGTTGGGAGCTCTGATGTTTCAGATGCAAAACCTGGTGGAGGCACTGGATTTCTAAATGTAGGATGATGTTTCAGTTTAACCGGGGTAAAATTTTTGGTTTTGCAAAGTTAATTCTCTGCCAAAAAATGTTTTACTGTTGAAAGACTTGAGAGGTTCTACCAACATCTTGATTTTACATTTTTTGGTCCTCTTTAGGAACAATAATGGGAACAAAGATGTGTATCTTCAGCATAAGATATATATAAATGTATGAATGCAATATAAATGCATAAATCTTCCTTTGAACAGTCACTTCTTTAGGGATACCAGGATCTTTCTGCTTTCTTGGTTGCTGTGCAAGAAACAAGCACAGTGTAATTTTAATTATATTTGTTCATACTCTATTTCTCTCACCCTGTCTCTGTTGTTTAATATATTCCTTCAAAGCCCTTGGGGCAAGGGCTATGTCTGAGTGAAGGTGAATCATATACATCACTGTTATGCTGGCAGATAGTTTTCTTGATAGGAGATGGCTCCTGTTTGGTTTGGATAATAAGAAAGTTCATATTTTCACAAGCTTTTTTCACACCTCTTCTTAATTTCAGAGTTCAAAATTACTTATTTTAATTTCTAAGCATCCGTAGTAATATAATTATTCTAAGATGGAGCAGCTTTGAACTAAAAAATTAGATCCAGCTGAAACGTTTACTGTAAGCACTGGAATAGCTATTCAGGTTTGCAATCCCTGCTGATGCAACCCTTGGTCCCTCACACTCCTGATATTTTGGTCTGCAGATGAAGTCATGTTTCTGTGTAGTGTAAATGTAAGTGTTCTTTGTACAGCACACTAGCCATTTCTGCTTGGTTTTATATGTTGAGTTGCCATGTGTTATGGATTGTCATGGAAGTTTGAAATGTTCCTTGAAATAATTATTCCCTGAAGTTACCTCCCCCTCCCCTCGACAACACCCCTTGCTGCCCCCCTGAGGATGTGCTGAAAGAAAAGCAGTAGTAGAGTTTTCTGGTATTTTTGCACTGATCTAACCTTGTAGGCGGGTGTTCTTATGCTGGAATGAGAACATGCTGCAGTGATTAAAATATAACTCATCCGTGATGTGCATTTCCCCCCACATAGAAGATCCCTCTGTCAGGTCATGCAATGGGTGTAAAGGAGATGCAGGTTCAAGGATTAAAAAGATGTGTAAGGTTGATACTGAGAGGATTGGACATCTGGGCTCAGCTCATTTTATGTGATTTTTTTTTTTTTTTTGCATTTGTTATGCACGATTTTCCCTCTCTTAATTAGTTCAAGTAATTTTCTGTAAACTACAGATTGGTTCTATAGCACTACTTCAGGGAGCAACTGGGATTCTGGGGTGAGAAAAAAAAATAAATTATTGAGGAACCAGTAAAACCTCCATGGTTTTGTGCTTCAAGTCCACATGTGAGATCTTTTGTAAATGGCTGCACTAAGCAGCAAGCTGTAGCTGTAACAGCTAATCCTCCAGCTCCCTGCAATGTCTCTTGACAGCACTTAAAACACTATTCTGTAGGTTACTGTGGTTGCTATGCTGATTTAAACAGATTTAATGAACAGCTTTGAAGTCACTATTGAAAGCCTGCTTTTAGGGAGGAGGTTTGCCATGTAGCAGTGCAACTGTGAACACTGTGGATTAGAACTGAAATACGTTGAAATTTTGAATACTTATTGAATACCAAAATGGGGAAAAAATGTACTGAACTCCCTTCAATGTAAGACTACTTTAATATTCACTGCTCTTCACACAATTTTTGTAAGGGTACTTGCAAATGCTTATGATACTCTTGTGGGAAGCAGTGTGCAGTTTGGAATCAGAAACCACTCTCTCAAACTGTCCTCTACTTTTTTTTATGAAGAATTTTTATGGTTTGTCTAGCAATTACCAGTTTCCCATAGGCAGTGTGATAATACTGCCATTTATTTCAGGAAGACTCTGATGTCGTTAGATGTGAACAGACTATCACTAGATCTGGAGAAAGAATCTTGTAATGGAAGTGTCAGTTTGTTGAGCCTGACACTTGCAAGCCTGAGGCATTTCCCTAATGTTTTGATATTGTAGAAAGCTGTCCTTTCATTGTTTGTTTTGGAATAATTTTACCCAGCAATTTATAATTATATATTCTAACATATTTAGTTTAATATTGAAAATTGAATGAATGTTTTAAGTTTCTGTTCAGCAGAAGAATCAGAAATATATTTTGTGGAATAAAAGATTTTAAAATGAAAACTTCCCTTAAAATGCAAAACTGACTTCCATAAAGATTTAATGAAGGAGTCCTCTAATTGCAGTCAATAATTATTCAACAATTAATGTGTTGGTGAACATAAAACATTTTGTACCACATTTTTCAATAATTTTGTTGTGCAAAGAACATGCAGTTCAAATAACTTCTGAAATGGGGCGGGGGTGAATGCTGAGTGCTTCCATCTGTTCCCTTTTACTCTGCAAATCAGTTCTTCCAGCTCTGAAAGGTCAGTGGTACTCGATTACCAGGATGTGAGATGATCTGTTGAGTGGGGAGTTGGTGCTTTGGCAAAGATCCTTCTACAAACTGGAAAATACTAATCTTTTAGGCTTTGAATTTTGCTCTGCAAATTGACTGATTTTTAACGTTCTCTGAATTTTTATGTGTTGATTAAACTGTGGGAAATGATGTATTTTTCAAAGTTGGTGTTTATTACTAAATGTTAAACTTGTATTTCAGTTTTTGGACTATAAGGTAGTCATAAGTATTTTTAAATTTTTTTTTTATTTTTACTGAATTATGTTTACTTCAGTATCCTAAGAGCTGCTCTTATTTTCCTCCAGGAGACAGACGAGCAGAAACGTCACAAAATTGCCAATGAACTTCTGCAAACAGAAAAGGCCTACGTTAGCAGACTTGACCTCCTAGATGGGGTACATTTTTCTCAAATTTGCTTTTATTGTGTTGCCTTGAATTCACTGAAATGGTTATGCATAAGTGTGGGTATAATTTATGTGAGATGTGGCATGTTTTTCACATTTTGCTGATTTCCAGTCAGTCATTTTCTGTTGCCACATGGCTTTGCCTTTGCTTCTATTTTAAGAATGCTATATTTTTAATAAGTATTAGAATTTTGTGGCTATTAATGTAACATGTTCTGTATGTGGAGATGTTGCTATAAGCAATCATGCTGGTAAACATCAAGGAGGATGGATAACCATGTCCTGGCTTCCAGTGAGTTGGAGTGAATGCTGCAATCACCCACTCATTAGAAAATTACTAAATCCTTCTAATTTGAACCACCCAACCAAAATTTTTCTGTAGTCCCAAAGAATGTAGAAGTTGCCCATTCCAAAAAGTATATCCTCTGTTTTCCCATTATATATTTAGAAACAAAATTACTGTTCCTTCAAAAAAGGGTTGGACTCTGATGCTTTGTAGAATCTAACTGATATTTCTTAAATGTAAAATCTGTACTTGAGTATTTTCCTTCTTAAGTCTTGTTTACTGTCCACATAACACATCTGCATTTTAGCTGGATGCCTCTAGCTTTGCATTGCCTTACTACAGGATATTTTTCTGTAGTAAGACTCTACAGACTTAACAGTTTAAATTTCTCAGGTCCAGTACAGAAGTTTTGTACAAAGAGTTGATGAAAAGTAAAAAGTCTCAACTGATACAATAATTGTTCAGACTGCTTGGAGATCTGAGTAATTGTCCTCATGAAAGTGGATTTACACAGCAGACCCACATTGTGATGGATATATGGTGACTTTTAAATGCAAAAGTATTGCAGGAAAAAATAATTGACTAAGAGTAATTTGAAAATAAAAAAAGATGTTTACTTTCTTCATAGATTTTTCTGATGTACAACTATGTACATCAGAATGTACAACTGATGTACAACTATTGTTGTACAACTAATGTACAACATTTGTACATTAGTACAGATAATGTACAACTATTTTCCTTGATGTCTTCATAAGTGCACTACTGCTATGTCTGTTTTTCGAATATTAACTGGAGAGAATTCTGAAAAATGAGTTTCAAACACAGCTGCTCAACTGCTGCTAGTAAGAGGAAAGCAGAAGACTGGGAAGGGACTGTTATATTTCCAAACTTGGTTAAAAAGTTGTGTAACCTTTATGGTCTTCAAAGTAACTAACTGTCCTGTTGGCAATGCAGCAAACTGGCCATGTTTTAGAGTATATGTGGTGGTCTATGGCTTTTTTTCCTTTTAAGACACTTCTGCTGTCTCAGTTGGGGTGATCAAAGTTCCTGTCTTCAGACCCTTTTCATCTTTTGCAAGTCCTTACCCAGACTTCTAAAGCTCTTTCCAGGGAGATGCAATCTGTTCAAGCATGGGAGAGGGTGGCAGAGGGACAATAGCTCTCCAAAAGCACTATTTTTTTGGTGATGTGCATATTAACAAATGCACATTGTGTAGCTGCATCTAGTCAAGTTGAGCCCACTGAATAAGAAAGAATATATTTAATTTTAAAAGAGACTATAAAGTCCATACAGAACTGGGTCCCTTCTGTACTTCAAATATTATGTGGGGACCACTCATATTCTGCCAACTATTTTGATTTCAAAAGGATAAGGGGATACAGCATTCAAGGAAAGCCGTGGGGCTAATGGTGATCAGACATCATGCAAATTGCAAAGAACAGAGGAGTGGAAAATACTACTGGAAGACTGGGAAAGCTGAGATGATCTAGCTGTTAAAACAGACAGGATGTCTGGAGCTGCTCCAAAATGGCACGGCTTCAGTTTGGCTCTCCTTATGTCGGCCTTGCCTGCACTGTTCTCCTGGCTTATGAGAAAGAAAGTGGGGTGTAAGGGGAGGAGGAGCTTTTCACTTCCAGTAACGGAAAGGCAATGAATGACTTCATCACCACTGATCTATATTATTGAAATATTAATCTTGCCTTAGCTGTAGCAAGAGGGGTGGATAGGTGGTCTTCCATTGGTTAAATATAATAGGCTGACAGGTTTGGGGTTTTTTTCTGTATTGCAGGTATTCTATACCAGACTCCTTGAGGAAGCCAACAGAGGTTCATTTCCACCTGAAGTGATCAATAAAATATTTTCTAACATTTCGTCAATAAATGCCTTCCACAGTAAATTCTTACTTCCGGAACTGGAAAAAAGAATGCAAGAATGGTAAGAGGAACTTCACTTGTTAATACACTCCTAAAACTGTGTCTGTAGAAACTCTATTGCAGGGTTAAGGTAGGGAGAGTATCTACAAATTAGCTTTCCAGGCCCAGGATCTACTGTGAGTAAGAGGACATCTGCTCCTCCTCAGGATCTGACTCAACAGAGGACTTGCATCATTTACTCAAAATAAAGGACATGGATCTCATTGATGCCAGTGAGATTACTCATGATCAAATGTCTTGCTAAATTAGGGGTTCAGACTCAAATGATGTGCTACCCAGTCAATTCATAGCACAGAATACAAAGTTGAGTTAAATAACATGTATGTGGTTTATGATAATGCTGACGTACAGTAACCTTTGTTGTTACTGCTTTTTGTAATAAGGTGAGACACATTCTTCTTCTTCTATGTTTTAGTTTTCTGATTGAAATTAAAATCCATGTCAGATATATTTCAGGGCCATTTTCCCCTCAGCTTTTCTTGACCTCTATTTGGAGTCAGCAAGGATAGAACAGGTGTAAATATACTCTGTAATAATCATGTACAGACGTAGTATCTTTATCCTGCCCTGGGGGGGGATGTGTGTGATTCTGGACATATTAAAACATAGCCATGCATATTTGATCTCTTCTGTGTAATTGAAAAAAAAAAGAAAAGCTCTCAAACCATTGCTGCTTCCCTACCTTCTTTGGGAAAAAGAATAACCTCATTTAAAAAGAAATTATAAATACAGTTTCATCCAGTTATTTCACCTCAGCACTTGTTTGGCTCCTATATTCTATGTTATCTAGAATTTATTATAAGGAATTCCAGTGTTTGTCCATACATAATTTCCAGTTACACTAGCATATAACTCCCCTATTGCCAAAAAACACACCAAAAATTAGAAAAAAAGCACTTTTTTTGTGATATATATGAAAATCTTAGACTGTACAGTGGTGCTTTAGAGAACAGCTATACATCTTCTGACTCTGTAAGATGATTCCCCTTTAAATGATAATTCTTTAAAATAGAATACTTACCATGCAGAAACACATGGTACCTCTGTGTAGTCTATAATGCAAGGAAGTAAATAAAATGTAAGCACTGTGAAATATAAGAAAGCTTACACTTTAAGTTCCCTGCAGTAAAACCTACCCAATTCTTTAAACAAAAGTTGAAAAAAATCTGACAGGAAATATGAATGCCTGGATTACACTAGAGTGCATGTTCATGAGAAGTGGAGTTTAGATGTTTAAAAAACAGCTCGCACCACATTATGTCTGTGCTGTGTAATTTGAAATGAAATTCACGATGTAATCTGAAAATTCTGCTCTAGACCCTTTATGGAGCACAGAATATGGGTTGCCTTACTTTAAATATTTGCAAAAGGCTAAACTGCTCACTGCCATTGTGTGTATAATTATATCGTTTCAAAGGTTGAAAAGTGCTTTTGCAGATAAGCTTTGACTCTTGGTGCAGAGCTAATAAATTGCATCACAAGGATATTATCTTTTCCACATTGCATGAAAACAACCTTTGTGCCGTACCTGGGACAGCCTGTTTAAATGTCCTTGAAATGTGCTTTTGGGAGGAGTTAAAAAAAAGGGTGCAGTTGAAGACTGCTTTTTCTGATCATTGCTGAAAGAAAAATCTGGGGTAATTTTCTCTCCCCATCACTGGTCTCTGAAATTTTCTGGCACAATAGCTTCTGTCAGATACAGTCTTCTCAGCAGTTCCCCTCATTAGACACAAGAAATGAAGTCTGTTCTATGGGTAGGTTTATGTGCTTCTATTATTCTTTATCTTCCAGCAAAAAAGCTGGATAAAAATTTCTGACTCTTTCCTTGAGTTGTAGTTTAAATTGAAAACTTAGAGTAAAAATATGTAATTTTGTAACTGGGAAAGCAGATCAAAAAGCAAATTCTTTTTTGGAAGAAAAGGCAGTGTGAATCTAAACTTATCAAATGAAAGTGAAATTTTCTCATAGCTGGATTTTGAATGAGTTGAGCAACAGCTGGAGCTGAATATCTCTTAAAACATATGGCTTGAAAACACTGGGAACAGCATTGTTGCAATATATTTCCCATGAAAAGTGTGTAACAGAGCATAACAAGAGCATAACAGTGATCCCATGCCATAGAATTGTTGAATGGTTTGGCTTGGAACAGACCTTAAAGATCATCTAATTTCAACTCCCCATCCATGGGCAGGGATACCTTTCAAGTAATATATAGACTATTAAACAAAATAATTAGATAACAATACCCTGGGTCTTCTGTACCCAAGGATGACCAGTAGCAGATACTTGGGAATAACATAAGAATACTGCATGATTTCAGAGATCAACTTCCCACCCTGTCCTGTCCCCTCACTGCCATCCCCAGCAGCAGCCCAGTCCTCTGCCAGGTGTTACACAGGAACTCTCTGCCCTGCAGAGGCAGCTGAAGCTGGACCAGCTTTTGACAGCCCTGCAATATTCACTATTCAAGTATAACTCTTCTGTTCTGCACAGCTTTTCTCTCGGAGAAGTGGTGTGTTGCAGTGGGCTGTAGAAGTAATTACAATAGATTTCTTCATTTTAGACCACTATGGGAACATTGATTTCAGACTTTCAGAAAACCATACTGAGATACTGAGTTTGAGTCTGTCCCTGAAAATGAGACATGAAATGTGCTTCCTACTGTAGTTCTTGGAGATGCCTGTGTGTGCCGCTCCCCATCTTTTGTGTGCCTTGGGAGTGCAGCTTCTCTCAACCTCTCCATCTGTTACTTTACTATTCTGTTTTATCTGAAGACACTATCAGGAATTGAGAAAAATGTGGGAAAGGTCTCACAAAAGACTGGAATCCAAGGGATTATCTTTCCTTCCCCTGTTTCCTTAGATAAAAAATAATTTAAAAAGATGTTAATATATATGTTTATACAAGGCACAGAGTGGAAGTTGTACAGAATGGATTTAGCCCTCAAACCAAACTACAGGTTAGATATTTTAAGGGTTAAATTGTGGTCAGAACAAGATAACGTGGTTTTAAGGAACTGCAGATAAAATAAACTAGGCCATGTTTTGTAAATAAAATCTTCCATGTCTTCAGTTTCTAGCTTTTCTTATTTTAGTCCTCTGCATGACCTGTGGTGCCTATACATCATCATCAAAGGGTTTACAAACACTCTTCCTATGTGAATTCAGATCTAATGCTTATGTTGGAACTCCATACCAGGCGATCCCAAACAGAAGGATTCTCTGTTAAACAATTGGAACCTTTTATAACCTTGTGTGACTTTTTTTCTTTCCTGTTTGCTCTGAGATTCCACCCTCTTACTTTGCAGGACTACAACCCCTAGGATTGGAGATATTCTGCAGAAGTTGGCTCCTTTCCTCAAGATGTACGGCGAGTATGTGAAGAATTTCGATAATGCAATGGAATTGGTGAAAACATGGACTGAACGGTCACCTCAGTTCAAATTCATTATTCAGGATATTCAGGTAATGGGGAAAATAAGGTAGACCCTCAAGTAATATATAATAATAAATAGGCTTGTGATGAAAAAATGATTAAAGAGAAAATTAAATACCAAATCCCTTAGAATTAAGGTAGTTGTTTTTATCCACTTCACACTGCGTTTTTCCCTTCTTCTTCCTGCATATGTGCACAACCCACCCACAAAAATCCAGATTTTTCTCCTCCAAGAGAGAGGAGCAAATTGTAAAGGCCGAAATGCCTGAAGACTAAAAAAATAGTGCATTTTTTTGTTAATACCAGAAGTAAATACCATTTTAGGACTAAGTGAAAAGGCAGTGCAATTCTAGACCCCTGCACTGCATCCAGTAATACTGTGTTTGCTCACAGTAATGCTGAGCACAGAAAGCTGAAGAGCCCAGGGATGCCAGTCTTTTCCAAAGGCTTGTTTCACACCCTCTGGTGCTCCCTGTGGGTGTCTCTGGGAATTGGCAGGTGTGTGTCCTGCTGCAGTCTGAGCACATAGAAATAGGATGAAATATTTCTACTTAAATTTTGCTGCTCTGTGGGGTCTTGTGGTTGTAAGCCAGGGAGAAAAACACTGTATGTTTTAATGTAATTTTCATTTTTATAATCTAATTTCATCTAAAAGTATGGAAATGAATATACATCTTAAGATACGAGGGAGGGAGGACACTGCTGAGGGAGTTGACATTGTAAATGAAACTCAAAGAAAGCATTCCCTCCTCAGATAGGTAAAGCATACCTTTGTAGCCCCTTTAAGTGATTGTTTATAATATGTGGTCATGAACTGTTCTTATTATTTCAGAAGTAATTCTCTTGTCTGTTATTACAAACCTATTTTAAAATACACTGGAGTTTAAAAGGTTTTTTTTGGTAAGACCTTTTGGTAAGACTGTCAAATACTTAGAATAAGTTTTTACAGTAATTATTTTGCAAAGATTTTCTGATTATCTGGTTTGGTAAAACAGTTCTGTATTCTTTCAGAAGATCTACCATGCATGTTTCAAAATACATTGTTTATGTTTCATCAACCATAACTTTTATTTTACGGTACCGTAATGACATTTTTTGCCTGCTTCATTGAAATATGTTTACAATTTTTTAGAAGGAAAAAGTGTGTGGAAATTTGACATTGCAACATCACATGCTAGAACCAGTCCAACGCATTCCACGCTACGAGATGCTTCTAAAGGACTACCTAAGGAAATTGCCTCAGGATTCCCTAGACTGGAAAGATGCTGAAAGTAAATATCTTCAGGCCATTAAAGGAGCTATAATAAGATATTAGTAAGAGGATACTGTAAATTAAAGATATTTTCAGGGAAGATCAAGTGAAGAATTACCCATGAAAAGAATGATAGAATTTCTTCAGTGGAATCGTAGCATTCCTTGAAAAGAAATCTGTTTGAATTGAAGTTAATGTAAAAACCATAAAGCCTTTAGTATTCTCCTGGAGCACATAAGTTTTCCTTTGGTTTTGGAATAGCGCACAGGTTTTGATTTGTTCGCTTTGCAGATGATCGGGGCTTGTGGGGGCTTTTTTTTTTTTTTTGGCATTTTGGTTTGCTTTATGCACATTTGGAATCTGTGACTGTTATTTGTAAAAAAATGAAGTTAGACTCATTGTATTTTTAAGCTTCTGGAGGGAAAAAGCACAGCCCACTTTTAAATTTCTTCTTCTCTGTATTTACACAAGAACAGTTCAAGATATTTGCATGGAGTGTTCAAAACCACTTGCCAGATAATTCTTTCAAATATTTCATTTTTAGTACCATTACAGTAAACACTTGTAAGATGAGCTGTTTCAACTAAAAAAATACAGTTTGACTTTCTGAACTACTTTGAGAAAAGAAGGGAGAGAACCAAGACTGTTCTTGTCACAGAAAAATGTGATTCTAAGTGCTGAAGTGCTACAGTTATCTGCAATAATTCTCTCCTGGTCTTTCCATATTATAATTTCTATTTGGCAGCTGACTTTTTTATGCCTTCCACTTTACCTTATTTTCTTTTTATTGCTAACTGAAGAAATTTATTGTGCTTTGTAATTTACATACAAACAACAAACAGTTTTGTAGAATTACTCCCATGCCCCCTTTCCGCCCCCCCTATGTAGTGCATAAATAAGTAAAAGTACAGCTTTTTGGTTTTACTTATTTCCTTTTTCTTCTGTCTAGAATCCCTGGAAATTATATCCACTGCAGCGAGTCACTCGAATAGTGCAATAAGAAAGATGGTAAATGATTTTTGTTTTCATGATCACTTTTCAGTGTATTATTTTTCAATATTTGGTGAAGCTAGGAGAGTGAATTGCAACTCTTCCCTAAAGTGGCAAGAATTGGTTTCTTGGGTCAAAGTGATTGTTCCTGCTTAATGTATTTATACAGCTCCTGGACAATAATAGACAAAATCTATCATTGCAATAACAGACAAAACCTGTCATTGCAAAAAATTCTCTCAAGGGGGAAAACGGGACAGACTTAGTTCTTCTCCTGGCTTAAATCACTGATACTGCACTGAACTCTTAACCTTGTTTCATCTGTTTCTGTGGGTGCAGGATAATTTTTATAAAGAGCAGTTACTGTTTCTCTGTCTGATTGGGCTGGGATGATAGGATCTTAATTGAAATGTGAGATGTTTTGGGCAAGAAATAATGCAGACATAAATAAACAACTGCATTTTAAAAATTACCATGGATATAGCATTTCTAAAAGTACTTCTTGCTTTATCAACTAAATTAATCAGTCAGACCACACATACTGGGTATAAATATGTTTTGCAGATTTATGCCAGCTCCCATCATTCAATTTAAACTGCATAAAGATCTGTTCTTTCAATTAAAAAGTTTTGTACCTGTATTTTCACTGTAAAGGAGAATCTAAAGAAGTTGTTAGAGATATATGAGATGCTGGGAGAAGAGGAAGACATCGTGAACCCTTCAAATGAGCTGATAAAAGAAGGACAGATCCTTAAACTGGCTGCTCGCAACACGTCCGCTCAAGAGCGGTATCTCTTCCTGGTGAGTGTGGTGGCTTTTGGTTATGAGAACTGTGAAATTCCCATTAAACTGAAATGTAAAAGCTTAGGATCTTTGCCCTGACAGATTGTGTGTTGACATCCCAGTGAGTAAGTCTCGTGGTTCTGTGGGAGCTTTTTATCGTGGCAGGTCATCCTCTCAGCTGGAATTTGAAAAGTACAGCCATGCTCCCTTACAAATCCTTTGGAAAAGGTTTGGTGTGGTTTGCTGCTTTCCATGCTTTGAAAATTGCTGGATACATTTTTGCTCAGGGGTCTCTGGCATGGCCCCCCTTCTGGTAGTGACAGGATGTTGAGGTACAGCTCCTCCTTATGTGTGCTTCAAACAAAAGAACTCGTAGAATAGTAAGACCTTAACTGGGACTGGACAGCTGACCTAAATTATGTTTCCTTCATATGAGAGGTGACAAGCTCAAATGTGCTCTGTCTGTGATACAGACTAGGCAATAGCCTATTCAGGATTTCTTTGAAATAGGATTCAACTGAAGTGAGTTTTTATTTTTAATAATTAATTTTGAGAAAAATTAGAGGAGAAAAAAGTAAGAAATTGAAACACTTTATATCTGATTTAATAACCATGCTTCTAGGCTGGGGCTTTAGACATTTAAACATTATTTAAAGTTCTAATTTAATAAAGGAATATATCTTTGTCCTGCTCATGTACTATTTTTACCCCCTGTGATATGGAGGGTTTCAGGGAATAAAAATATTAGGAAATGTTCTCTTGTCTTGGAGGAAATACAAATAATATCTTCAAATAACATTAGTTATAACTCGTACAAAACAAAATTGTTTTGGTACAGGATAAATATAAATGTATACACTGAAGGGAAGAGTCCTTATTGTACAGTTTACAGTAGGTTTTACAGAATTGGGACATATGAACAGGTATTTGGTTAGAAAAGCTTTTACATTGGCATAAAATATCTGGTCTGAGTACAGTTGGATAATAAATACTATGAGGACTGCTGCATATGCAGAACAATTGTATTTACATTCACTGAAACTGTCCTTGAATTCTATTCCTAAAGAAATAAGAAAGAAGTTTTCTTGCATTAGAGCAAGAGTCTTCTCATGCATCAGCTGATCAGGAAAGAATCTGCTTTGTGGTATTGTCCAGCTCTCAGTGGACAAACTATGTCTTTATCTGTGTTTTCCTTAGTGCAAAACCACGTGTTTATTTTTTCCCCCAGTTTAACAATATGTTGCTCTACTGCGTCCCCAAATTCAGCCTGGTAGGATCCAAGTTCTCGGTTCGAACCAGAGTTGGCATAGATGGCATGAAGATTATAGAAACTCATAATGAAGAATATCCACACACTTTCCAAGTGTCTGGAAAAGAGCGGACTCTGGAGTTGCAGGCCAGGTAAGCAGTCTTTTTGGCCAGTTCCTTGAGATCAAATATATGCACACAGAAGAGTGGAGTGGATTAACAGATTTGAAGAACGATGCAGTGGATTTCATCTTAATATTGGTGTTCTGAAAATAGCCTAGGCTGCCAAAAAATCCTGAATTATCAGTCCAAGAATCTCTCTGAGCAGAAGATGCATCCAGGATGCATAGCACATTGGCTATCTTTGCGGAAATGCCCAAGAGAGCTGTGGATGGGCTGGCTGGGACTTTGAGAGCAGTGCCAAGGCAGCCGGTCTGACTAAAGTGTTTTAGGACACTGGGTGTGTTAGTCACTGGTGCCTCTGGGATCTTGGTACCAAGGAGTCAGTTCACCTCAGGGCAGGTCCAACAAACAAAGCTCTCCCTCCCAGTGGGTTTACCTCCACAGAACAGAGTTTTCTGCAGCAGTAGGTGGGCATCTGCTTCCCTCTGTTCCTCAGGCCCGTTTTTCATCTACGTGTTTTCTTCCAGTCCCAAGTATCAACTTACCTCCTGGGAGGCAAGCTCTCCTTTTAGTTCTTGGGTCCTTTTCTTCCAGGTGCACTCTTCTGACTGGCACTTTTTCTGATTTCTAATTTATTAGTCCTTGCATCCTCCTTTCTGCTTTCTAATTTATTAGTCCTTGTATCCTCCTTTTGCAGATACCATTTTGCATTTCCCCTTACCTTTTTGCATTGCCTAGACTAAATTGTCTCTATCTAGACTCAAATAAAGTGAGATGCTCCTCCTCTCCTTTTGGGCTGACTTAAAAATCCTTTTCTTAGCAATCAGGATTTCATTGCAGAGAGGTGAGGATTAAATAAGCAGGAAAATGTCCATGGTGGGTACAGTTCTGTGTTGGCACCATGCATTTGGGGACAAACCACAGCTTGCTAGCCAATGAGCTTGCAAGCTACTTTCCTTTATGGAAAACCTGTTATATTACATATCTGAGAATGTGCAAAGATAATAGCATATAGATATTTATCTACACTTTAATTCAATTTCAAATTAAATACATACTTCAAAAAATGATACAAAAAAAGCCTTTCCACTAAGATCTGCAAGATTTCTGGGACATGTTTTTGGCTATCAGTCATATCTACTGTAAATTACTGTGTGATATCTTGCTAAGTATTTTATAAATTTTTATGCCATATACCTATTTCAATGGTGAAAGGTGGCTTCTTGCTGTACCATTTCAGAAGCATGTTTTAATTGGAAGAAAATTGATACAACAAAGTAAGTTTATTTTGTTAGCTTTCCTACATTAACAGTAGGAAAAGTTTTACTGCATTAGTTTACTTTAGGTGAGGGAAGCACAGATTTTTCTTTTCCTCTGTGATCATTGTTAGAATACATTAAGTCTGTACAAAACTGTGAAGGAATAAGTGCCATGAAGCTCTTATTTAATTATATTAGAAAAATCTTTATTAATGTATGAGTAGTGTATATACCCTATGTCTTAATGTCCTTAATTAATTAAGGACCTTGTAGTAAAACTGTAATAATTTTTAATTTGCTCTTGGTGTATTCTTTAGTAGTAAGCTTATTTTTCAAATTGCTGTTGGAGTGCATTTTCAATTACTGTTTTTAAACAGCTGGTAGATTATTTCTTTGTAAGGTTGCTGGTCAGGTACTATGTTTAATAACTCAGCTTTTGGTTTTTACTGTAAGCAGGTAGGAAAAATGATTTTGGCTGATGGGACAGGTTGTTTCCTCCTCATGTGCAGATGGTAGGTGGGAAGGGCAAACAATTGTTTAGGATTCTGCTTGCTTAAAAGTTCTGCTAATACTGCAAAGCAACACAGGGGGAGCGGTTTTAATTGAAGTGTTGTAAAGGTTCTCTTTTGCATCCTTCAGAGCAATACACAGAAAAATTAAATATTGTATGGCTGGTATTACATGGTGCAGCAGGGCTTTTTTGCCAACACATTATCCAAGGAGGAGGCCACTTTTGGGGAGCCATATACTCCAAAGTGTTAATTCTCATGTTTCTAACTTTTGTCTTCTGGTTTGGTTTGTTTGCTGGTTTGTTTTTTAAGTTGGACAGTTAACTATTAGTATTGCTTAAATTCTTGAGAATTACTGCAGAGTTACTTGGCTTTTGCAAGAAGTTGTTGATAGTGAGATAATGTTTCCTGAAGTAGTCTCAAACTAATGTGTCAAATATTTTTTTTAGTTCTGAACAGGATAAAGAAGAATGGATAAAGGTAAATTCATCTACATTCTTTATTTTCTAAACAATTTGTCACTGAAGCAATCAGAAAATAATATTCATGTTTTCTGTCTCTACCTTCTCTCTGCTTATCAATAACTGGTCAGAATGCAGAGTCTGTTTTATATTTTACCATGTCTGAGGAATTTCTCCACTGTTTTCTTAGGCACTTCAGAGTACTATTGAAGCTTTTCAGCAGAGGAATGAAACTTTCAGAAATGCGATTGCTAAAGAATATGAAGACATGCCTGTTGAAGTCTCTGTAAGCTGCTGTTATTCCTTTGTAACCTTCTTAATACCCATTGTGTTCTTCAATAAGTGGAAAAAGTTTGGCAGAAACTTTGTTTTCAAGCTCATCATTCTTACAGCAGAGTAATATCAAAGCAGTCATCTTGTTGGTAATTGTTTTTCTTCATAATGCCAAATCTTGTAAACAAGCCTCTTTCTTTCTTGAAACACATAACAGAGCACCCTTTCAGTGATGCATCATGATTTTTGACTGAGTTCTTTGTTATTTCTTTTATAGATCTCAAAATGCATATCAAGCTATGCTTTGTAATTTCCTTTCCAGAGGAAGAGAATAATTATTTTCCCTATTTCAAGTACCATGCAGATTTTTACTAGCTTTTAAAATTCTTTTATCCTCCTCCTTCCCCCCCTTTAGAATGCTGAGCTTGGGAAGAGAGCACCAAGGTGGATCCGGGACAACGAAGTCACCATGTGCATGAAATGCAAGGAGCCCTTCAATGCACTGACAAGGAGGAGGCACCACTGCCGGGCATGTGGACATGTAAGTGCAAACTCCTGCAGCTGTCCAGCAGGCCTGGGAGGGTCTCCAAGCACCTGCTTGGCTTCTCATGGCTCCTTGTCATCATAGAATCATGGAATGGCTTGGGTGGGAAGGGACTTTAAACATCATCTAGTCCCAACCCCACTGCTGTGGGCAGGGACGCCTTGCACCGGGTCAGGCTGCTCAGAGTCTCATCCACCCTGGCCTGGAACACCTCCAGGGATGGGGCATTCCCAGCTTCCCTGGGCAGCCTGTGCCAGTGCTGTGGAGTCCGCTGCTGCACTTGTAGCTGAAAGAAGCAGCTCTGCAAATCACCAAGGATCCTCTGCTTTAGCTGGCACAGTGAATTTGGAAGTCATTAAGCAGCAGCGTACATTTGTGTATAATGTCCCAAGGCCCTGCACAAAGTATATTGTTAGTTTTGAGAGACCTCTATTTATATGAAGAGTTTCAAGACCATATTAAGATGGTATAATCCAGTATTATTTCAGGCAGCACTGGCTGACTCCACCAAATGACCATAAAACCCTGCAACCCTGCAGTTTTTCCTTAGGTTAACTTGGAGCTGCTCCCAGCTGGGTTCAGTGTGTAACTGTGTGAATATGTGCAAAGCATCAGGGAAGGAGGGAATGTGAGGGTGGGGAGAGAGTATTGCTGCTGCTTTCTCGGTGGAATGCTACAGTAACATATCCAGCTTGAAAGCAACCATCAAACAGTGGTAGTATGACTTGTGAGCTGTCAGAAGTTAACAAAAGAAGAGCTGACATACTGTGCTGTCTTGTCTTGCCACCCAGCAACTCTGCCTGTCTCCACCAGATGGTAGCACAAGCTCAGGTTTGCTATTGGTGGTAGAGGGTGTCTTTTCTGATTCCTTTCTAACGTTTTTAAGAGGTATGAGAGCTTGCTGCATTCATAGTGCTGCTTTTGTGCTTTGCAGGACACTAGAGACATTTTCAGAAGCTCTAAATTATTGACTTTACAGTTGTCATAGAGGGTTTTATCCCCAGACTTTTCTGTTTTAAAATTCTGTTAATGTTAAAACCACACCCTCCATTTTTATTTCCCTTTTTGTTTAGGCTCCTGACTACTTCCCTCTATTACAGTTCTATCAGAAATCCTTGTGCTTTAATTTCAAAAGATTTTTTTTTCATGGGAGTTAATTTGGGCTACCATTGGTGGCTTTCCAGGAGTGACTAAATGGGAATACTTAACTAGTATTGTTTGGAGCTACAAGTTGAAGGTGGTGATCTAGATTAGAACTGCAAAGCCTTGGTCCACAATAAAGTTTTGTTCAGATGCATTAAGGGTTCAAGTCCATTTATCTACCTTTCTTTCTTGAAATAACTACGCTCGTGGTTTTTTATTCAGGGCATCTTTTTTCATGTGAAATAATAATTCTGTGGAAAAACACTTCTAATGAAACAACTCTGATATCTCTCTTGCATTTCAGTTATATATATACTGAAAAGGAAAAAGCAGGGAAAATCAGTGGATATTGGCTTATTTATTCTGCGTATTTATTATTAGATTTTAAAATTGTAAATTTTACATGTGTAGGTATATATACATTTAAACATGCTAATATTTCTTAGCAAGTTAAAAAAGTAGCCATTTCTGATTTTATCAGACTTTTATCATTAAAAGGTCATCTCAGTAGCCAGTTTTATTCATTCTCATAACCTCATTCTGATTACATAGAAAACCATTTGGTACCTCTTCAGGTTGGCATGTAAAGAAACTGCCAGCATGGCTTGTGCTGTATTCTGATTCTATACCTAACTTCAAAGTACAGCTATAATAAAAAGCCTAATGCGATTTTGTGCAAAGTACAGAATTTCTACCAGGTAAATAGGAAGAAGCATTTCTGGTTAAGAAGTAGTGACACAAATTTGGAAAAGCATTATTTTCAAGTAAGTTATTGTTGACATATTATAAGGACATCTTTCTCGTTCTGTATAATTTGAAAATATACTACAAAATAGCATAATACTAATTTTTATTTATATTTTAATAAACTTCTATAAATACTTAAATCTTACATGTATGTTTTTGGGTTTTTTTCCTAAGGTGGTTTGCTGGAAATGTTCTGATTACAAAGCACATCTTGAATATGATGGCAATAAATTGAACAAAGTCTGTAAGGATTGCTATCATGTAATAATTGGTTGTACAGACAGTGAAGAAAAGAAGAGGAAGGGCATCTTGGAGGTATGTCATTGAAAAAAACTGTATTTGAATAGCTGCAATCATTTTGGTTCATCAGTAGGTGAAAAGTGGTAGCATTCTTGCAGAGTTTATTTTCTCTTTGAAAAATAAAAGGTATGTGGATCAATTTCATCCTATTGCATGGATTTTGGTTTCCAGCACTCACCTTTGCAAAATTGCTTTGTTTCTTGCAACTTTACATTTTGAAATTTAATAAAGCTTAGAACTTGTTTGCTTCTTTCAGTTACATTAACTCCTGTGACAAAATGTAACCTTCCCTTGCAAATTTTCAGTTTTCTTCTTCTGCACTTAAGCTTTCATAGTAAGAAACCCCACCGCTACTTGATATTTGAAAATATATACCCAGACTGAAAGAACTGGGGATGGAAATGAAGAGAATGAGGGAGAATGTTGTTCTTCAGAGTCTGAGTAGTAAGATACTGTTTTCATCAGCGTGTAAAATGGACTTTTAAGTTGTCAGGCTGCCCTCAGCTTTTGGCATCTGAAAAGTCAAGGTCAATGGAAATTTTGACACACAATGATTTTGTGCCCTTTCTTACCTTCTCAGGTTCACTATTTAACTTGAATAGCATTTTACTCTGGCTATGGATTTTAAGCAATTAATCTAATCTTTTCCCTAGGATTAGTGCTTGAATGTTTGTTATTCTTAGAAATGTGTTTGAATTTGATTCTGTCGTAATATTTTGACTGGCAAAGTGGATAAATTGTCATATTGGATAGCAAGTGGCACTTCAGTGCCTAACATAGTGTTATTTTGGAAATCAGACATTGTTATAGATGCTCAGAAACCGAGGAAGGCTGGCTGTGGTGGCAAAATGAAAATCGGAGTGATATAGATGTCTATAATCCAAAATTACTGATGAAAAAAGAAACAGATTACACTTGCTAAGGGAATGTGTGTTGTTACTGTATGTGTTTTATATATATATATATATATATATACTCCATAAATCCTGTCCTTCATGATCTTTTTTGATATGTCCTGAAGCTCTACCAGAGCTAGACTATCTAAGAGTTGATGTGAATGGTGGTAAATTTCCTACTTTTCTGTTCTTTCTGGTTTTAGTCTTTATTGAAGGAAAGCTTATTTTTCCTTTTATGCTTTCTGCTATCTCCTAGATTGAATCTGCAGAAGTCTCTGGAAATAGTGTCATATGTAGCTTTCTTCAGTACATGGAGAAGTCCAAGCCCTGGCAGAAAGCATGGTGTGTCATACCCAAACAGGAGGCTCTTGTGCTCTACATGTATGGTGCTCCACAGGTATGTACAAGGGAAATGGCAAAGATTTTAGTAATTATTGTCACTGGTATTCCATGAAGAGGCAGCAACTAGCTTGGGAATGGAGGAAAGATCCAAGTGTTTTCACCAAACTGTACAGCAAATGAGAAGTAATGGGTAGATTAGTTGTCTGTTCTTAATAAAGAACTTTTTTCTTCTTAGGATGTTAAAGCTCTGGCTACAATTCCTCTTCTGGGCTACACAGTGGATGACACTCCAAAAAGTGCTGACCTCCCCCACAGCTTCAAACTGACCCAGTCCAAGTCTGTGCACAGCTTTGCTGCAGACAATGAGGAACTGAAGCAGAAGTGGCTAAAAGTTATCCATTTAGCTGTCAAAGGTGAGACACCAGAATGTCAAAATGAACTGCAAGTGAATTTAGAAGAGCAGCCTGAATCTTCTAAAAGATCTGAATGCTGAAGCTCAAGAACACATGGCATTTTTAAAAGATTTCAGTTGAAATTGTGGTTAACTTTGTGTTGACCTTTCTTTGCTCAATCAAGGAAAAGAAAAAAAAGAAAAAGAAAGTTCTTACTACCATACACATCTTGGCACTTTATGTTTGGGAAAGAATTCTGGTCTTTTTAGGGATCTTTTTCTTATATTTA
Source organism: Argya squamiceps (assembly GCA_037834095.1). Classification (NCBI taxonomy): domain Eukaryota; kingdom Metazoa; phylum Chordata; class Aves; order Passeriformes; family Leiothrichidae; genus Argya; species Argya squamiceps. The sequence continues at coordinate 60,870,742 of JBBMKD010000053.1, read as the reverse complement.
TGTTGTGTCAATAAAAGTGATGTACAGGTCCGTTTCAGAGACTTTTTAAAAAATGTGAATGCTATTAAAAATACTTACTAACTTTACTGTACTACTTGTTTGTTGTAATGCAATTTTTTTAAAATCCAGTTGCTCTTCAGTTAACATTTGCTACTTTCATTAAGAATGCAAATATTTGAAGCTTCCTACTTACATGTTAGGACTTGCAACAGGATAAAAGATATACCTCCACATTGCCAAAATAGATCTGTACTTAAATATGCAGGGACAGTTTGGTTTAATGTATGTAGTTTATAGATTGATTTCCACAGTTCTGTACATACGTTGTAATCACTTGTATCCTTTTAATTAAAGTAATGCAAATTGCTTTCACAGGTATATTGGCTTTTAAGGTTTCAATTTATCAAGGAGATAATCTAATGATTTTCAATCTAGAAATAAATACCTAAAATACAAGAAAACTATATATAATATATGTACAGTATTAAAAATGTACAATACTTGATTATTGCTTTGATTTCATGATACTGGGTTCTTATTAGTGAATAATTTATTTTTTAAAAAAGCATGTTTTCTATTTGAAATTAAACACAGTCCTAAATTGAAAAATACTGTTCAGTGATTTGTTTTAATAGCTGACACTTAATGATCTTGATATCTTTATGCATCAACAAATGAGCAGTAATGTAAGTGGCATGCAATGGACAAATGAGTTCCAGTTGTGTTTAAACAAGTAGTCGCTTTCCTTCAGTGTCCTATCACTGTTAGCTTTTAAGAGTGCAGTAGTTTGTTGCTCAAATGCAGTATGTGGTTTGAGAAAAGCAACAGATTCTAGTAACCTGCTGGGAATGTGTATTTTTGCTATTATGGTTATTATTGGAGCAAAAAGAACATTTTGAACTTAAGTTTTTTTGATTTTTGTAGAAGATTAGGTATTGTAATGCTTATTTATGACAACAATCTTCAAGGATTACTGTTTTAAAGTGGAGCCTGGTTTATAAAAAATTAGTATGAAGTCTGAGCTTGCAAATCTGAAATTTTATGAACTAACATTATTTGTTTTCTGTTTCTGGGTATAAGGACTCACTGGATTTACAATATTAAGTTCCTTATGAACTTCCATTCCTATTAGGGTTTTTATACATAGAGGCAAATGACCTCCCTAAAATTTTTACTGTAATATCCGTGAATGAAATTTGGCAAATTCAGAGGTAGTGATTGACTATCAATTAAAATCATTGCTGTCTTTCCTTTTTGAAACCCTTAAAGGAAGGTATATATGTAACTTCTACAATCAACTTGCCATAAGAGCATTCAGGAGTCTTCTCAATAAATCTGCAATCTGTAAATTGCAGGCTGAAGAGCTCAGGTTCAATTTTGTTAGTAACGTGACAGATTTAAATTGTTGGGGTTTTGTAATGAGTTTGCCAAACAAACTATCCACTGAACTCCTACTCCTGCTTTACTCTTTCTGCAACACTATAGGGGAAAAAACCCAACCCATTTTGCATTTAGCAAGGGATTAATATCTGTTCGTAGTGTCAAGCACACATGAGCATGCAGTGTCCATCATTCCTTCATAAGAATGTCATGTAACTTAATGTTAGTGGGATGGATTTTGCTCTCACCTGCACAGATCCAAGATCTACCATAGCCTTTAGATTCCACAGCTTTACAACAGTGTTAGTAATGATCAGGACATGGTATGGTAGAGTATTAACACTCCAGCTGACTCGGTGCATGTCGGAATTTTCTTCCTTGGGTGCTCCCTGTGTCCAGATTATTCTGGATATAAGCCTAGTATTACTTTTATCCAGTGTGCAAGCTCTTCTGTAATTCTCTCAGAGATTTTAAGTGACTTCTACTGGCAGCTGTGTTTACCTTTAGCAATGGGCAACTCAATCCTGTTTTGATTCATGTTGGTGAATGCCATCAGATTTTTGCCAAGGTAATATAAGATCTCCCTAGCTAATACATGTAATCTTACACATATTACCTAGGGAGATCTTATATTACCTTATACCTTGTCAAGGGATGGGGGAACATTCAGGTAAGCAAGCAGAACTCTTGGTGGCCATCTTTCCTTCATGGCCATCTCCCAAGAGTGGGTATCTTCTACAAGAGCCTCAAGTGCAATTGTGGGATGTAGAGAGTAGTCTTGCCACATCCCAGTGTATAAAACCAGTTTCCCACGGTCAGGCTGTTGAGTGTAAAGGAAGAAGGTGCTTTAAAGGAAGTCTCAGATAGGAAGGACTGAGCTATACTGAAAATCCAATTGTATGACTGTAGAATCAATTAGGTTGGAAAAAACCTCTAAGATCACTGAGTCCAACCATTGCCCAGCACTGCCAAGTCCACCACTAAACTACGTCCCTAAGTGCCACATCTACACACCTTTTAAATACCTTCAGGGATGGTGACTCAACCCTTTCCCTAGGCAGCCTATTCCAATGCTTGACCTCCCTTTTGGTGACAAAGTATTTTCTAAAAGCTGATCTGAAACTCCCCTGGCCAACTTGAGGCCATTGCCTCTTGTCCTATTGCTTGTTTCTTGGGAGAAGAGACCAATCCTCTCCTTGCCATCATCTCCTTTCAGGAGATGTAGAGGAGTGATCAGGTCCCTCCTGAGCCTTCTTTTCTCCAGGTTGAGCATCCCCAGCTCCCTCAGCCACCTCTCACAGGACTTGTGCTCCAGACCCTTCACCAGTTCTGTTGCCCTTCTCTGAGCCCATTCCAGCACTTCCATGTCCTCCTTATCCTGTCTTTCATGTCCCAGAATTGAACATGGCATTTGAGGTTCAGCCTTGTACATGCCAAGTACAGGGGGACTATCACTGCCCTGGTCCTGCTGGCCTCACTGTTGCTGATCCAGGCCAGGTGCCATTGGCCTTCTTGCACACCTGGGCCCACTGCTGGCTCTTGTTCAGATGCTTCAACCAGCACCCCCAGGTCCTTTTCCACCAGGCAGCTTTCCAGCCTTTCTTCCCCAAGCCTGTAGTGCTGCAGGGGTTGTTGTGACCCATTACTTGGCCTTCTTGAACCTCTTGGAGCAGGCTTGACCCATTGATCCAGCTGTCTGGATCTCACTGCAGAGCCTTCCTGCCCTCCAGCAGGTCAGCATCCTACCCAACTTGGTGCTGTGTAGTGCATTCTGTTTTCTAAGCTCCTGCAAACCTAATTTTAAGCCAGGTAGGAAGACCTGTTCCAATTAAGTGATTAGAAGTAGCAGTTTCTGTGCTTCCTCATTGTTACAATGGTATAGAGTAGTTGAAGCTGCTTGAATGCCAACATCTCCCAGACAAAGCCCTGCACTTGGGCATAAGCAATTTGAAATGAAGTTAGCACTGGGAATTGTTTGTTTGGATGTTAGCCTCATGTTTGCCCTTGGCCATTAAATTTTATATAGCACAGGCTGGTTTTTTTTACACTAGTGAAACCCATTTCATGTTCTCATAATCAATTGCTTGGTCAGAATTGTTCTCTTCTGGGTCAGAATGCCTTGGCACTCAAATACATGGTTCTGTGTGTATTTTGTGGGAAAAGTATGTATTGCCAATATTAAAGGACATCAGAAGATGGAGAAATTGCTTCTAAATTTAACCACCCAGTTGCCTTCCTTCTCCACAGACAAGCCCTCCTAACAGCATCTCAAACTTCTAAATTGTAAATTATGACTGCAGAGGAACAAATACAAAGTTGTAGGTGCTGTGGCTTAAGAGCTATGATGAATGCAGTGAAATTAAAACCATCATTCTAAAAAGGTAGAAGCTGTTACCATTTGAAATAAATTCTTAAACTCTTCAAGGAAAAGAAAAAAGACATTAAATTTGTGACCATAAAGCTCTGTGTGTAAGGAATAAACTGTAACTAAGCATTCATTCATAATGCATGAATGCATGTGAATGACTCTGCTGAATTATTTAAATTTTGCAACTCGCGTTCAAGTAATGCTTGCTTCTCACTTTAAAAGTGATCACTCTTCTGTGTGATTTAAAGCAAATCAAGTGTTATTTAATGGTTTTATCTGTGTTCAACCAGAACAAGACTTAATTTTATCATATTTTTGGATCATAGCAATATATTTTTTGAAATTACTTATTTTTTTCCCCTACTGTGGGAAAATATTGTATAATGATATCTGCATGTCTGCACCATTCCTCCAGACCCTCTAAAAATTCTCTTTTGGTATCAGGTACTCATGCTTGGTTGAAGAGCTGCTATAAAACCTGTATTATGTAGTATTTTCAAATCCCTTTATGCTGAGTAGTTTTCTTTATTCCAAAGTGTATTTAACTTATATGTGGAAAATAGATATTGAGAGTACAAAGCATTCCCTTCTATTTGGAGTAGAATATTAAACCACTTTAATTGCATGTAAATATGGTAGCACCTTTTTATGCAAAACCATCTCAAAGTGCTTTATAAATCTCAAAAGATTCTAACTCCCTTTCAGAGAAAAGAGGATTTTTATTGTTCACGTTTTTAAGTTATGGATGAAGGCAAGGCACTGATTAAATATAGAGTAAATACACTACCACCTAAGTAAAATTTAAGGTGAGATTATAAAATTATTCTCCACAGACTTCCAAGTAGAGTCAGAAGGAAAAAAAACCTCATATATTAAAACAAGTGGGAAAGATGTGGAAACACTTGACAGATGTTTGTGTTCTTCACCACATACCTAGTATAAAAAATCATCAGCTTTTCATTTCAAGAAAAGATTAAATAAAATTAAGAGAGGGTAGTTATTTCTTGTACTGAAGGAAAGACTTTCAGGAAAGAAATAAACGTTCCATGTAGAAAGAATCCTAAGCAATAACAAAAGGTCTTTCTCCATATAGCTGGTATAAACTAGCATGGGCCTGCTGAAGCTATTATACCTTCAATGATTTAAATTCACATAGAATCTGCCTTACATTATATAAGGACACTTGTGGAAGATGAAACTTCCACCAGTTTGGGAACTGCTGAGATACCACGTCTCACCTGGGGTCACAGAGCTCAGGTGAACTTCAGATGAAGGTAATCGATGACAGGGTGAATGTCAACAACTGAAAATATATATCCAAAAGTGAATGATTGGAGAGAAATAATTTTGTGGCAGAACTGATTTATCCTTAAGGTAAATCTCTTGGTGAAATGAGCATCATTCTTAGTCTCTGTGGTGCACTGTTATTTGAAATCTGAAATTAAATACATGGGGTTAATGTTTTTTGCTCTAGTCTGTGGCCCTGTTTGTGTGAGGAATTTATCTAGCTGGTTCTGACCCATGGGACTATAGTAAGTATGTTCCTCAGATAGGAGTTTTAATCTGCTAGTCAGATTGTTTCCTAAATCCTTTTCCTTTAACAGATCATAACATTAATTTAATGATTACATATGTGTGTGTATATACACATATGAATGTGTGTATATGTATATATGTGTATTTATATATTTGAGACTATTGTTCAAATGACTTGTTTTCAAGCAGTATTTTACAATCAAAAAATACACTGTGCTGCATTCAAAATAGAATGTATAATGACTGTGTTGAGTATGCTTTCCAGAAAAAAGATGGAGGTAGATCTGCTATTGTGGCATGTTTACTATTTCAGCCTATAAAAACAGACACAAAAGCCCCCACAAACATGCAAATTCCAGTGAGGCATTTCAATCAGCTTCCTTTGAAACCTCGTGATTAAATTTCTTCCCAGAATAAACCATGGCATTTTGTTTCACCCCTTCCTCTTCCCTGCACAAGTGAATGTAGAACGTGTTTTTTCTCAAAATCCTCAACCAGATTTCTTTGAATAAAACATGTTTTCAGCCACTGCATAACACCAACCTACTTCTGTTTATAGTTCATCCTCGTAGATTCATTAAGTATTTATGGTGGAAACATTCAGAAAAGAGGGAACTATATCAGAGCATTTTTGCATCTATGTGCCCTGGTATTTTCAAGCCAAATTTGTTGCATGTAGGGAACAGTTTGCATTATTATTATTATTTTTATTACCAGTGTATTTTCTATTCTGCAGCCCTTAAGGCAGATGAATACATTAATTTTAGTGGGAGCTGTGTCAGCTGTTTGACATCAGAATTACAGGCTATACATATTAATCTCCCTTCATTATGGAAGCATTTCTGATTTTAATTGCAAAAACATTTATTAAAAGAAATAATGATTGGAAGAAGTGTAAATTTGTTTTGGTTTTGCAATAAAGTGAGTAATATTAAAAAGGTGAAATACAAATGCCATTGTAAGTTGTGCAAATGTAAGTTGTCATTTTTATGGTTAAGAAACATATGAATGTAAAAAATTGAAGATATTGTACATATTTTCTGTAATATATGTATATTTGATCCTAAGGTGGGTGGAGAATTGTAAAAATTAAGCACTTTAATTCATGTTGAGTACTTAAAAAGAACAGAAGTTTGTATCCTGTAAAATAAAAACATCATTAAATAAGTATTGCTGGTTGACTCTTATTTTGTCCACCTACTATCCATTTTTCTGACTAAATCTTTAAGCTGTATTTCTTGTTGTGTGTGATGGGGAGGACCTGTTTTGGAACACTGGTATCTAATTTGCTGAAGTGCTGGTTCCTCACAAGTACTGCTAAGTTGGTGAAAGATGTATTCTGAGTTTATAGAGGGTGTATTAAATGCTATGACATTCTAGGTGGCCAAGATAAAAGACCTGGTCTCTGGAATCCTGCACAGTTTGGTCCAGATTTCTGTAATGGGAATGTGACCTGGATGTTATCTGAGTGCTTTATGGATTTCTGTACTGCCATCCCCATAGAAAAGTGCAGAAATAAAGGAAAATGTTCAGCATAGCCCTAAATCTTTCTTAGTATTACTCAATACTGTGTGATCAGCATGATGTCTGAACAAAACTGGTGCTGCAAAGCAAAAAAAGATCAGGTAATTAGCTGGATGTGTCCTTTAACAGAACAAAACTGGTTGCAATTGCCTCTGGTTTCCATCCTCTGCACACATTAAACCTGTTTTGATTGTATCTGATTTATTCTTGCTATTCTTCTGCAGGTGGGCACAATGTTGTAGAAAACACTTCCCCCCAAAACAGAGAGAGGAAAAGTTACTGTAGTATTTGGTAGTTCCTGACTGGAAAGAGTTGCATACAAGAGTTTTTGTTTCATTGCTACATCTTCTCTTTGCATATACTGTAAACGAATCAGTTGAAATTAGCACTGATTAACCACAGAGACTAATGCTTCCCTTTCTGTTTATGTATCTTTCTGATTTGTCTGATTTCTTTTGCACTGTGGTTAACTCTGCTCCAAACCTCATTTTCCCCATTATGCACAATGCAATGCCTTCTGCACGGAGACAAAAATAATAGCATTTACTCTAAAAATGTGCTTTAATAAGAGAACACAATTATAAAACTCAAACCACGGGAAATGTGTCACCACAGGTCCTACTTAATGCCTTTAAATCAGCAGGTTTAATGAGCACTGATATTTCTACGTGGCAGGAAATTGGCCAGAGCACATCAAGTTGGTGAGGAAGTGGCGGGCGTTGCCTCCTCTGGCTTTCCCAAAGAGCCTGACTAACCCTGCCTCATTACCACGGAATTGTTCTTGGCATTGCAGGAACTTCCTGACATGAGGGAAGTGGCAGACCTGCCTTTGGCAAACACAGTGTTGGAAGCTGTGTATTGGCAAACACAATATTGGAAGATTTGCACTAAATAAATGGCTCTGGAGGATCCTGTGGTGTCCCTAATGGAAAGCAAAGGGATCCTTAATGACTGTGACCATTTTACTTGGGAGCTGTTCACCCCCTGTCTTCTTGCCAGGCAGCCATGGCAATATTTAGTCTCACCAGACCCAGTTCTTGTGGTAAGTCAGGATGCACGCTGACTTTGGTTCCTTGAGGAACACCATATGTTGCATGGTGCTCTTTCTGTCTCAAAAGCACAATGCTCTGGTGTCATGAGCAGGAAATGCTGCCTGGCCCAGTCAGAGCTGACATGGCCTCCAACCATTTTCTTACCAAGAAAATTCATTAATAATTTCAACTGCCAAATTTGAATGTGTTTTTGTTTGCTAAATGAAGGAAATTTCTGCTGTCAGAACCACCTCCTTATGGAATAGATCCTTAACTGGGAATCTAGGGTAAGATGAATTTCTGGATCCCAAAACATCTTCATATTAATTTTACTGAATACTACATCATTTAACTTAGAGATTCCAGAGGTTTCTGGATTTGATTTATGCACTTGTAATATTAAAATATGGCTGAAGAAATGGAGATTGTCTTGGGAGCAGAATCTGGGATTACTCTCTCTTTGGCCTCTAGTAACCTCATATTCTCTTCTGCCCCTTCCTACTCCTGTCTGGGAGCCAGGCAGTCGCAGCACTCTTGCATGGGGAATGTGGAAATGAACTCTCTCTTGGGTTCACTGGACACTGAACTTGTATCTCTGGTTCTGTGAGCTTGTGTTTGGAAACAAGGCTGCAGGTTTGTGCTCTCCTTTGAACGTGTTTTAACTTCATATGCCCAACTCACTTTTCCAAACTCTAGGTAATGGTCCCTGCTTTGGGGTATTGGATTTTAGACTCTGACTGCTACTGAATAGGGGAGCCTTCTCTCAAAGTGAAATTAAATTAATGACCCTGTCACAGAAGAAAACAGGATTCCATTGTAGCTCTGTTTAGATGTGCTGCCTAGCATGTAGAACTACCTGCCTTACCTGTTTTGTCTTACTTGAATACTTCTTGCTAAGTAAATCCAAATCTTACAACCCAAGGTTCTGGGGACACAGCATTAGCAAAAGGCCTGCCTTATCTATGTTGCATTTTGGAATTTGATCTCAGACCAGCACTAAGTTGGTCCTATTAACTGAATGCACTTTAGTTGTGGAAGTGCATCCTACAGTGTGTTTCACATGGAAAGACCTGCATCCCTATGCTTCAAGACAAATCTGCAGTACAAAGCATGGCAGGTGAGACATGAAGAGTCTGCTATAATTACTCTTATAAGCAGGGTGTGATGTTGTAAATCACATATGCTCAATTGTTACATTGCCAACTTAAAATTGTTCCAATAATAAGCAGCATGCAAAAGAAAATGTGTATCATAAAAATAAAAAATGCTCCTCTTGGCATACTATTTTTACCTTAAAAAGACTACAGGAGATGGTCTTATTTAACTACTAGATCCAGAAGTAGAAGATACAAGCTCAATTCCTTCTGAATACCATCATGTTTTGGTTGAGGTAAGGTTTGGTTGGGGAAAGATTTTTTTCTTTTCTAAATGTCTTGCCTCAGTTGCATGCTAAGTGTGCATTTTGTTTAGCAATAAAAGTTACTTACTTGATAGCAGACAGGAGGTTATTGCCTTTATTCCCAAAACCTTGGTCTTTTAACATAAAAAGTCTTCACATGAAAATTGAACTGCCAACCATTGGGGTGGTGAAACCTTTTAGTGAAGCAATTTTTTAAGTACTGTGTTTTTTATTTCAAGTGACCACCCCAGTTGCAGCAAGGAGGCAGCACTGCTGTACAGGAATCCACAAGGATACAGAGATTACTTTCATCTCCAACCTAAGTTTTTATCTCTGTTGGCCCCATGAGAAAAGCTGGTGTCTTCCAAATACCAAAGTGCTTGGCCTTTGTTACTGATTTATGAGGTTCTACTGCTTTGCTTGCCTTGTGGCTCTCGACCTCTGCTCTCCTCTCCCTTAACTTGAAACCTGCTTTCAGTTTCACAAGCAAGTTTTACCAGAAGTCGTGTGACACCCCAAATAGCCAGTGGATTTTCATAAATAACTTCCCAGTGTTCAGATTAAGGAAATATAAGGAACTCTCCATTGCTTAGTTCATATTGTCCAGCAAAGTTGCATCCCTGCCCCAGGATAACTTTGTTTTGTCAGAGACTGGGTGTCAGCCCAGGTAACAATTCCTATCAGCACTATGATTTCTTACAGCCAGCTGAGGCACGTAGGAGAGCTTGCTTTCCCAACTCAGCAGAATTCCTGGACCATGGATTTCAAACCTCTGACTTCTGTTGCTTCTGGGAAAAAAAAAAAAAAAAAGCAGCAAGATTTAGACTCTCAGCTTGGGAACTCTGTGTAGAACAGGCAAACCAAGGGTCATTCTTTCAAGAGATTTCAGGAATTTATTTGTCTCACCTTCTAATGGTGTCTGGTGTAAGAAGCTGTTACGGTTACATCTGTGACGAGGTTGCTCTGTAGAATAGAGACACCATTTAATTTGACTTCACATAATATCTGGTCTCTGCCAGTCCCATATAATTGCAGTACTGCATGGTTCCAAAAGGTGACATTAGGAAGGAATAATCTATAGAAGTATTTTGCTAATGGTGTTTTTGCAGTATAAAGTATTATGCGTGTATGAGGCATAAATGCTATGTTATATACTTGATATATTTCAGTAATAATTCTCTAGACAAAAGACAATGTCAAAAAATATGCTTTGCTGAGGTGCTACTTTGTGGTTTCCTTGTTTGGCATAAATGAACAAATGGCAAATGACTTGTCCCTTACTGTCAGTATGCAAATAAAAAAGACTCAGCTCTCTAAGAAAAATGGCAGCAAATGATGATGCAAAATTAAAAAGTACTTCATGTCATGGAGAAGAAAGTCTGGAAATGTTCTCCTGAGGTCAAACATAAAAACAAGAAGACTTATACAGAAATTAGAAGATGGCAAATACAAAACTTGTACCAAACTGATTTTTTGCATTATATATAATTAGATAATGAAATTTACCACCAGAGGTTGTCATTGGAGCCAAGAATTTAGTGTGATGGGACAAAACCCTATTATATGTTAAATAGAGCAATCTAGTTTGCAGTAACATAGAAGAAATATTGAACTGTCTACTTCAGATCTTACAGTAATATCAAAATTATTTAACATAGTTTTGGAATGAGAAGATCTTATTACTGCAGTTTTATATTTTCCCCAGAGGGCTGATGCTGGAAGGTCTTACAGATAAGATCCTGAAGTAGATTGATATCAGGTCACATTTGGTGTGGCAGTTCCTGTCCTCATGTCAATTAACTTAAATAACTAGTCTGACTACTACTGCCTTTATCACATCTTTGAGTTTCTTGCACAGTACAATAAAAGTCAGCCATAGAAATTTAGAGTTAAAGCTACAGGTAACCATTGCTTGTTAAAATATTTATTGCTTTGGCACAGTCCTCAACAGGGCTCAGGTAACTGTTGGTGCAGGCCATGACACAAGTATTTCTGGCTCTCACTTTTTAGCCAGAAATGTAAAATGTGTTAAAATTAGCATTCTGATGCTTCTTAGCTTTATATCTTCTTTAGTACTTTCTTTTTGCATTTTTTCCTTAATTCACTTCCTCCATCTCCACTGTGCTTCTCCATTGATGTATCCAGCCCTTGACAGGCCTTTCAACATCTCTGCTGGGCAAGCTGGCTTGTCTCAACTTGGTTCAGCAACTGATATTTCCTCTGTGTGTTCCTTGAACTATTACACTGATAAAATTCTAAGAATAGCCATAGTGGGACAGGCTAAGGGGTGAGCTCACACAGTGCTTCTGCAGGCTGCTCTCCTGGCTTCCAAATGTTGTCAGCTCAGAAACAGCCCCAGCTACATTTGATCCCTACAGAGCTGTTTCTATACATGAAATGCATTTCTCCTTCTTAAACTAATCCATACGTCTGAATCAACTTAAATTTTTATTGTCTACAGCATCCTTTGGCAAGGAGCTCCAAAGGTCACCAAATCAGCTGTAAGGGGATACTGTCTTTGTTTCGTTCTGAGCTGGTTCTTGCTTTCATTAGATGTTCCCAAAATGTCTCTATTGGAAGGGAGAGTAAAGAAATTGAAAAAAACTGATTCTCTTTCACCCACTCCAGGTTGCTAATGATTACACAGACCTCTGGTCCTTGTTAACCTGTGCCATTTCTTTTGTAGGGTGAAGGCTCTTGGTTTTCTTAGTTGGTCTTGATATAGAAGCTGTTCCACACCTTTCATCATCCTTACTGTCCCTCTCTGACCCTCTTCCAGTTTTACATTCTCGCTGAGATGTCCCACTTCTGGTCTAAATTAAGACATAAACTAGGCTTCACTTTCTCCATTTCACAGGGGTGTCCATGAGGTCATATGGCAAAATAAAAGTAGTAGGAGGAAAGAGATTCACATAGAGAAATAAGCTGGTGTTATCCATCATCACTGGGAGCCAGCAGCTTCTTGTCCTGTGCAACTGGGATGCCTTTTTTTCCCTTCCCTTCCCTTCCCTTCCCTTCCCTTCCCTTCCCTTCCCTTCCCTTCCCTTCCCTTCCCTTCCCTTCC
>JBBMKD010000053.1:60814370-60855722 GCA_037834095.1 Argya squamiceps | reverse complement strand
CTGCGGGCGGCGTCGGGGACCCGTGGAGCGGCAGCCGCCCCGGTGCATCAGCGTGACCGCCATCGCCGCTCGGTGCGCGGCTTCCCTTCCTCGACAGCGGCCGTGCAGCAGGGGCCGAATGAAAGGGATGTGGTAGCGGGACGGCATCTTGCAGGCGTGGATGGTTTTCCTTTCCCCCGAGTTCTTGTGCCGTTTGGACTCTTTGTCTGAGCTGGTGATGGGGAGTGAAGGAAGGTGAGAGGCGAGGCCGGCGACTGTTGGCTGCAACAGTTGCAACACGTGCGCGGTAATGCTCCTGGGCTCGAAGATAGCCCAGACCTTTCATATCTCTTCAAATGGGATGCTGCTCTTCAGCAGAACTTTTGGCAGCTGAACGTGCCTGACCAGAACTGCAGCAGTCACAAGGGAGGAGAAAATGAAAACCTGAAGCTAATGGATCTCTCATTTTGTTTCTGAGAAATTTAAATATCTGTTCAATGTGTTGTGCTCCTTGACAATAGCTTGCTCACCAAAGACTTTAATACCAAGTACTCTGTACTTAGGATTTTTATTAATAACTTAAAAGGCCAGCTGTATATGTAAAGGCCATGGCATTTTTCTGTGTAAGATTAAAAAGGTATTTTTTCCAGTTTCACTCTATGAAATATATTGAAGAGGCATTTTTTAAAAATTCTTCAGCAACTCTGTGCCAGTTACCTTTTCCTACGTGTAAATACTTTCCATAAGTAAACACTGAGAGTTAAAGCAGCATTGACATGTCTTTGCCTTCAGTAGTCTCCCCATCAGGATCAATATCTATTCAGTGCTGTATTCAGTATATTAATGAAACCGCATGAATTAGCATGAAATTTCCTATTGTGCCAAAAGAAAGTCCTTTATGGACTCCAGAAAAATACATAGTAAAATATCCAGCAAACTGTATCTTGTGTTTTTTTTGTTTTAGTTAGGGTTGCTGGAATAAAATAGTCCTTACTGACATAGTAATTCTGTAGATGGTTATTTTATGCAATTAGTCTTAGTTGAAATAAAATTTTATTAATCTATTAATTTGAAGTTAGTTTATTGGGGAGCAGTTTCCTGGAGATGTGTCACATATGGCCTTAGAGCTGATGGTTTTGCTGCTGGTAGCTTGCTTCCTTTTTTTAACATGTGCTTTTTAGACAGTCTTGTTTCTTTGTGGCCTTTAATTTTATTCACACAGCTGATGTGTCTGTAGCCCACTGGCATATGCTGTCTTTGCTTTTTCGTCTTTGAATAATATTCACAATAAACAGCCTTGAATTTTTCACCTCCATTTTTCTTGTAGGAAGCAAATGCTGCCAGTTAAGACTTCTGTAATTCTCTGTTAATTGAGTTATGCTTTTTTTCCTTCCAATTTGCCAGTTGCTTTTTTTAAACGACCTTTTTACATATTCAGCAAGGAGAAGAAAAAAGCTTTTTGAAGTAGTTTTCTGTTTATTTTTCTCTCTCTACCCTTTTTGGGTTTTTATGCTTATGTCTTTCTCCATTTCTCATTCTGTGCATTAAGTGAATTCTTTCTTTTCTAGAGTGTGTAGCACTAGAAGCTGTTCATAAGCCTTAATTCAGCTGTGAATATTTTCTGTTTCCCATGTTTCCTTTCTCCCACCTCTTGTTTGGGATTTGTTTGCTACCTGCCTTGTGCCCTGAACAATTGAAATGCTTTAATTTTTCCTCTTTCTGGATACATTTGGTGCTAATTTCAAATTGTTTGTCAGTAAATTTATCACATTTGCATGGCCTCTTGCACTTGTAGTGCCACTTCCTGCCACTCAGTCATGAGAATTCCTTCTCATTCTCCCCATAAATATTGTGTGAGTTATTTCTGTATCCTAGCACAGGGTCATTTGAGAAAACTGGGGACTGTGCTGGTAGAACTCAGAGGACACCTTCAGACTGCCAGTTTTTCTTCACTGTTTCAGGGGTTTTCTGCCATTCCTGGATAGGTGTTCTATTTTTTCCCAATTCAGTATTCCAGTTCTGTTTTTAGAACTGTAGGACTGAAGTGCAAAAACAAGTGTCCAAGTTAGGAATATGATCTAAAATTATTTGTTCAGCAGTGCTGTAATACTCAGTGTTCTGGTTTGTACAAATACTTTGTGCACTGTATTTGTGAGGGATAACAAGGTGGTATTGAAGTGCCTCAACCAAACACATTAAAACTACACTAAAAGGAGCCAAGGGGAAAAAAGTAATTTGGTTAATTATGGCCTTTGGTGTGAATAGGTGGTATCACAAAAATTAAATGCCTACACTACCAAAGTGGGCATAAGATTTAGAATAAATTTAAGGAAACCAGCCAGACAACAAAATATCTGCCTAGAAGTAAGTAAAGATGAATTATCTCTATTTTTAGTGCCATTAATTCTTAGAATATATTTGGGATTTTTAGTAGTCATCAGCCTAGTTTTATACAAACTTTAGTGTCAGCTTTGTAGCAAAATTCTTCTAATACTGACATCAAATCACCTTGTGGGCTTTATTTACACTTGGTGGTGTGAATTGCAGTAGAGACATTGCAGTGAAATTGATGTAGCAGCTGATGGGATTCACAGGTGAGTTTTTGTGTGTTTTTTGTGTTTTGTGTGGTTTTTTTCCTGTGTGCATTTATAGAGTCCTTTTGCTCAGTCTCCTGTCAGTGCTGTTTTGAGGCTTTAGCTGGGGAGGTGCAGTTTACAGTATTTAATAGGGACTTCTGTTGGATGTTCCCCCGGGACTGGCTCACAAATGAGCCTTTTTTCTGCTGTTTGGTGTCAGTATCATGTTTGATGCTAATGCTAAACCACTTTTTATTGCAAGGTGGAAGGTTTCTTGATCTGAAGTCCCAGCCTGAGCACATGAATATGTATAAATTTATATTCTGGTAAGATAAATAGTTGGAATACTAATTTGGCTGTTAAGAAGTTGACAGCAATGGGAAGGTAATGTACAGTCCTGGCTGGTGGGATAAGGAGATGAATCCAGCAGATGCTGTCAAAGCAATCCCATCTGAGAGGGACTGGCACCTTGCTCTGAAAGTGCAGGTGCTCTGCAGAGCTGCTGTGACTTTCCCTGGCAGGGGAACAGAAATTTAAGCCACTTAGCTCATTCAGTGTAGGCTACGTTGTGCTGGCAAAAAGCCAGTTTGAGGTGAAGGAAACTCCAGTTTGCAGCCAGGGAAACCCCATGCCAAGGACAGCCATGTCTTCCTCACTCCTCTCTTGCTGCCTTGTTGGTTTGGTTTTTGTGGGATTTTGTTTGTTTTGAATTTTCTTTGGTGGTGTTTTTTGTTGTTGTTTTGTCCAAGGATCTTTCGTAGCAATTCAAGCAGACCCAAAAACCCGAAAAAATGTGTATTTTGTATATACATTTGACTAGAGGATGTAACCAGAGCATTGCTTCCATGCTGGCTGGGGACAGTTTGTTTTTTCTCCCAAACGTTTTGCAAACTTCCTGATTTAGTTTGGTATTTCTCTTTGTTTTTGTATCTGACATTTACAGTCTCTGGTTTTGGGTGTAACTGTTTTCCTTTTTGCCATCCTTTGCTCCTGTCAAGTCATGCCCTGACTGTTCTGCTGTCTGTTTCAGACAAGCAGCAAAGCAAGGCTGACATTAATTAGCTGTTTACATTTACCAGACGTAATGTAAATGTTGCTGCTGGTGTGATACAGTGCAAACAACGTTTAGTGTTGTGCTGTTTCTTCTCTCTGATGGGCTCCCTGTGTTTCTGAACAGCTGAACTTTTTGGGTCCTGGAGGTTTCTGTGATTGAAAGGATGGCATTTTCACTGTTTCTGTCTGTAGACTATATATGAATTAAAATGAAATGATAGGTATAAGAACTTGATCCTTTAGCATTCTGTGATTCTTACTATGAAAGCATTGTTAAACACTATTTAGAAGAAGATATTATTTTTCTTGTTTGCAAATGCCTGGTTATTTTGGAAGAGTGGAGAGTCTGCACAGAATTCACAGTTGTAGAAGGATGTGGGTAAAGAAGTCTTGTACTTCTCTTTTTTTGTTTTATTTTGTGTGCTTTGTTTTGTTTTGATGCTTTACTGCAAGGGTCCTGTTCATCTTGTGATTGGCAGTTGTTTTTCTTGGAAAAACAGTATTTAAATTAGACCAGGTGAATGTTGTATGTTATCCAGGGGGCACAGTGCAAAGAAAAAGAATCTTCAGGAAGGTGGAGGGGAAGAGTATTAAAACAGCACAGGCATTTGTTTTTCACAGTCTGGAGAGAAAATGGCTCTGTAGTTCTTGGAAAAAATTTGTTTGTGTAGTAGCCAGAAGGGTGACTAACTTAGAGATTTGGGGTTTGGGTTTGTTTTAATACTGTTGCTTAGAACTTTTAAAATTTGAATATGCAGGTTGGCTTTTTGATTCACTTTACTGCAAGTCATGAGTACAGCAGTGTACACAGTGCTGTGTGAGGTCAGGATATCTGGCTTGCAAATGTGAATCTTCAATACCACAGTTCCATGATGTAACTGAGAGTCTCTAAGTTGCTTCTACTTAGATGAGGCTTTTTTTTTTCTTGAGTGAATTATTCAGGAGCCTTGGGAATTGATGTACTAAGAAAGAAGACATCTGTTAATCACTGCTGTATTTGCTGTTGTTTGGCACTTGTCTGCAGTTTAATATGGTGTAAATGTGGGGTTTCTGAAGAATTTTGACTGAACTGTGTCAGTTGTGGCGTTCCTTACCCCTTGTACCTAAGCTGTTTTTGTGGAGGTGTTTTCTGTGACTTGGAGCCTCCCTGACTTATCCAGGAGAGATCTCTATCAGGTAAATGGGGAATGCCCTGCAGGAACAACAGTCCTTAGTCTGGACAAGATCTTGCATGTATTTTGCAACAATGAGCAGTGCATTATGCTGGTTTTACTGCTTTCTCAAGTTGGGTTCAGCCTATTGTCTCGTTTGCATCTTTTAGAAGTGTTATTTTGTTTCAAACAATGTCTTAAAATAATTCATTTGGCCTGCTTATAGCTTTAACATTCTTTTTTGATTAGTAAATAAATTTTTAAATTTGTTATCTGTTTAGAACCAGCCTAGCTTGGGGCATTCCTAGTTTGAATAGGAAAATTTTGTTATAATACCTGTTCCAAACAAAGCAATTCCTTTGTGGAAATTACATGTGTACTCACCTTTTATTCCAGAATAATTCATCTTTGCAAAATAAGGGTAGAAAAAAAAATACTGCTGCTCTTTAGTTATAGTAGGCTGAACTCTTGTAGGATGGCTACAGCAAATAACTTTTTAAAGCACCAATGTGGGTAATATCCCTGTGGATGAGATCCCAGCACAAGTGCATTAGCTTTTATTTCCCAGTGATAGAATGAAAAGTTAGGAAATTCTATATGTGTGTATTGCCAAGAGCAGGATTTACCAGCAGGACTTTTATACTTCTTGTCTGACAAAAGCTTCAAAATTGCCACCATTTTATCTCAGATGTCTAAGCCATTGCTTTACTTAATAGAACTCTTCAGGAATTATGATGTGTCATTGAGCAGTCTCTCCTACCTCACAGTTCCTCACTGTCATTCTTGAATGTTTGCTTTGTGCCACTCCAAAAGTCAGAGGGAATTCTGGCATCACTGCCTCGATTTTCTTGTGCTGTCCTGTACTCAGTCTGTGTTGTGCTGTTCTTTGCATTTTATTCCCTATTGGGTGAAATAGTAAAAACACTTAGCAGTTTTTAAAAACAGCCCTGTTCAAAAGCAATGAGCTAAATTATATTCTCCTTTCAACTAATTTTTGTTTTGGAAGTTTCCCAGTAGTTTATTGGATGTGTTTCCTTAGCAAGGTTTTTTCCCCCAGATGATACACGGTGCGTTGGCTCCACAAAGACATTCTGAAGTCTAAAGATAGACAAAGGTGGGCAGGGGATTCTTGTAAGATGACTTGAAATCTATTGCAGCTGATTCAAGTCCATTATCATTTTAATAGTACTTGAAATATACAACAGTCAACAATCTGAGCATGTGACTGTAAGAAATTTGATGGTTCTTGTGCATCAGTGACACTCCAGGTGAGCCTTTTGTTAATTTGGCTTCTTGGACTAATTTGACTTGATGGACTTCATAAGAGTAAGAGCAGACTTTGCTTATTTACTGAGCTGATTGGTGAGACCCTGTGAGCTGCAGGACAGTGAATCTCAGGAGAGCTGGCAGTCCTTTAAGGACACCCTCATGGAGCACAGAACAATAGTCCATACACCTGCTTGGGAAAATGAGGGAGGTCTAAGGAGAGCACTACTGAGGGAACTTGTGAACTCCTGACAGCCTCAGCACAGCAGAGTCCTGCAGGAGGTAGCAACGAGGACAAGCTCACTCAGGGTTATAAAACTCCTGCCTGCATGGGCAGAGATGGTCTTGAGATGGCCTCTGTTACTGGTGGGGGCATCAAAGGCAGCAGGAACTTCCAGCACTGGATCAGGAGTTAAGGAACAAGAGAAATGAGGGACAGACAGGCCTGCTGCTGACTGTGACAGGTGATCCAGGGGCAGGGAATATGGACAGGGCTGAGGTGCTTGGTCCTTTCTTTGCCATCAGAGTCTTTTAGGCCCTTGTCCCTAGATGGGGTTAAAAGTGGAGAATAACTCAGTGGTGCAAGAAGATTGGGTCAGGGCTCTTTTTCTGATATGGAGGAAAGATCTTTGCATTCTGTTTGGTGTAGGACACAAGTCTTTTAAAATAGGAATTTAAATATTTTAAGATATTCCTCGTTAGGAATGCTAATGAAGATGTGGAAATAGAATAAGAAAAATAAATGGGATGGGATGAATGTTCATAATGTTACTTCAGCATTTTCAAGATAGAATCTTTTCCATCTGACTTGTCAACAACCCTAAAGTATTTTTGAAATAACATCTCTGGCTGTTAATGAGGCTGGACAATTATAAAATCATGCACTTGTGTGCTGCTTCTGAATTGCTAAAACTGTGGTTTGTAATGCAGCAAATTGTAACCCATATTTTCTCTTAAGAATTAGTGTAATGGATGGGAGCAAATGCCTTTTGCTACTTAAAGTGCACACAGTTGAAACATGCAGGGACAAGTAAAGAAGAAATGAAGGATAGGAAAAGCAAAGTAACCTCATGAGGACTGTTAAAAGTCGAGGTGCTGGTTATCTGGAGTGGATCACAATTCTTACAGCTTGCAGCTTTTTAATTTGGGAGGATAATGCACAATTGTTTCCCAGTGACTGCCCTTCATCCCTGATTGTCAACATCATCTTCAGATTAATCTAAACCAAAGATGAACATACAGGTGTTAGAGAGGCAGTGAGAACGCTGATAAGGTTTTGACACACTCTGGCAATACATATGATTTAAAATACTGAAGTCCTGTGTGCATCATCTCTTTTTGTCTTAGTACTTTGGGGGAGAAACTCAGGTGTTTCTCTGTGAGATTGGTGGTGGTTGATAGAGCAGAGTGTTAAAACACTCAGCCATGGTAGTTTGACAAAGGTTAAAGGAGTGATACAAGCACCAAGATGTTCCTGTATTTGTCCCCCCCTTTTTTTTCTGAGCAATCTCTATTAAGTTCTTCTAGGTACCACAGCTAATAGATATTTCAAATTAGGATCAGAAATATCCAGTGGATAATCTGCCTGATCTGCTACTAAAGGTTAGAATTTGTTAATGCTTTTCTGGACCCATTGTTAAGTGAATTTATGGAGTTCAGTCCATGCCTAAATTGAGATGAGCATTTCAGTGACATGACAAAACAAGTGTGCTGCTTCTACAGACTCACCCAGAATTTCTGTGGTCTCTTTGGTCATCTGTAGTAGTGTCTGTTTACATCTGTGGTATGAAGGACTGGCTGAACTGACTTTGTATTTTAAACAGACCCATATCCCTTCCCTCTCACTTGCAGAACAAAATCAGCTTTGTGTTCACTGCCTTCCTCCCCGTGTTCCCAGACAATTGTGGGTAATGGGTGCTGAGGAGCCCAGATTAAGAAGTGCGTCATTAGATAATTGTATTCCAACGACAGATTGCTTTGGTTGGGAGTGTAATGCAATTTGAAAGAATTTCCTGATGCATGGAGTACTGTAATGTTTCATTTAGTGTGTTTGCAAAGGATCCAGATTGTTCCTTCCCCATCCAGAGGTACCTGGGAGTGGTGGAAGACACAGTGGTTTGCCTCTGTACGTAACTTGGTGTGCCCATTTCAGTTTCCTGCATCACCACTCCTTTGGAAGGACTAAAGAGCAGCAGTGTGCAGCAGCTTGTCCCAGGGGTTTTGGTTTCCTTTCGTGGTGAGGTTCTTGATAAGGATTCCAGCTATATCATACTATCCCTTATGTGCTTGGATTATATGTTCATGAGAAGCCACTTCATCTGTGATCTCCAGTCTTTTGAGACTAAGTGATCATTTTTCTCATACCTAAGAGAACCTTGCTCAAGAGACACTCATCAAGATTGGAAGGGACCTTCAAGATCATCTAATCCAACCATAACCATCAACCCAGCATCATCACCCCTAAGCCATATCCCCAAATGCCACATCCAGATGCCTCTTAATGTTTGAAATAATTTTAATAAATGGAGCACTGGTCTTGGTTGTTTTTGTTTGTTTTTCCAATGCAGAAGATGAAGCTTTTTCATCTCTCATTTTTTGGTTAGGCATTTCTCTTGTTTTAAGTAAGTTTGTTGAGAAGTGGTTTGTTATTTGTCTCTGAAGTTTTTTTCACAGTCTATAATATCAGCAGCTCTTCAGAAGTGGGGCAGAACAGGAACTCTCTCAGGGAGGCTTGCAGACCTAGTTCCTTTTGGTCAGATTGTTCTTAAGTTATTTGGTAAGGGTTCAGTGCCCAGTGGTCTGTTGAAAGCTCCTCGCAGGGAAGGTGCCCAAAGTTGATTTGGAGAAGGACAGTTAAAGAAAATTATTAATAACTTTCTGGGGGAGTTTTTTGAAGGAAAACCAAATCTTAATAAGGCTGTATTTCTGTTTAACCCTGCTCTTTTCCCAAATCTTTCTAGACCATTGATCCCACTGATGTCAAATGTAAATTAGATTTACTTTGAAAATACATATATAATCTTCATTGGTGTGTTATTTGCCTATTGAGACAAATGATATTTTTGATAAAGCATCTTTTTATTTCTGTGCCATAAGGCATATACAGTAAAGTGGTAAAATAAAAAAAGACTTTCATTTGTTGCTGTTGAAACATTCTAGGGGTTTGGCCTTTTATTTTAATATTTTTTTGTCATTCTGTATACAAGCCCTATTTCAATAGGTTTTGAAACTCTCACATAATATATTTGTGTCTTGTTTTACTGCACCAGTAGAAATGTACTGTCTGATAGTAATGTGTTGTTTTGCCTCTGATCTACTTTTGAGTTTTCAAAAAGTCACCTAATGTCACAAAACATGTGAGATTTAAGGATATCCATCAGTTTTTATATCATGTTATATAGGTTATACACTCAGCATTTGCTTGAAGTCTCAAATCTGTTACTTCAGAACCAGTATGCTGAGTGCAGATTCTGTAGCAGTTACATAATGCACTCTCCAGCTGTCAGAAGCATCTGTTGGATTCCTTTTTTTGGTTTTGTTTTCTTCCTTGTTTGTTTTTAACAAGAGAATTGTTTGGTAGTTGCATGAGTACAGAAACATTTCCTGGATGGTGGCACTGACTGTCAGAGCAGGTTTTCTCATGGCATCACTATGCAGACTTAGAGCTGCTGAAAATTGGAAGAGTTTAATACAGTATT
Organism: Argya squamiceps; assembly: GCA_037834095.1. Taxonomy (NCBI): domain Eukaryota; kingdom Metazoa; phylum Chordata; class Aves; order Passeriformes; family Leiothrichidae; genus Argya; species Argya squamiceps. Next base: position 60,845,999 of record JBBMKD010000053.1, on the reverse strand, counting down.
AGTAAAAAGACAAAATCTTCTCAATCAGATTGAATACTATGTTGACATAGCTGGGTCTATTTTTTATTGTTAGTTTTAATATGGTATTTGTCTGAAATTGCTTTTAACACCCAGGCTTGTTGGACTAATTGTGACTCTTACACAAAAGTCCTGCAGGAGAACATTTTAAATGTAGCCTCTCAAAGAGTATTTGTAATTTCACAGTCTTGAAGTATTTTCCAACTTTTTACAGTTTGTTGTTATGTAGACTTAAATCTATACAAAGAGGGTGTGGGATGCCGTGAATCAATGGTTGTTTCTATGTTTAGGGTGTAAAACGATGTCTGTACTTGACAAGCTGATACAATGCATTATGGAAAAAAACCCCAAAACCAACCTAACAAAAAAACCCAAACACCCCCCACCCAACCAAACCTGAAACTGAAAGGAAAATAACACTGTAGCAGTCTAATGTATACAAAGTTAATATATGTTTGTGTAATGGCTGCAGTTGGTATCAGTACAGCCAGCCCCTGTTAATTCTGACAAATACTAACAGGATTAAATTCCTCAGTTTACAAAGCAGTTTGACTTCAAGATGTTAGAAAATGACATAGTATGAGACATCAAATTTCTTTCTGAGCATTATAAAGAAAGGCATTTTTTTCCAGAAATGTTTCTGGAGAGTTTGATGTTTGCGACAGAAAATGTTAAATAGGAGATTAACCTTTCTGAAACCTATTATGAGCTTAGTTTGAGAGATGATAACCATGGGGCAGTTAGAAACCATGCAGGTAGAGATCTGCTCTGAGTATCCCAAGCAGGTTTAGATGGTTCCTGGCTCTCAGCAGTGTCCTTGAGTGCTGTGCAGGGTCCTGCTGTGTCTGCAGGGGGTCTGTCATACGCTCCTTCAGGCACTCTGTAGCAGAGGACAAAACAGAGTGCTGTTTGCAGGCCAGATGAAAGCAAACTAAAATATCCCAGCATTGTTATATTTCAGTAAGTAATGTAGCTGTATTGCACTTTTCAGAGCAGTGGGAAGAGTTCTGTGTTGGAAAGTCTTGTGGGGAGAGATCTGCTCCCACGAGGTACCGGAGTTGTCACCCGGAGACCCCTTATCCTGCAGCTGGTGCACGTTTCCCCTGAGGATGGCCGGAAAGGAGCTGGAGATGAAAATGGTGAGTGTGATCCAAGAACATGTTTTGCCTTTTTGGAAAGAGGATTCGTGTCTTTCTTGTCCTTTTAAATGAAAAATCAGTTGCTGTAATTGTAAAACTCTAGTATGTTTTTTAAAATTTGCTTGGAAGAAAACACAGCTGTTTTAGCATCTGTTTTTTGCATTTAGCAAATGTCATGAAGTCAAGATCTTTTGGACATTCAAAATACCCTTCATGTTTTAAGCTTTCCTATTGGGAATTTCTTTTGAGAAAAACAGGCCAAAGAAAGCATTTCAGTTGTAAAGATAATTGTCTGGAATGTAGAGAACATGATTTTGTTGTGTGTGTTTTTCATCCCCTCCTCTTTTGCTGTATAAATAAGGTGTTGCATTGAGATGGTGATGAGTATGAGAGTTTTTAGAAGGACAGTAGGAAATAGGTAAGTTCTGAGTGAAGAGGAAGAAGGAGAAATGAAAATAAACTTGTAGTAGATGTGCAAACAAATTTGAATACAGAATTGAATACAGAATATATGTTCTGTAGCTTGCAGATGCCACCCTACTGGGCTGCACTGGGAGACTCCAAGTGCATCAAGCACAGCACTTTAAATGTTCTGAAGCTGATTACTTTGAAGCTTGTCTTCTGTACTGGTTGTTTTATCCTTCAGCAGATAAGAAAGTGATCTCAGTTGTCCCTTGGGAGTTTCAATGGTCATTTTATACCAACTAATGCTCCTGATCTTAGAAAGGAGCAGCAGGGGCATATCCACCTTCTGATTGTAAGATAAATCTTAGGTTTTTTATGTAGACACTAACAACTGCACAGACTTCTGTTGGCATGATAAACTTGGGACTACAAATATTAATTCTTATTGTGTTCAAAATTTTCTTCATTTGTTTCCAAAAATAGTAAGTCAAAGTATCAGAAGTTCTTTACAGTATTTGTTTTCCTGTAATATTTATGGCTTTTGCATTCTGAAGGACAGTTACTCCTATTGTGCTGTTTGAAAGGTTTAAGCTTCAATCTTATTGCTGTCACAAGCAGAGAACACAGGGTTCATAACAATTAGCCTGCAAACCATGTGAGAAAATGTAGAGACAAATCAGGCTGGGAATGATCTGAAGGAGAGTTCTAGTCCCAATCTCCTCTCCTCAGTAGGGCCAACTCTGAAGTCAGGACCAGGTCTCTTTGGTTTTTATCTGCTTGGGTCTGAAAACCTCAAAGGATGGAGAATTCAATCTCAGTGCAACTTTTAGAAATGGCACACTGGATGTCTTTAAATGCAGTTTTGCACTGCTTGTACTGTGCAGTGTATAGTTTGTATTTCCACAAATTCTCAGAATGCTTGGATTCTGAGTTGTAGGGTAAAATATTATTTTGTTCTTTTTTACAGCACTACAGGTGTAAAAGGAGGTTTTGTAATTGGAATATTCTGAGAGCAGAGCCTTTTTGTTTTAGGTTGTATTTGATTCGGGGATTTGGATTTTAAATTCAAAATTCTTAGGGATGTTGGGCTAAATTATTATTTATTATGCCTACTTAGATTTTTTTGGGAAAAGTAATCAATATGTAAGATGTAAATGTTATAATCCCATCTTGTTCTTCTGAGAGAGATGTGGACTTGTTTGGTAAGAACAGGGATTTGATCATAACAGAAATTAGGATTTGCTGATTGAGTTTGAAATGTCTCTTCTCTCCAAAATTCAGGCAAGTTGAAATTGAGTCTCTTCTCTCCAAAATTCAGGCAAATTGTGATCTAAATGGTGTTGTCACTGATCTGGTTTAGCTTATGTTCAGATTGTGGTGTTGCATCTGAGAAAATGGGATCAAGTAGCTTGGAAAGAAAGAAGCTGACCACCTCTTCCCGTGGCTGTGCTGTGTAATGTTGTAATAAGTGCCATTAGAGGTCTATTTTTAGAGGTAATTTTATTGTAATGAGGTAGATGTTCAGGTAGGGTTGAATATGGATTTGGGATTTCCCAGGGGGAAATAGTCTTGCAGAAAAGGATTTTGTCCAGATGATGGATGTCTTCTTTACAAGTTGAATGTTGGACAAGAGAGTATCAGTCTTGGCATGCTGCTCTGACTGCTGGCATTGAACTCTGTGCACACAGATAGTTTTATACAACTCTCTCTTCTCTTTTGACTTCTCTTTTGTGATTGTCACCTGCATCCATCCTAATGCTTGCTCTACTGGTATTATACATTAACACAGCCATTTCAAAATAGCTGCTGCTCTGTGGTTCTTACAAGCTTTAATTTTACCTCTGTTGGAGTGTTGGCATCCAGAAAGCTTCCCAGTTTTTAACACAAAGCACTTTTGACTGCTGGGCTGTTCACTTAGGGAGGGACAAATGATACCCTTGTGCTGTGATCACTGCAATAAATCAAGAGAGTCAGAAAAGACCAGAGATAAATTTTCCATTAAATGTGAAGTTCTGCATTTTTCTAACAGGCTGATCTGTATGTTCTGCAGAGAATGTGTGTAATTTGATGTGAAGGAAACGTTCTCATCGTGCCTCTGCTGTTTCTTGTTGGCCTCTGGTGATTCAGCACATGTGGTGTGTTTGATGTGATGATACCATAGTGTGGTGTTCTCTGATTGAATTGCAAGAGGAGCAGCACTTACCAGAGAACTGGGCCTGGCCTGGTGAATTATTAAATTGGCCTTGCAGTGAAGACCTATAATGGTAGCTCAGAAATGGAAAATAAGAGAGAACATACCAGTGGCCAAGTAATAAATGCTTATAGGGTGTTTTTGGTTTGTTCCAGGGTAGGAAGCAGAATGTTCTTCAATATTTGAACAGACAGAATTGATACAGAACACAGGAATATTTAGTACAGATCTGTTACTGGATAAATCAATGCTGTTCTGTCAGCCTTTTGCTCTCCACTTCAGATAGGAATCTCTTACCCCTAGCTTCCAGTGTGGCCTGCTTCACTGGGCTTGGCTTTGTAGAAGCACTAGAGAGAAGGAGCTTTCCCTGAGAACTGCTTGCAGTCTAGTTGGTGTCAAGGATGGGAGAAATGGTACAGTTAGTGTTTGGGAAATTCTCATTGCCATGCTGCAGGAAATCCTCTGTGGTGGTGGCCTTTTCTGACTGCCAGCAACTTCTCCCACTGGAAATGACCAACATTTCTATTGCTTTAGAAAGGGAGAGGAGATAAATGCATAACTGAATCGGTCATCTTTGTATTGTATTGAGCTTCTTAAAGGAGTTTTATAGAGTAGGGCATAACAAATACAATTGTGTGTGCTTTTCCTGGGTATTAATTAAGGTTTTCAGGTCTTACTACAGGATATGGGAAACCAGAAAAATACAGACTGTTGCTTTATTCTTGAGATGTGGTAGTGTTTTTTGTTTTGTTTTGTTTTTTTTTTTGAAAAACAGGATCTGTCTCTTCTTAATAGCTGCTGTTTTAGTAGTTTCTTATAATGTGTAATACTGGATTTCATCATGACCAAAGTGTCATTTCTTCATGCCTTTATCTGGCATTTAATCTTCAGTGTAATCAAGTGATTAATTCTTCTGAAGGTATTGCCTGAAAAGCTTCCAAAAGCTAACATGACTGAGGGAAGACTGATTTCCTAGTTAAATGAGTGATAAACAAACATTCTACATGGAAACCAGAACAGTGGGTTGCTGAATGTAGGCTAATTAAAACACTTTCTCCTTGCCTTGAGCATTGTTACATTTAGAGAAATGTAAATCCTTCCTCCTTTCCAAAAAAGCTGCTTTCCATTAGATCTGTTGGGAAACTTTTCCATAGGTGTAGGCAAGTTAAAATGCAGTGTCTCTGACCTGAGTGTGTCTTTCTAATATTTATTTTAAGAAACTTAGAGATAATACTGGAAAAAAATTATATACACGTAGAACTAAGCCTAGTACTTGGCTACAAATTCCCCATGCCACCAGGAAGAGAATCATTTAAGACTAAAACAGTGTCTGAGAAGGAAATCATCTCCTGAGGAGGGACATGACCAGGGATTGTTTGGTCCATCTCTTTCAAATCTAACAGTGGCAGTATCTTGCTGTACATTTTTTTCCTGGCTTTAGGCCACTCTTTACTCCCTTACATTCAATTTACTCCCTTAGATTCAAGAGGAGATGAGCAATACAATACTGAACATACTGTAGTTTCTTCTACTGTGTGCATTTTACTTCATTTCCTCTGAACAGTAAATAAAACATGTTAAATAACCTGGAATGGAGTAACCCTTTCATTTTGCACTTATTTTGGAGACTGGCATGTCATTTTGCCTATTTACCAAGAGATACAAACAAAAGCTTTTTCCTAATGATGTTTTTTCTTCATCACTCATGTGCCTGTAGAAAAGTAGGGATGAAAGTTTGGTTTTAAAAATTTTTCTTTAACAGATCCAGAATCATATTTCTATTGATGATGCGCACACCTTTGACTGAGCAAGACATCAACTCTCCTGATGAGCTAAGCTTTTCAAACAGATGAGTTGGTTATTGTTGTGCTACCTGTATTTTGTATCAAACAGGCACAAACCAAAAATATCTCACCAGTTTGTTTTGCTGCTTGCACTTTCAGGGTGTCATACAGAGATCACAGGGAAAGAGAGTTGTAAATTCATCAGCCTCTCAATAAGAAGTTGGGGGTTTTTTGTAATGAAATTTCCATAAATACTTTGAAAAAAATTAAGAGTTGAAAAGTGTAATGCATATGTTGTCTCTTCTTAAATCTGTCTCAGAACTGATGTTATTCTTTAATTGAGTCTTAGAAATATTGATGCACAGCATGAGATTTCCTTCCCGTTCAGTTACACTACTTCCAGTGCCATTGTAAACGTTTCTTTACTCTTTCTGGTTCATGCAATGAGTAAATGATCAAAAACATACTTTGCCAAAGAAGTTCAGCTTTGTGGAGCCCAGTGGTGCTGTTTTCTGTGCTCAGATAAGAAAATACTTTGAGCTGTTGGAATTAGGTTAATGGCAATACTAGTCATCATCAAGTAAACTTTGTTGTATAGAATATCTGATTAATAGACATAATTTATATGTGTTTAATTAAGGTCTTATTTCTGTGCATATTGCTAATATGTTACATACTCTCATCAGTACTAGAATAGCATGCACATCTGTCTGCATGCATTTATGTTCTTTGTAATAGAATCTTGTACTGAAAGTGAATAAAATGCTATATTGAGTATGATTAAAAATGTTAAACACCATTCAATGCTGTTTCTCTTTAACTGCAGACCCTGCTACATGGAAAAATCCAAGACACCTTGCTAAAGGTTGCCTTTATCCACTTGCTTTTTCTCCCTACACCTGAAGTGCATGCTTATATACACTAATCACATACATTTCATGCCACATGATTGTTGATTACACTTTTCCTTTTACACTTCAGCTACTGTGGTGATTATTTTGCTGTCTTGTGATCTGATTTTCAGTTTTCTGACTTTGTTGCATTAGAATGAGGTGATTTTTGCTTTTCTGCTGTGCTGTTGCTGCTTCACAGAACTTCCTGCACTTTTAATTCCCAAATCCTTAAAAAAAGTTTTTGTTGATCAACTTCCTTAAATTTCAGTTTAAGTGAAAAAAATGTTTTGAAAGATTACTTAACTGTAGGTAAACCCTGTGTTTGCCAAAAGGCCAGATTTCTTGTAGACAGTACTTTTAGAGCAGATTGCTGTGTCAGGGGGCACAGAGGAAATGACTGCAAACTAAAAATTGGAAATAGAACTTGCCACTAAAACTTAGAAACCCAATAGTGAAAGTGTGAGTATCTTCCAGTGTGACTCAAAATGCTGCCTGTGCTACAAAGCAGGAATTGAACATAACCTCCTTTGCTGTTTCTGGGAGTGCTCTTGCACAGTCCCCAAGTAATTCTGGACCTCAGTGGTGGCTGACAAGAGTGAAGATGTTTGGTCCTTGACAGATTTGGGAAGAGACATGTTCTCCTAAGGCTTCTTGATTATGCAGAATTCCTACATATTTTCTGTTTGCTTGCTTTTAGTCCCACAGGTTTTTCTAACTTTTTCTTTCAGCTGTAATTTGATGTCACTTGCATGGTAAAAGCAAAGATGCTAAAAGCTAGCCTTTTTCCCCAGGTTTTTAAGCTATTGCTAATAATTCTTTTGTTTTCTGTTACAAGCTGATATTTAGTGAACAAGACCATTTCTGAAAGACTGAAGGATAGGTGATTGGCTCAGGCCTAGGTAGGAATGTGGACCTTGTGTGAGACAAATTAGACATAGTGAGGTGCAATGTTTCAACAGACAGAACCATGAAGCTATTTCACATCTAACTTTAGGAAGCTAACTCATTTTTCTTTTGCTGCTTGAAAAAAAAATCTTGTAGTTTTCAATGAACAGGCCTTGGAAAAATGTTAGTGAAGCATCTACTTCTTTCTCATGTATCCATTTTTGTTTTCAGAGGTAGATGCTGCAGAATGGGGTAAATTTCTTCACACCAAAAATAAGGTATGTTTGCTCTCTTGATGAAGTAGCAGCGTCATAAATATGTTAACATATGTATACTTAATTTTGTTATCTCTTCCCTTGACTTTCCTGAAAGGAAGATGTTTATTTGCATTATTATACCTGCTGTACTGTGTGGCAGAATAGTGAGGATTTTGTGTTTTGCTTTTTATGAGTAGAAAACTTTTGAAAACACAAAATGTCTCTTGTGCAGGTCATTGATTCTGCTGAGTTATCATAGTCCTTTTTGGGTCGTTTTGTTGATTATTCTATTTTGTGCATTGCCAAAATTAGAATGGATGTCACAAAGACAAGAATAGGTGTAAGCACAAGTCATTTCAGTCCATTGAAGAATTGGCTACTTCAGAGGTTTATTAGAAAAATGTGAAAAAGAAAGAAGAGCTTCATTGCATCAGGGTCAAGGAGCAGAAACTGAGATGACCTAGCACTTCAGAAAGAGTCAAAGCTTAATTCTTGCTTGAAGACAGTCATATTTTTGTTGGCAGATTAAATTATACAAGTGTTTATTACTTTAAATTGATTTCCTCACCTTGTAAGCAGTGCTAGAAATTTAAGGAAAGCTAGAGAGGAGTATAGAGGTTATCAGTGGAAGGGTAGCTCTGTGCTAACCTTTTTTTGTTGGTGGCAGGAGAACAATTTTAACAAGAGTGGAAAAATTTGAAAATGAAACTGCCCTTTGTCCTCTTCAAGATAAGCAGTTGTTTAGGCTACATGTTGCTTATTAGCCTCAAAGGATTACAAGTAGACTCCAAATGGAATTAAGTGTTTGGAATTCTCTGTAGGTGGACACTAATGAACTTGTGTCTGACATTGGTTATAAGTGCTAATAACTGCCATCTCACAGAATTAGTCAACAGATTAAATACCAGTTTCTATAATTTTTAGCACCGATGAGTCTTGTTAGCATCAGTTTAAGGGCTACTAGTAATTCTTATATATTTTTTTAATATTCTGTATGCTTAGAGGGTTTTTCACCATCCCTTGGAGAAGAGAACATTATTTTGCAGTTAAGTAAGTGCATGCTGTCTTTGATTTTTAAACTTTTTTTTCTTCCTTCAGATCTATACAGATTTTGATGAAATTCGTCAGGAAATAGAAAATGAAACAGAGAGGATTTCAGGAAACAATAAGGTAAATCCTGTACTGTCCATCTGTTGTCTTGCTATTGATTTTCTTGCTGCTAAACCTTTCTCAAAGAGTTTTGGCAGCTAGGAGTGAAAAGCATTTTAATGTCCTAGTGAAGAACACAGGAATGCTGCTTCCTGTCTCGAGATTTTTTCACTGTGTTTATGAGATAAATTACTTCAGCTAAAAGACAGAGAATTATTGCTTTACTTCAAGATTCTGTAATAAAAGTGCAAAAAATAAACTTTCAGTTAAACTTGCTTTCATTTTACTGCATACCTAGCTTTATGGGTAATTATAAAAATGACTGCTGCCAAAGACAAAATAATTGGTTGACAGATGTTTGGCTTTTTTTCCTTGCTGAGTGTTTTAAGGTGTGTGGTGAAAGAAAGTCTTTGTAGCATGAAACTACAGCCTTCATATGATGAATTTAAAGAATCCAGGGCAGTAATTATTACTTCTTATTAATGTATTTCTAGGGGATCAGTCCTGAACCGATTCACCTTAAGATTTTTTCAGCTAATGTTGTAAATCTGACTCTTGTGGACTTACCTGGAATGACAAAGGTAAGCTGCAGAATGCTTCTCTTCTGACTCAGTGTGTGTTTTTGAACAAGGTGTGCCTGTTCACCCTGCCATTGTTCTGCATTGTTAGATACACTGCTTTCCTGGGGTTAAGTAGTGTTATGTAAATTTGGCATGCTACTGTCGTCTGGGGTAAGATTTGTGTTTGTGATGCACTTTGCTGATGCCAGAGATAGATTTGCTTATGTTTTTCCTCTTTCTATGTATAAGTGATGGGAGGTGTGTGGGCTGTGTGTTCCTTTCCATAGGAGAGGCAGCACTCCAGGTCTCAGAGCTGTACCTGCAGATAGATGAGTATGTGGCAACTTGGAAAATCTCTTCCACATTGCTTCTCCTGGAGTTGCTATATGTATTTGGTGTAAGGCTGTCTAAAGTGAGGATATCCTGAGAGAAATATTCACATCCTGCCTGTTCCTATGGAGTAATTTTCTGAGACATGAAGAAGACAAGATGACTTCTTTCCCTGCCCGTGTACTCATACACACCACACTCTGCCAGTTGTACACGTGGTTCTTGGACACCAAGCCTCATGCAGGCATAAAGACACAACTTTGAACAGTTCCATGTTGGTTTTTTCTCTAGGTGCCTGTTGGTGATCAGCCTAAAGACATTGAACTTCAAATAAGAGAGCTCATCCTTCAGTTCATCAGCAACCCCAATTCCATTATCCTGGCAGTGACGGCTGCTAACACAGACATGGCCACTTCTGAGGCGCTGAAAATAGCTCGGGAGGTGGATCCAGATGGTGAGCACCAAGGCTAACTGGATGCTGGAATTCAATCCTAATATAAAACTGAAGTTGTTTGGGTAATATATAGTAAGGAAAGTAAATGTCACCACATTTCCTAGGAAATACAAGTTTTATATTTGCTTAAGGACTTCTTGCTGCAGTGTCTGCTATTCAAGAGAATGCTGGGATGAATCAATAACTGATAGACTTCTGGCTTGCCAGCAGGCCAAGTAACTATTCTAATAGTCATGGAGTCACTTCTGTTTCCACAGTAGCAAAATGGTGTTAAGAATGTTGGGATTTTTAGAGTTTTGGTAGTTCAGAGTGGTCTGTTAGGGCAATTTCATGCTTTATTGTCCAACATTGTTTCCTTTGGCTGAGAAAATATGCCACCCTGCAGCTAGTAATTGACTGTATAGCTGATAGTTTAGTGACCTTTAGTAAGGATTAAATGAATTTTGGTGCCTTGTGTTTATGTGGGAGAACTGACTGGTTTAACAGAGTAGGAAGATTATCATTTTATATTTACCTAAGGACTTGGAAACAGATCTGAAGCTACTGGCTGCCTGCTTCTTGATTTTGCAAAGTGCTGTCGGTACAAATGGCATTGTATGATTTGAAAGAACATGGATTAATGCACTTGGAAAATAAACATACAGAAATTAGGTTAAAATTTAGTGTTATTACCCTCAATTTTTTTTCCCCATAAAATGTAACTCTTTCTTCTTGATTGTTTTCAAACTGCGAGTCTGCTTTGGCTTGTCTGCTCCGTAACCTTGAGGGAAAACTTCTGGCAGTCTGCTCAGTTAAACTGTCCTGGTTTTGAGATATCAGACTCCTTTTATTTTACTCCTGTAAAAACGACCTACAGTGTCTTTTGGATCACTTCCCAAAATTCTAAAACTTAAAGGTCTAGTGGCAGACCACGTTGCAGGTTCTGCAGCAGTAATGCTGTATAGTGAGAACCTACAGTACCAGAGTAACCACACCCACATGAAAGTTTCAAGACCCAAGAACTTACTGATTTGACTGAGATACTGTTTATTTCTAGATGCCAAAAGTGTGTTGTATTTTAAAGAAAAAGTTCTTGGCATATTTTTTTTCAGACCAAGAGCTTAGGAAATACTAACATCCCAGACAAATCCTGTGTGTGTTAGCCTACTGGTTTAGATGGGCAGTATTTACCTATTAAATGAATTCAGGTCACTAATTCTCCACTTTGCTGAATTATGAGTTTTAGTTACTCTGATCAATCAGAACATCCCTGTGAGTGTTTTCCTTTTGGTAGGTCGAAGAACCCTTGCTGTTATCACAAAGCTGGATCTCATGGATGCTGGCACTGATGCTATGGATGTGCTCATGGGAAGAGTGATTCCAGTCAAACTTGGCATCATTGGAGTAGTGAATAGGTCTGTGTGGGCACATTGGTGCTATTTTTAAAACTGTGTTAATGTCAAGTAATGCTTCTGCTTTTTTAGCCACGAATATAGTTTTTAAGAATAAGGTGACAGTGTTGAAATAAACTTCTGAATAAGCAAGTGAGAAGTTTGTTGCTCACTTGTCAAAAGCCTTTATTCTTCCACTCAACCAACTGCTAATGCACAGAGGAGTAGAGACACTTCTAAAAGAGCTGTAGTGTCACCACTTCTGCTGTTGTCCTTCAGCTTGAGGGGTGCTTCTGGTCAGCTGTTCACATTAGCTCTGATCCAGCACAAGTCCTGTATATATTAGTCCTAACTGCATATGGCTGTGGTACCATTTGCTGTGGGTTTTTTACATTACTTAGGTCAAATTTCATGTAGTTTTGATAAAAGCATTGCTTAGTCTGTGTATAGTTGCTACCAATACCTATTTGTTGACTTTGCTGCATGGAGAAACAATAAAAACCTTTACAGTCTAAGGAAGGTGAGTTACGTGTGTAAAGCAAAACCCAGTTGTTAAATGTTCTGTCCAGAAAAGCAGAAGTGTAAATTGCTTTTACTTTTACTTGGCACCCACTAACTAGTGTGTAACTCTGCCTTTTACCTTCAGGAGTCAGTTGGATATTAACAACAAGAAGAGTGTGGCTGACTCCATTCGTGATGAGTATGGGTTTCTTCAAAAGAAATATCCTTCCCTCGCCAATCGAAATGGAACCAAGTATCTTGCTAGGACACTGAACAGGTATTGCTTGAAGATATAAACTGATGTGTTAGACATTTGTGCAGACCTTTCTTTTTACCCTTAGTGTCTCTTTTGGTGCTGTACAGTAATGCATTAAAGAAAACTCTGGTTGCAAACTCTGGTTCTCTCAGTTTCTGAATTTACTGTCATTTTCCCAAGTAAATGTTTTCCTTTGGTGGTTATTTTGTGTCTCTTCTCTGTTCTGATGGAGGTGATAAAGCTGAAACTTTTCCTCCCTTCTAATGAGGACTGTTTTCTATTTTTAGATTGCTGATGCATCATATCAGGGATTGCTTGCCAGAACTGAAAACCAGAATTAATGTTTTAGCTGCCCAGTACCAGTCTCTACTGAACAGCTATGGGGAACCTGTTGAAGACAAAAGTGCTACTTTATTGCAGCTGATCACCAAATTTGCCACAGAATATTGTAACACTATTGAAGGAACAGCAAAATACATAGAGACTTCGGAGCTGTAAGTACAAATGTTTTCCTGGAATATTGACTGAGTGGTTAGGTTGACCCAGTGGCTCTTGCTGGCTCTCACTGGCAATATTACTACACTGGACCATAACATACTCAAAAATGTTTTCACTGAGAGCTTTCTTCTACTTATTTGCTACTTCAGTTGTTGTTTTCTTCTTTCAGATGTGGTGGAGCCAGAATCTGTTATATTTTTCATGAGACTTTTGGAAGAACTTTAGAATCTGTTGACCCTCTGGGTGGCCTTAACACAATTGACATTCTGACTGCCATTAGAAATGCCACTGTGAGTGTTCTTCTGTATTTCTGAGTGTTGTGGCTGTATGTTAGATAGCTTTAAAATGGTTCAGTGCTTTCCTGACAGATTTGGTTTCTTGCTAATATGGGAATCAGTGTTGCTGAGAATTAACAGAGTAAGGCCACTTTTAGATTTTGGATTATTAAAATGTTCACTCCTTCAAGCTTGACTTTGGATGTCAGATATGTCAGTCTGCATTTGTGCTCTATGTGGACAGACAGGCAGGTTTCTGCGTGGTCCTGGAGCATGAGGTACTCCATAGCAACGATTTGTGTGTATGTTCCTATCCTCCTGTAAATGTAAAATGTAAAAACAGGATTTAGTAACAGGAAAGATGTCATATTTCAGGTAAAAACTGTTACATAGCTAAGCATTATGTGTAGTTAAGCTTTGGTCTGTATAGTCATAAAAGAAATTGCTCCAAACACTGAAACCCACCTATCTTCATGGTATGGTATTATATGCCCAAGGCTGTCCAATAAATAGTGGCAGTTTTTCTTTCTGAAATTAGAAAGAAAATATCTTTGCCTTTGTAATAGATTTCATCTATATGTGGATCCACAAATGTGAAAAAGCATTGTTCAGATTTGTAAGCCTAATGTGACATGAGTAGGTAGAAATCTCCAAGATTCTATAAGAATGCTGGTTAATCATTGTTTAATACATTTTGTCTTAAAGATAGCAACTTATAGATTTAATTTTAAATATTCTTGTAACATATTTTACTCCTGAGACCTGTTCTGAGTGTCAGGTGTCATCACTGTGACCTGGTTCATTCTGGGCCTCATCAGCTACTACTTCTTAGAAATGCATCTTGTTTTATACACATTTCAGCAGCTTTTTCCCTCTTTTTTAACCAGGGTCCCCGTCCTGCCTTGTTTGTTCCTGAAGTTTCCTTTGAGTTGCTGGTAAAAAGGCAAATCAAACGTTTGGAAGAGCCAAGCTTGCGCTGTGTGGAGCTGGTTCATGAGGAAATGCAGAGGATTATCCAGCACTGTAGTAATTACAGTACACAGGTAAAGATGCATGCTTTAGAATTGGGTTTGTAATTACTGGCATATGTGTGTGTGATTGCTTGCTTAAAAATTTGTGGAAGTCTCACCAGTAAAATTTTGGTTTGTGTTTAGGAATTACTGAGGTTTCCTAAACTGCACGATGCCATAGTTGAAGTAGTAACCTGTCTTTTGCGTAGGAGACTTCCTGTCACAAATGAAATGGTAAGTTTCCATCCACTGTAATTTTACTGGTAAAAGTGCATGTTTTCTGGAGTCTTGATGGTTCTGTTTGCAAAGTCAGGAACCCAAGTTATTAAAGGAATCTAAACTTATTTGTTAAATTGGTAGTTATTTAATATGTACACATTTTTGAATCGTATTCTGTATTATAGATACATAAAAAACAAAGGGGTGGAGTTAGGGTTAAGCATATTGTCCCCTGTGTTTCAATTTCCCAAGAAGAATTTTACTAAAATTTTTAATTTAATATCTAGTCTTCCTTATGTAGGTTGTTTCCCTCCCTGGCAAAAGAATCTGCATTTACTGTAGAGTTTGGGATGCAGGGATGAAAATTAAATTGTAATCCTTATTCTGTATGTTTCAGAGGTTTGTAATGCCCTTTAGCTAGTGAAAACTAAAAGTTCAACTTGTACCTTTATATAAATAAGTTTTAATATTAAAGTCTGATTTGGACTGCCTGTTGGGGAGTAAAGAGTGTTTCAGTATTTGACTCTGCATTTGATGTGAAAAGCAAAAGTCATTCTGTATATGTCCTATCCCTCATAGTGAGCCATCTCCCCTGGTTCACATATAGCAGGTGCTTTGTGGCTGAGTGGTCTTTTGCTATGGGCAGTTAAGCTGTGCTTGCCAGCATTGTAGGTCATTGCTCTACACTGGCATTAAGTTTACTCCTTGAAGTTTTGATTTGGGGATGTCTTGCATTGCAGGTTCATAATCTGGTGGCCATTGAGTTAGCTTATATCAATACCAAACATCCAGACTTTGCTGATGCCTGTGGGTTAATGAATAACAACATAGAGGTAAGAGAGTATGTTCTCTTAAAATGTTTCTTGTCTCTTTAAGTGAAAGTGAAATTGATAAATAACAAATGCTTCAGTTTCTTTCATTGAAGCAGATTTTTGCATTTTCAAGCATTAGAAATGTGATGAATTATGGATATGGTGTATACTCTAGTGATCCTTGGATTTGTTCATTTCTGTTGCATATTACGTTCAGGATCACTGCTTGATACTTCACTGAAAGGATTCTTTCTGCCTGTTTTTCAGTCTAGAAAATAAGACAGGCACCTAATTGAGTATTGCTTATGAAATGAATTTTTTTAACAGAAAATTTAAATATGTAGTTGTGAAATGATGTTTCATATTGAAGTAACTGGGTTTTTTCTGACACAATGTATCAATACTGTTCTTCTCATTCATGAAAGGATAATACAAGTATTGTTTCCTCTGTTCAGCTTCTAATTTCTGCTTGTTTTTGGCATTGTTCTTGAATCTCTGTATTTCCACACTTCAGTCTCCCTGAGACATTCTCTCCATCAGTGTCCCATCAGTAACCTTGTGTTTTTCAAGCCCAAATCTGATTGATAATACTTGTTACTGCCATCATCCTGTGGAAGCAGTTCAACTACCAATCTGCTAGACTGGAAGAATGAATCTGGTGTTGTTGCAATACTTCATCTTTCTGGCTAAGAGCTTATTAATGCCCTTGTGTTTATCCAACACACTGTTTTCATTCATCACAAAATCATAGAATGGCTTGGCTTGGAAGGTCATCTCATTCCAACCCCCCTGCTATGTGCAGGGACACATTCCTCTAGACCAGGTTACTCAGATCTCCATCCAACCTGGTTTAGAATACTTCCAGGGATGAGGCATCCACAGCTTCTCTGGGCAGCCTGTTTCAGTGCCTCACCACCTTTACAGTAAAGAATTTCTTCTTATGGAATATGTAATTTAAATCTACTCTCTCTCAGTTTGAAGCTGTTGCCCCTTGTCCTGTCACTACATGCTCTTGTAGTGTTTTTTATAAATGCTTACATTACAATTTCTACTCTACTTTTAACCCTTTACTTCCTTCTATACATGTATTCTGTACTGAGTAGGTATGCATTTGAATGTGCCTTGGTAGACTGCTCTTTAATCTAGTTCAGAAACAATGTGTGTGGAAACAGCTGTGAGTGTAGAAATTAAGACTTAGTGAAGCTGAACATACAAAACTGTATCATCGTGTGTTACTTAAACTGGTTCTTTCCTAATACTTTTCTAAACAGGACATGAAAAATTTTCAAGACCCAAACCATGTAAACTCAAGCCTTATTCACTAGACAATCAATTGTTAATTTCAAGCAAAATCAGATATTTCTTTGTCCTGATTGCTTCAATTTCTATTTTGCTATGAAGCGAATTCTGCCGCCTCCTTCATTTTGGGCTAATCACATGCTGGCCACAGAATCAAATCCTTTAGATTACTTGGAGGATTTATGGCTTGATGAGGGCTGTAGGGTATCTGTGCTGAGCCAAATTGTGGAGCTTTGATGTTGTTTTTTAAAGGCTCGGGTTTTGATTAGGGAGTGTGGTGCAAAAAAAACCCTTCTTATATTGAGAGTTTGGTTTTGACCAGGTTAATCAAAGTATCCAAATAATTGAGGGTTTCATAGACCACAGTATTAGCATGGCACTGGATGAGAAGAAATTACTCATATTTGTCTCTAAAAGGGAAATCATCCATGTAAAATGTGAATCTTGCCTATGTGTTGATCCAGAGTAATACATAACTGAGATCTTGCTGGATTGTTTTTAAAGGAACAAAGGCGGAACAGGTTAGCCCGGGAATTGCCTCCTTCTGTGCCACGGGACAAGGTAAGCAGATGTTTGATTTTGTTTTTTACATAAAGCTTGATGCATTCTCCTAGATTCAATCTAAGTGTTGGAGATTTTGATATGCTGTCCTAGTCTTGGGAGCTTCTGAGTATTGAGTTTTTTTCCTTTCAGTTTCATAAGATAGAAGTGGAATGTCATTTTCTTAAAAAGATGCAGTTTTTGGGAGGTTTAAATCTGGTATTTCTGAAGACTTGTCTTTAATTGTAATATTACACTTGTTGCTTGAATGTCATCTCAGGTAAGGTGTAAAATGCTTGCAGATGTTGAAGATGGACTCAGAACTTTCATTCTTATATTTGTAGCTGAGACACACCGATTTCAAAAGCTAAACAAGTGATTTAAAATATCCAGTGCCAACATAGTGACTTGTGGTTGGTTTTTGTTAAGTCACTCTTAAAACTGCAGTTTATTGCAGTCTTACTTTCCTAGGGAGCAGATGTTGGAGGTGACATTTTTGGTTGTTCATCATAATCCAGTCATGTATTGTGTCTCTGGAGTTTGCCTTATTTTACCAGGTTTGGGATTAGTGAAGTGACGGGTGCAAGAACCAACCAGGTGTCTGGCTTAAAAAAGAACAGTCTGATGCTAAGCTGGAATTTTAGACAGTTATTTAATATTATGTGAACTATTTAGAATTCAAAGATCGAGACTATAGTTTAGGATCCTCATGAGGTCGTAACAGGAGTTTCTAGAGATGATAGAAATCTGTTCACTAAGTTCATTACCATAAAAAGTGAGGCGAAGTCCCAGAGTAGATCTAATACCACTGCCTAATCAGTCTAAGACAACTGATGGATCAACTGGGAATTTGAGGTAGCTATCTGGAGATTGCTTTCAGTGCTCTTTGATCCTTCATTTTATTGATTTCATAGTTAAATCATCAGTGTAGGAGCTTAAATGAAATTGAAGGTCGGATAATCCAAAATAACTATCTTGGAGATGCTTTTTATTTTTCTTTTTTTTTTCATCCTCTTTTCTTTCTTCATTTTTTCTTCTTTTTTTATGCTTCTATTACTGTTTTTCTTGTAAATTCAAAATATTTCTTTTCTGGATTTTGAAAGATGCTAGTAGGTTAAAGTGTATGAAATTTGCTAGGTAAATTTGGTGGTGTTCAGTTGAATTTTTTTTTTCCCTCCCTACATTTTTTACCTTCCTTAGTCTACTAAAGCTCCAGGTGCATTGGCACCTGCTTCCCAGGAGACTGTTACTGCTGCTTCTGCTGAGGCTGATGGCAAGGTCTGTCTTGATTTTTCCTCTAAGCACTGCATGCATGTTTCTGTTGTGGTGCACCCCAGGTGTAAGGAAAGCAGTTTGTCTCTAGTAGTTCTGTCACCAGCAGTGTGTCCTACCCAGTCTGGATGTCCTCCCCAGTGTGGATTACTTGGCACTACTGGTTTTATGTGCAGTGGCATGTCAAGACATGCCATGGGGTGGCCAAGTCACTGCTTTCTCTTTGAACTCTTGTTTGCAATAAATTATGGTGCAAAGGTGCACCTAATTAGCCTCAAACTGTCCATAGATTGTTGGGTGCAACAGTATTGTAATCAAAAGTCTTCAGCATGGCTGTTAAACTGCATGTTTTTAATGTGTTGACAGTTAAAGGAGGAGGACAGAAGATATGCTAAAATGTGAGTTTCCTGCTTCCTGCAGGGAATCTTTACAGGCTTTGTTCAAACTGAACCTCCTTTGTGTTGTTTCACATAATTGTTGAATCCCTGGTTTACTTACATTTGTGAAATGTGTTCTGCAGTGTTTTTTTACATGTTAGGTGTGCTGTCTCATGTGTTAAATAACAGCTCAATATTCCTCTGAAGCTTTTCTGCTAATTGCTCTTGCTTGGAGTCAGAAAAGATGGGCAGTCACAGGTTTGTGTATCAGGACTACCAAGGGGACTCAAGCTTTCTGCTTTATTGCACATTCAGATTTTAATGCAGAGCTTCCTTTTCTGTCCTGAACAAAGTGGTTGAAATCAAAATATAGAATTTTAACTGTTACTTTCATCAATGTTTTAGAGGTTTTGATATCCTGCAAAAATTTAAAAGTAATCAAGAGCCACTGTGAAGATAGTGTTGTGACTTTGGAAGTTGCAGGAAGCTGCCAGATTTGGTTTGCATTTCCCATAAAACCTGTCCTCTATGAGGTGATACATTCAACACTCTCCTGTGTAGCTTTGTTTCTCAAACTACTTTGGAAGTAGAGCAGGGAGCAGGCTCCACAGTACCACAGGAGGAGAGTGGTATTTTTGTTGTTTTGAACAGCTGTCTTGCAATCAGAAATAATGCAGTGGAGCTTTCCTTAACAATAATTTTCTCTTATTAACAGAGTTTGATTTGAATTCCTGGTGTGTTCTACAATGCTTCTGAGCAGTTGTGCAATTTAAATAAAATTTTTGATGTGCACAGGGTAGCTGGGTTTCCTCCTGTATGCTACTGCTGACATTCTGTTTGGTATGCTTTGTTTCTCACTTTTTTTTAGATTTAAGATCAGCCTATGGTGTTTCATTGTAAATACAATAGATAAATTTGCCTTTTTTGTCTTCTGTCTGAAGCACGACATAAATAGTAGCACAAAGCCTTGGTTGTTTTTTAAACAGGAGTAGATTTAAAAGCATAGAGTAAGTAGAAGAGATATTAGGCTTGTGGAAAGGTACAAAATTAAAATTGCCCCATTCTACATCAAAATAAACTGGGTTTTTTAATACTAATTAACATATGATGGATACCATCCACTAGTATTTCTCTTGTCCAGTGATTCCTAATGTTTAAGAGTTGGGTGTTACATTTTTTTCTCACAAGATTCATGAGTCGTTCTTTGTCTAGAACTCCTCAGAATCTCTGATATTCACTTCCATAAGATGAAGACTTTTGTTTTGATTTGTTACAAAAAAAGCTTTCTGTAAATTCTGACAGCACAAATGTGATCATAGCTGTGGTACCTTGACATAGAAATATTTTTTAGCTGTTACTGTAAGAAACTTCACTTCATATTTAAATAAAACTTGAAGAATTTAAATTTGAGTATTGCAAGAGCTGTGGTGATCTTCAAAATATACTTTCAGAATGATCTTGATAGTATAGGAAGTGTGGTAAAAGCCAAATGACTTAGATCACCCAGTATTTCAGAAGTGATTTGTGGACCCTTAAAATGCTTTGGAGCTTCTCCATGTGAGACATTTTCATCCCTTTTATTAGGGAGAATGAGTTTTAAAAGCTTTCATTTTACTGGTACCCTTTGTGAGCTGCAACCAGCAAAGGGAGAATAAATGTGGGGAATGTGAAGAACAGAACAAAAGGAATATACCTATGAAAGTCTTATTTTTAGTGAGTTTTCCCTGTAGTGATTTGATCAGATGCTTCTCTACAGTGCCCAAGTTCTAATTGTGCCATGTTTTTTCAATGTGCTGTTTGTGCAGGCTCCTGCTGTAGGAGCAGATGTGTCTCAGGAGCCTGGAACAGGCAGCTGGAGAGGAATGCTGAAACCCTCCAAAGCAGAAGAGGTATCAGCAGATGAAAAGTCCAAGCCAGCTGCACCCTTACCTGCTAGTCCTCAAAAAGGACATGCTGTAAACCTGTTAGATGTGGTGAGTCATGGAAAACTAATTCCTTTTCCTTGTAGTTCAGGCTCAGGAAAGAAAACATCTGAATTCCAGATCTTGTACCTTTGCTGCTAATATGTGGTATCTTTGTAAATAATTCCCACTGCAGCAACAGGGAGCTCTAGCCTGTCTCTTCTGCTTTGCTCCTTGCCTGATTCCAATCTCTCTGCAACCTCCCTGCCTGCTCTAGTTTCAGGCTATGATTGGCATAACTGGCTTCCTTTCACAAATTCCTGTGCAAGTGAACTCCTTGTCTAGATAGCTGTTGGTACAGAAACAAATCTCAGCTCAACTCAAATTCCTGCTCTTCTTGTGCTGAATTTGAATGTCGCTAATAGAGGAGAAGAATCATTAAAGACAAAACCCACTTAAGTTAAAAACAGGTGGGGATATTTGGAGTATTTGGAGAGCTTTAGAAAAAATGTAGTGGTGCCCTCTGACTTTGGTTTCACACATGTGGATTTTTGATATGTTTCTAATTTTATTTCTGAAGAATTATAGGTTTGTTGCAAGACAGGTTACATCTATCAAATTCAGGCTAAAAGAGCAGTAGTTACAGTTTGGAGTTTTATTTACAAATGCTAATGAGCAGAATTGGTAAGCTGAGCTAAACTTCTATCTTTTCACACAGCCTGTGCCTGTTGCACGTAAACTTTCTGCCCGTGAGCAACGAGATTGTGAAGTGATTGAACGACTCATTAAATCTTACTTCCTTATTGTCAGGAAGAACATTCAGGACAGGTAAACCCAAACTTCCTTGAAATATTCAAGCCATGCAAATATTGTGGTATTTTAAGAATCATATATATGATCATGTTATTTTTATCATGTTCTCATGTTTGTAAAAAGAGAGAAAATAAATTTATTTTTTGGAAGAGACATCAGCAGTAAAATTTAGCCCTTCACAAAATGAAGCAGCTTGAAGAAGCACTTGTTTTTTTTTAATGATTTCAAGTTCTTTATAATATGAGGTAAAAAGTTTATTTAGGACATGCCTGATTTTCTGGAGGATGCTTCAATTCAAATGGAAGATTTGCAGCAAATAACTGGAATAAACTCTAAGCGTTTGTACCCTGACAGAATTTAGCTTTGCCATCCTGTTCCTTCACATGGGAAGGTCAAATAGGAACTAGTGTGTGTGGCTCAGTTTTCTAGCACTTAGCTGAAAGGATGGAAACAGCATAAAAAAATTCTTTCTACTGTGGAAAATGCCTTTAAGGTTTTTGCTTAAAAAATGTCATACTTTTCTTTTAATGAGGAATGCTATAATTTTTTTTTTTTGCTTATGTCTCTGTGGAAAGATCTAGTTTTGTATATATTTATACTTTTATGTATATGGGAAGTTTGGGGGGGAAGTATAGGAATCTGGAAACCAGATTTTAGAGCAGGTTTGTGAGGCTCATAGGTGTTTTAGTCTATCCAGTAAACTAATACCTTCAATATAATTTTTAGTATTTCACGGCAGGGGAGCGCTTTGTTTACCTTAACTTTACTGTTTGTACTATGTAATATCAGAGATATGAATTATTTCTTTGCTTCTTTCCCTTCCCATTTACACATAAAATTTGGTTTTAGGGTTGACATACCTTAATGTGTATCATCCCTAGCACAGCAGAGATAGGTTGGTTTCTAAAGAGCAAACTTATTTATTCTTATTTTGTGTTTTATACTGTTCATGTTTTTTTGCAATGCAGCTTTTCTATTTAGAAGGAATTAATTTTATATGAATTAGTTCTACTCTAATATTGTACATTATGCTGCTTTTACTGAGAGGGTTTTTATTTATGGTAGTGACAGATTTGTGGAAGTGTGAGCCAAGGCTGTGTGTAGCTGCTTGCCCTCATTGTGCATTCTTCAATCTGGAGCAGACCTGGTTGTGAACAATGATTTTAAAGAAACAATCTTTATGTGCTTGCAGTGTGCCAAAGGCAGTGATGCATTTTCTTGTGAACCACGTGAAGGACACTCTCCAGAGTGAGCTGGTGGGCCAGCTGTACAAGTCCCTGTTGTTGGATGACCTTCTCACGGAGTCTGAGGACATGGCACAGCGCAGGAAAGAGGCAGCTGACATGCTAAAGGTAAGGAGGAGATCAGGAGCTCATGGGAGCAGTTAACCATGTCAGTGGGAGGCTTTTTGAAGACTTGTCTTCCTTTTTTCTTCACTGCTTTTTAAGAGTATGCCAGTGTATTGCTTTTCTCTGCTAGAGGAATTGAAACCAATACATGACCAGAAAGGATTGCATATGAGCTTTTAAATCTGCAATTTAGCAGGCTAGATAGAAAGCAGGTGCAATTTCTCTTTTATTTTTAAGCTTTACAGCATTAAAACTGTGTATGGTGAAGAAGTCTGCCCTTGAGAATTTAATGGGTTGCCACTCATTTAGTAATACGACTGATTAACTTTGATTTGACTTTTAACTTTGCACTTCTCAGATTGCTGCTGTTTTGTCCGTGAGGAATCTCTGCAGCATCATTAACTCTGGCTTTTGTGTGTCCTGTGTGCAGGCCCTGCAGCGAGCCAGCCAGATCATTGCAGAGATCCGTGAGACACATCTTTGGTGAAGACTGTATCAGCCACACTATTTATATGCATTGGAGGTTACATTGGCTTGACAATTGCTAGGCATGGTATACGGAGTAGAATTTTTATTTATGAACTCTTATCTGTGTACTGCAACTGTGTAAATCTGCTCATGTAAAGACAGTCGGTTTGATTTGCAAACAGAAAAATACGCTGTATTTTGCAAAAGAAGTCGTATTTAATCCATATAATAAATGGCTCTAAATGTTTCCTTACCAGGTTTCTGGTGCAAATTAAAGCAGACCAAGTCTTCTGTCTCAGTGACAGTCTCATTTGAACTTGGGAAAATATGTTCAAGTTCCAGTGCCTGACTTGCTGAACAGGTTGCCTGTGGTTCAGATGGCCGGTGTAGTCTTGTGGCATAGTTTAAAGCTGCTTTTCCAGTAGAAGTTTCAATACTGTGAAGAAAAGAGAGCACCGAGTATTTTCTTTCATGAATATATTGCATG
Organism: Argya squamiceps; assembly: GCA_037834095.1. Classification (NCBI taxonomy): domain Eukaryota; kingdom Metazoa; phylum Chordata; class Aves; order Passeriformes; family Leiothrichidae; genus Argya; species Argya squamiceps. Next base: position 60,822,487 of record JBBMKD010000053.1, on the reverse strand, counting down.
CACTGTGACAGATGGAGGTCTCCATTCTATAGCACAGTAGAGATGTCGAGCGTATTACTATGTATGTGTGTTCCCTTTTTTTTTTTTTTTCTCTTTGTCCCCAAATGTTTCAATGGCAGACAAAACTTCAGACTTGATTTCATGGAGTATCATGTAGGAAGAATTAGCCTGGAGCTCGCGAACAAGAGCAGCCTACTACAAAGTGGCTGCAGAGTTATTAACGTGCACTGGAGCTTGTGTATGAATGTTGGGGTTTATAATCAGGCACAAGGACACCTTCCCCTTCCTCCCCTCTGGGACCAAGCCCCTGGACCATCTGTTAGTAAATTTGTTCTGGCAGAACTGAAAAATAAAACAGATTTCAAAACTGTAACGGGATAGTAAGCGTTTCTTTTAAAAACAGATGAAGTTGGCCAGGGAGAAGGGGATGCCCACAACTTCTGCAAATTTTGGAATGTATGACAGTATGAAAGAGAGTCTGTGGAATTGGAATATTTATATCAGAGATTACAGTTGCTTTTGAGGAAATTTTATTGTGCTGTAAGTAGCTTTTTTTTTTTTGAGGACAATCGTAAAATTATAAAATTTTAGGTTGGAAATTAATTTGAGGGGTTTTTTTTTCAGATTATAATTCATACAGATAACTGTTGATCACACTAGCCTTGAAAAAGTAAACATTTTAATTTTTATGAATAAAAATTTATTTAAACTTCAGCCAGCATACTTGCATGTACTTTTCAAGCAGATACACTCTTTTTGTATAAAGTGAAAATGTTTACTATACTGTTGCTGATACTTTTTCTTTAACACAACTTGCATGAAAAACAGGACACTGCTGTTAACCTCCATGGCTTGATTTTATGGTATTGGGCCAAGATAGTGAGGTTTTTATTACCATATGCAGTTCCTTCTCCCTGAAATCACTTAGGAAAAATGGAATTTCTTTGGTAAGGATTTGAAAAGATTTCAATCTTTGCTAAAGATTGAAAATCTGAAAATTCAGTTTACAAGGAGTTCTGTTTAAAAATGTATTTTTCAATTGGCATCAATATGGGCACAAGAAGTTAAGTCTGACTGATGCAACTTTTGGATACTTCATGTACGATCTGAGGTAATTCATGCAGAACACAGAAATATATATTGTGTATTTTTAAACAGCCTAAAAAGTCATGGTGTATGCATTACATGTGATGAATACAAATGAGGTACTTTTATCTTGCATTGTATCCAGGGATGGTAGTTCTCAGATTTAAGAAATATGACTGAAGTGCAAACCACTTTTGAAATCAATTTGGTGATCAGTGAAAGCTTTTAATTTTTGTCAAAAGCTTTGTTTTCATTACATTTCTGTTTGGAATTCACCTGACACCTCTCTCACTTTTGCTTTCAACATCCAAGAAGTTTTCAACAAGGCAGTGCCGTCCATAAGTGATCTGCTACCTAAGCTTTAACTCCCAAAGTTCAGTCAACAGTCTCTTTGTGAAGAAATACTCTGATTTGTAAAGTTTTGAAATGCCACATAAAGCAAATGAATTTCATTTATTGAAGAAATTCTTGCAAGTGATACCTGGCTCTGTAATGTCATATGAAATTTCCAGTGTTAATTTGGTTTCTGAAATGTTATGACGTTTTTTGTTTAAGTTTCACAAAAAGTTTCAATTTGGTAATGTTTGAGTGCCAAGAAATGAACTTGATTTGTAATCCTTAATGCAAGACTTTGAAGGTCCATGCTGTAACAATCCTGTTATTTAATAAACAGATAATACACAAAATTAAGTATGCCAGAAATAGTTTTGGACTGACTTGTAGTTCTGGTGACAGGACTTCCATGCACTTGTAAGTTTGTGGTATAAGTACCTCTATGTGTCCAGCCTTGGTTATGATTTCACTTGTTCTCACTCAGTTCTGCAATCTTGAGTAGTTCCATAACTCATAATGTAGACAGGCTGCTCATGCTTACTGATGGTTTGAAACAAGCTGTGTTCTGGAACTGAGCTAAAATACTTCAGATACCACCATTAAAAGAAATTATGGTGAAGCTGTGGAAAAAAGCCTAATGAGGGCAGCAATGGGAAAATTCCCGGATTAGACTGGTTGTTTACAACTGTCTTCTAAATAATCTTATTTAATTTAAACTTGAAAAAAAATTGTCATCAATGCACAAGTTCTAGCTAACTTGCTCTCCAGTGGGGAGAGAATCATGGAGGGGAAAACTCCCTGTAGCCGAGTTCAAGTTAGTAAATGTCTGACATTGTTATGCCCCTGTTGGCACTTGAATTATCCTGAGTAACTTTTTTTCCTGCAGTTTTCTCCTTGAGCTGTGAGAGCCATGGGTAGGTGGTGTTTTCTGTAGTTACTGAGGATCTCACTGCATCCACTTTTTGTTGCTAATTAAACTGTGCTTTGAGGTGAGAGTTAGAGGATTGGTTCCTCAAAATTTAGTACCACCTGGATATGGTTTTGTGCTCAATGACACTTTAGTGAAGGTGCTTTATGGTCTCAGTTTTGAGTTTACCTGCTGCATGCCCTTTCACCCTTTACCTCTTGACTGCTAGCTACCACAGTAAGGTTAAATTCAAGTCTTCCAGGTTGTGCTGTACAAATATTTTTGGTGGAGCTTTTTTAGTTTGTTGGTTTTTGGTTTTCTTAAATATCTGGCCCAAATAATTATTTTCTTTTTGCACTTCTAAATCATGCATTTGTAACTGTGTTAAACACTTTAATATTCATTACTCTGTATTCACATTTGAACAAGTCTGAACAATCTCTGATTATCTGAATGTACCTGTATATAAGAAATAAGACCAGGTTAAGAAAGAACAGTTGCCTTTTCCAGTCATCCTTGATCCTTGGCCCGAGTGTTCAAATGCTCAGTTGTGATGGCCCTGTATCGTCATGACATGTAGTGGTTGGGTTGTATCCAGCTGTTTCTCTGGGAAAAGTCAGCGAAGGGTTTGGATTGCTAGGACGTGGTCAAAGGCAAGCATGCACTAAATTTCTGGGGTTTATGAATCTTATTAGAAACCTTGCATGCAAAGAACTTTATTCCTTTATTTCATATTTCTAAGAAGTAAATTTACTGATTTATTAGAAGTGGATATAGATGTGCATCTGCACCAGTTGGCGATGATAGAAAACAGGCAGGAAAAAGATCAGACATGAAACACTGCATATTCTTAGGAGTTCTTCCTGTAACAAGAAGCTCTCAAATGGGTTCTGTTGTATTTCTCTGGAGGTGAACATGGGTGTGTACTGGAGTATTTTGGTCCAGGTGCATGTTACTGATCTGCTCTAATGCTGCTGTCATTTAAGGAACTGTGTTAAGGTGGCTGTGTTATGTGGATGAACTTTCCCTTTCTCCTTCCTTCCCCGTTTTCCTCCACATGCTTTGAGGTAGAAATGACTCTACTTTTTATTATTATGTAATAGAGATGAGGCTAGAGATGTCTCATTATAAGACAGGTGAATAGGATCTGGAAACTGAAACTAAGAACATGCTGAGCTTTGGACAGTACCATGTTTCAGTTTCACTGCCAGAAGAAACTCATCTGTAACAAGCAAGCCTGTTGAAATCTTCAGTCATGGTGCAAATGAAATCAGCATCAAGTTTATCAAGTAAAAAAGCAACATTAAAAAAATATCTAAAACAGTAACAAACCCAACTACAGAATATATATATACCACATTCCAGAAGCCAAGATAAGGCTTCCCCCTTGTGGCTGCTGTTACTGCAAATTTGTATTGAAGATTCATGGACCAGGAAATTATTCTCCTGATCCTTGAAAGCAACACTGCAAAGCACTTGAGCTTCCCTCAAGTGTATTCTGCTCCAGAGACCCTGCGGTGCCATTCACCCACAACTCTTGGGCAGCTGAGATGACATGGCTTCATATCTTCTAGTATAATGTGCTATCTTCCAGCTGACTGCAGGGCCTACAGGGCTAGTGGCATTCCCTCTACAAGGAATGCTGGATAGCATGGATGCATCCATGTCATTCACAGGACCAAAGATGTGCAACAACTGCCACTCCCCTTGTAAGTCATACTATGCACACAGAAGGCTTAAAAGGGATTCATTAGGTTGATTCAAGCTTTGAAAGGATCTGTACTTTCAGATTTCTGTGTATTCCCACATGAAGGCTGGAAAACTTTGGTGCAATATCCCTACATAACCAAGAACCAGCTTACACTAGTTAGTGCTTAATCATTTAGTCCTTTATTATGAATTTTCTGCAGCTTCTTTCAAAGCAAACCTGTTCAGAGAAACACAACCATGGTTGTCTTTCCCCCTTTTCTTGGCTACACGAGCACACATTGGCTTTAAGGAGTGGCTTTGAGTTTGTTCTGGCTCATTTTCCTGTGGGGTATCCTGTGGAATAACTGGCCACTGCTCTCCTACAACACAGAAGGCTGTTAAAGGAGGGGAAGCACATCGCCATCACTGGACTTTGAAAAGAATCTCCTCATTTTCTTGTGCATATCCTTATGAATGGTGCTTTGAAAAAGGCAGAGTATCTATAATCTCTTCAGTGGTACCACTCAGCTCCTTTATTTGAACTCTGTTTCTTTTGAAAAGGAAACTGATATTGGGCAGTCTGTGAGCTGTGTAGTAATGCACAGTACAGAAACATCTTCAAGTACATCTTGAAGCAGCAGCGTTAGAGACCCATCATTTTAGGGTGATACTCTGTTGTCACAACTGCAGCCATTTTATAATGTAGTAATTTTTCTTTCCAACCCTAAGTAATGACACTCCATTCTTCAGAATATGCTGTCCAAGAATAAGAACAGTCTCAGGATCAGTTACACGGTTCCCATTTATTGAAACTCCTCCATCTGTAATTTTCCGGTACCTTAAAAACAAAATGAAAATAACTGTTAATTGTAAGAGAAAGCTGTTTAAGAATTGAAAGTTCACTTAGGTTTGGTTTTTTTTGGTGGATCCATAATTGAATACATAAATACTGTTTTGAATATTACCCACGATCACAGGTGAGAACTTACCCACTAGGTCCATCTGGAATGGCATTTGCTTTGCGGCACAAGTCAAGAACAGTCATGCCAGGTTCAAGCATCAATTCAGCAGAAGTAGCTTGTCTGAAAAGTTCCTGTAACTCTTGGTCAGACATTTCTTCCAGTGCCTCCACACTGCTGTAATAAAGGGCCTTAGTGCACCTGTGAGAACAAAGAGCATTCAAAATACAGAGCTAGTCTTCTCTTCACACAAAGTGCTACTCGAGTCATCAGATTCCTCTCCCCAGTTTCTTTTGAGAATCCACAAACTAAGAGAAATACTTTAAATACACCCTAATTTTTTTATTGTACCCTAGTGCCCTGCAAGGTTTCTTTTTTAATATTTTCAGTGTATTTTTAAGTCTAGAGGATTATTACATTTTTTTCTTTTAATATGTAAGCAACAACTTAATAATTAAAACAGTCCCTGAAAAGCTATGGAGAATTACCGTAGAATAAATCTGAAACAAAACTGCTTGATGAATCAAACTTTACCTCTTAGCAGATTCCAGCCCCTCTCTACCATGGACAAGCTTAGTTACTTCTGCAGCCAGTCGTTTCTGAGGGCCCCATTTCTCAGGTTCTTTAGCATGCATTTCCATGATGTGGGCAATCTCCTCAAGAGGAAGGAAGGTGAATAGTTTCAGGTATCTATGAGCAGGGAAAAAATAGTTTGTCTACATAACCATCATTACAGATTTCCACCTTTGTCATTCAAACCTAAGTAACTGCACTAAAATGATTCTTAGTCAATTTAAAAAATACATACTAAGATGCTCTGTCCTTTCAATTGAATCTTTAAAACTCACATTTTACTTAATATTCTGCCTAGGCTCAAGTCTTCAGCCATAAGCCAGTGTCAAATGCTTTTATGAAGTTTGTACTCCAATCAACAATTTAGTTTTCTTTTGAATCTTTTACAGGATTTATTGGAATCATGTGTCACCTAATAAGGTTTTGTATTTATCTTAGGAGATCCACAATATGCTAATGCAAAATCTCACTGCCAGTCTGTGGCCATCACGGGACAGAAGCATACCTGTATTGGCAAGTATCTCAGCAGGAAGATTATTTAAGATAATCAAGAATTTAAAGATGCATCCCTAAGCCTACTCTTAAACAACAAAGTCCATTTTAATGAGATTTCAGTCCCACGCAGTGTATTAAAGGTACCTTTACTGGTAAAAAGTCTGAATGGCTGAAATATTTTAGTTTTAAGCACCCACATACACTTCTTTTCAGTCTGAAAGGTGCTGGGGATCAGAATATGGATTTGAATTATCAGGGGATAAACCTTTGTGAGAGGTAAGTTATAAGGCAGGTCCCAATATGAAAAGGAAATAGCTCGGATTTAATAGTGCTATTGACAGATAAAACAGATTTAGAAAAGAATATAGAGCAACTTATTAACATCAATGTAGAAATGTAGTGTACTGAAAAAAACTGTGATGCTACAGTACTAAAACTAACATGCCATGTAAGAGAGTCAACCCATAGGCAGAACAAAATGTACTATGCTTCACTCCTTTGTCATCCACCTTCTGATTTTCTGATGTGTGTTTCAGCATATGGAACTTTCACTATCCTGTCTACTTAGGAACCAGTCATGCCTGTTTATTTCATGAACAGTTATTATAACACCTCTACATGGAGCTTGTGTTGCACATAATTAAATAAAGCAGTTAGAATGAACAGTTAGAATCAGGTTTTATAAACAATGACAAAAAGCAAGATGGAGAAACACTTACTTTTCAACTACATTATCTTGCTGTCTGACAAAAAACTGATACAGCTCAAATGGAGAAGTCTTATCTCTGTTCAGCCACACTGCATTTCCAGCAGTCTTTCCCAGTTTATCGCCAGTAGTACTGGTAATAAGAGGTACAGTAATTCCAAACACGTCTGTTCCTGTCATTCTGCAAAAGGAGAGTCACTGCATGTTAAAAAAATATACCTTGGTAAAGCTGACTAAAATATAAGCATTCTGCAAGATTCTATCCCTGATACAAAGCTGGGGGTGATGGGCAAAAAGATGCCAGAACACTGTTCTGTGAAGAGGGCTTTAGGGAAAAAAACAGCACCCTAAGTTTTTAAGTTCTTCTGTATGTATCAAAGAGATTTATGTACTTTAAGTAGTTTACATATATCATTTACCATATCTGCCTCTACTTTGGTATGATTACACCAGGATGTGTGTGCTGGCAGACTTGTCTCGATTTTGTCTCATGCTTCAGGGTGTTTGACTTTGGTTCTTGGATTCACTAATACAAAAACCTGTTATTTTCCTTAAAAATTCATATAAACCTCGTCAAAATGTATATATGTATGGAGCTTATGGTCAGGCCAATTAATTACTCCTCTCATATCACCGAGATTTGTGTGTGGCTAAATCTCTTGAGCACTGACTTCTGCTCCTGGTGCTTTAGAGACTGTTAGCAACAAGTCACACAGCATTCTGTCACAGAATCACAGAACTGGTGAGGTTAGACAAGACCTCTGAGATCATCGAGTCCAACCTGTGACCGAACATCACCATGTCATCCAGAGCATGGCACAAAGTGCCATGTGCAGTCTTGCCTTACACACCACCAAGGACAGTGACTCCATCCCCTCCCTGGGCAATCCATTCCATCGCTGCCCTGCTCCAGCACCTCAACGGCCTTCTGAACTGAGGGGCCCAGGACTAGACAGAGCACTGGAGGTGCAGCCCCACCAGTCGGTGCCCAGGGTGACAGTGACATCCCCGGTCCTGCTGGCCACACTATTGTTGACACAGGCTGCCCGATGCCCGGACCCTGCGCATCACCTCCCGCCCCGCGCTCCCGCCGTACTTGGTGACGAGCTCGTATCCGGACATGATGTTTCCCATCTGGTCGTGGCCCCCCAGCTGGATGCGGCAGCCGTGGTGTTGGTGGAGGTGCAGGAAGTCATAGGCCTGGAGGGCAGGATACAGGAATTCGGCCAGGCTCATGCCTTCGGCGCTGCGCAGCCGCGCCTGGCAGCTCTGCCGGCTCAGCAGCGTGCCCATGCGGAGGCGCCCGCCCGCGCCGCCGAGGAAGCGGAGCAGCGGCTCCCGGCCGAGCCAGCGGGCGTTGTCCAGCAGC
>JBBMKD010000053.1:60773749-60813763 GCA_037834095.1 Argya squamiceps | reverse complement strand
CCCTGGGCGGGTGCGTGGGTAGCGACAGCGGCCTGAACCGCAAGACTCTGGTCATGCTTTGCGCTGGCTGTTGGTTCTTCGCTGTGACATTAAAGATGTGACAAAACCGGCGTGTGTTGGCTGCTCCTCCGCTGTTTTTTCCCAACTCCAAATACCGGGATTTCAGGTGCTGTCAGGCGTTGGAAGTCAGCCCTTCAGCTGGTAGTAAGGCGCCTGGCAGGGCGGGTACCACACGCCTGAGTTAGTCACACCGGGGCCTTAGAATTTACAGAATTTGTTAGCTATGTTACCAGAATTTATTAGCGATATTACTAGAGTGTATTAGCTATATTACTAGAAATTTTTAGCTAAGATACATATCTTGAATGCTTGGGAAGAGGCGACTCGAACTATAGATGGAGGTGTGGAGATGTAGGCATGTGGGTGATGAAAAGACTGAGGAAACATGGGCCCTCTGCAAGGGAATGGAACACCTGGGATATGGAGAATGCTGAGGTATTAAATGATTTTTTTGCCTCAGTCTTCACTGGCAAGTGTTCCAAGCACCCCGGCAGAGTTGCAGAAGGAAAGGTAAGGATGAGGAGAATGAACCACCTGCTGTAGGAGAAGATGAGGTTTGAGCCTGTCTAAGGAACCTGAAGGTGCACATGTCCATAGGACATGATGAGATGTATCCACAGGATCTGAGGGGACTGGTGGATGAAATGTCTAAACTACTCTCCATCATATTTGAGGAGCTGTGGCAGTCTGGTGGAAGAGGGGCTCAGGTTGGTCAGAGGATGGTACTAAAAACCTTGTTACCTTTGAGACAACGGCAAGCACATTATAGACTTTGTCAAAATCTTTGCCATTCTGTGTTAGAAGTAGTATGTAGAGGTGATAATACAATGGGAAGATCAATAAATGGAAATACTGTGCAGACTTAGAAAAGTTTAAATTTTTAACTCTCTAGACAACACTGACAAGAAGGGAGTATCTGGTTCTGACACACTAGATCCCAAAAAATAGCCATTATCTTGTAAAGGGCCTGGTAACGTTCTCCATGCACGACTTTCACACTCAGCACAAATTCTTATTCTCTAGCACATTTAAGTGCTAGCAAAAACAATGACCATGGCAAGTTGTTACTTGCTGTAGGTTCAGGTAAATGCCTACCTGGAGCAGATGGTTCGATTCCTTTGTGTTGGAAGGGGCCACTGACTTCAGATAATCCCTTGCCCTTTCTTCCCTTGTTGGCTCACAACCCCCTGCAATGCTACAGGCTGGGAGAAGAGTGACTGGGAAGCTGCCTGGGGAAAATCAGCCTGGGGCTGCTGGTTGAGGATGGCTGAACATGAGCCAGCAGTGGGCCCAGGTAGCCAGGAATCCCTATGGCATCCTGGCCTGTGTCAGCAATAGTGGGGCCAGCAGGACCAGGGCAGGGATTGTCCCTCTACTCAGCACTGGTGAGGCCACACCTCAAATCCTGTGTCCAGTTTTGAGCCCTTCCTGGCATGAGAGAGGTGCTGGAGCATGTCCAGAGAAGGATGATGGAGCTGGTGAAGGACCAGAAGCTTCTTTGAAATCTCTGAGATGCTGTGTTGTGTTAGCATCCCTCCCTTTGCAGTGAACCAGTTAATTCTGGTACAGAGCTAATTTTTGCCATTTTGTTCTTTATTCATGTCTCCTGTACTTCTGCTTTCATTTCACAGGGACAGTCTGTGGCTGCTGGGGTGGTGAGCCAGCATAAGACTCCACAACAGCAACATGAGCTTTAGAATCCACCTTCCCCAGCCCCTCTCCAGTAAATTCCCTGGTGCTGGGATAATCACCTTGTGATGGCAGATACTCTGGTTGTGCCCACTCCCTTCCAGAAGCACACTTCATATCAATACACCTCGTTTCTTATTTTCTTATTTTTTTCTTATGCTGTATTCTGAGGGTTTTGTTTCTTTATAAGGCCTGGGGGGTGGGAAAAGCCCTTGCTTTCAATGTCGATCTAAGGAATAGTCATGGCTAACTGTGGTGGCAGTAGGCAAGAGGGTTATTTTCTGCAGTCCTTAATCCCTCTGCAGCTTTTATCTCCTGGATTAGTCAGGGCATTTGAATGAGTAGTTTTCCTTTTGCTTTGATGTGGTATGTCACCCTCCCTCACATTTATTTTATTTCATTTGATCCTCTTATTTTTCAGTATATCTGGGTTTTTTTATCTTGTCATCTTTTTCAGCTGAAAAGTAACTAGTTCCCTGGTTCCTCATCTCTGTCCACCCAGAGATATTTGGTATTTGTGTGTTCCTTTCTTCTCCTCTCTTTCTCTGATGCAATTGGTTGTTTAATTTTGGTTTTTTTTCATGGACCTCTTTACATGTCCTCCGATAGGTGCATAGCTGTTTTTAATTGGTCTTCGTGCCATATTGATCTTGCTTTAGACTGAAATTTAATATCCATCCTTCAAACACCAGACCAATTCATATGGAATATTTCATATTTTTCAAATTTTGCTGATTTTACAATGACCCAGGGGTTTGAAGACTATAGTGCTGACAGCTGCTTTTGTCCTTGACTTTAGACTCCATCAAATTCAGTTTCAGTACTGGGTTTTTCTAAGACAACCCCAAACCCAGAATCAATTATGAAAATCCTCTTTATTTTTAAAATGCTATTGTGCGAATATTATTATTTGTGGCTTGTTAGCTTTCAGCAATTATTCTTTTTTTCACAGCTTTTTTAGATGTGACAGTATCCAAAGTCCAAAATCTCTCCATTCTCCACAAACAGTCATGCAGAGACTTAATTTTCAAATAATATAAAAGTCTTGGGAAGAAAGTTCTGTATCTCCCATGAAATTTAAATAATTATACAATGTGTATAGGCACATGGTATCTTTTGCCCAAAGCTCATGGGTTGGTATCACTCACTAACAAAGTATTTGCGTGTGGCATAACTGAGAAACCTTTTGTGACTATTTTACAACCCTGCCATACTGTAATGGTCAAATCATTTGTTCTGAGAACCATTTACTTAAAAGATTAAGGCAAAGCTAAGGGTGATCTCTCTTGGCTGTATAATGGGATACCAGTAATGTAACCAGGGAAAGTAGGAAGTGTTCTGGACTAAATCTCATTAGGAGACAGGCTAAGCCTAAGTAGAAGAAATGTGGATGCAGTTAGAGATGATTAAGGTGCTTAGTCGTTCCATTATAAATAATCAATCTTTATGTGTGATTGTCTTCCTATAAATCATAAAGCAATTTATCTTAGCTTTGTAAGCAAATGATTTTTCAGGCATTTTGAAAGCATTTTCACACAAGAAATCCAGAACTGATAGTAAGGGCTTAGCATCCACTGTGATAAATAGAATAGTCATGAAAGGATCATTATTTTCATGGCAATGTACTTGGAAAAATAACACAGATTTAAAAAAGAGCTAACAAGAGATAATAATAAGAATAAGGATGTTTCTTTTTTCTTATTCAGTTGTTCAGAATGAATCTTTTATTCTGGCTGTCTGACTTAGTGTTCTGGATGATGGTGATGGAAAGGAGAAAACCATTCTGCTTTCAGAATATAAAAATAAGTATGAAAGGTGAAAATTCCTCTGCGTGCCAGTGCAGGTGTATAAACTTCCTGCTGGTTTGAAGGAGAGTTTATTATTTGGAGAGTTCAGGGAACTGCTATGCGAAATTAAAGTAAATATAAAATGCTGGTATGAAAGGCCTGGGTGGAGCCTGGGGAGCACCCTCACAGTTCTCTGAGCAGTGGTTGATGTCACTCCAGTAGTAGGCACCCCTTCACTTGTGTTTTCCTCCTTGTTCTTCCCAGGGGCCATGGCTCCTTTGCCCTTCATTATTCTCAAGCAGATGTGGACATAATCAAAGTCAACCCTTATAGTATTGTGGAATCTAATTCTCCAAGAAAGGTAAACTTCCCTATAAACCACAACTCTCTGTATGTCAATTGAATATCAGATCACCCAGGGGCCTTGGAAACTGTTACAAGAATTTCCCAGACAGGTTACTTAACTGGAATGATTTTGAAGTTATTTATTAGTGCCACCGTTGTCTTTTGTGACCCACCGTCAAGAGTGCCAGGCTGGGGGACGACTGCAGAGCTGACACATCACAGGTGAGTTGTTTGCTTGAGTTTCCACTTCATGCCTGAGTTTTCATGCCAGTATTTGATTCATATTCTTCTTTCAGAGAAGGTCCTCATTCCATTGCAAAGTATCATTATTAAATCTAACTCCGTTTAAAATTCTGCTTCGATTTGTGCCAGTATTTATTCCCTTCTTATGCAATAGAAGGAATTCCTGATATGCTCTCCTCGCGGTAAAGCCAAGTTATGCATGCATCAGCCACGAGGTGGCAATACAAGAGCTTGATATGCTGAATTTTAGTGGTATTCGTGGTATTCGCGCCGGGTAAGCTTTGGGGTATTAGCTAAGTAAATATATTTACAGTGTTTCTGCGGAGTTTGGCTTTCTCTGCCAGTGTGTAATACATGCTCCACATCTGCATAATTGACTTCATGCAAAAGCCTAAGCTGATTTTCTGGATCAATGATTGAAGCCTTTATGTGGCGAACAATTGATGTCTTTATTTAAGTGGCTCCGTAGTGGATGAGATGTTATGCGAGGAACTCGGCTGCTGTTAAAGGCAAAATATCTTAAGAAGGAGGATGCACTGGTAACATACAACTGTGAGTTTTCTCCTGGCTTTAACTTCTGACCTTTCCTGAAGGTCAAGGAAACCTAGACATCTCACATGTGTGCAATTCCCAGACGTGATTGCTTCATAACATTAAATTCTGCCTTTTTCATCCAGGTTTTTTATTCACTTCTCAGCATGGATGATGCTTGTTTTTCTGCCTTATAAGAGCATTCAACACTTGTGTCAGGTGGAAATAGTTAATTTCAAGTCTTTTTCATCCTTTCTTGTCATTTTCAGGCATTAAGGAAAGTAATAATATCTCTGTACTTTCAAGGACTAGTTTTCCACCCACTGTAATGGAGAAAGTATTTTAAGACATTTTCTATTTTGACATTAGCTCTTTCAGTAGCAGTCAGTGCTACAGCTTTTCAGAAGGTGCAATTCTCTGTTTTCTCATTCAAATAGGCAAAAAACCTTCTAGCATAAGAAATGGATTGTGGACTTGGCAGATGTCTCATGTCACTATATTCACCACAATGTTTATTTGAACATAGAGAAATTACGGATGGGCATTTTTTATTTCACATGAAATTGCCAACGGCCTGCTACTGTCTTTTCCTGACATGGAAACAGTTTTCCTCTGAGTACTTTATGGGGAATCTTACTTTCAGTCAGACAACACACTGTGAAGTCTGTTAGCAAATATGTCTTTCAAGTACATACAAGTTTGTGGTTTAGTAAATAAATAGCAATGTAAGGAACACTCAAAAGAGTAAATGACTTTTGAGAAGGGAACTTCCCTAAGAAAGATTTGAGATAATATTCTGCCTGTGAGTTGAGTGTTCAGTCTGTCAGAAGTGCTGTGGGTACAGGTGCTGGGACTGCCTTGTATTTTCAGATAACAAAAGCTCTTCTGCATGGGCAGTGACAGCCCCTCTTGGTTTGGATACTTTGCTGGACCAGGGGCACTGGCACACGTGTGCCCTTGTGCCCTCAGGATTCAAGATTCACAGCTATTAAAGCTTGAAGGAAACTGATTTGTCAGGTTTTCCCCCTGCACAATTCTGACAATAGGATTTAACAGTTGATAGAAACTGCAGAAATGGAGACCTGTATTTGGCAGGAGCAGATACACCACAGCCCAGGTGCCTTTCAAAAGGATCTCTAACCCTATCTGTTAACATCAAGCAGCTTGCTTAGACAGTTGATAAGCAAACTTTGTCTTCAAAGCTGATAACAACACATTTCTCCTGAGAAAACATATACAATCCCCAAAGCCTCTTCTCTTTCTTGAGGTTGTTTGCATGCACTCTCAGCTTTCTTGTTCAGATACTGCACTGCCTCAGGCTGTGCTCCTGGCAGGTTACATAAAAAAGAACTTTGAGAAGCTGGCTGGTGATTGAAGAAATAAAAGTGAGCTTTGGGACATGATGTTTGAGGAGCTGGATGGCTACTGCTTTTCCCATGCAGCTTTCTACAGTTAGAATCACCAGCTTGTGGGCAAGATGCTGGACATAGATCCCAATGGGGGCCGTTTTTCAGGGATAACAAGTAGCTGATTGTACCAGCAGAAGGATAACTCATCTCAGTGTTGAGTTGGTAAGTTGGTATTTCTGTCCACCTAAATTTTTCTGCAGTATCAAATAATGAAGGTAATTTCACACTGTTATTAATCCATGGGGTTTGGACATTACCCTGACAACTGTACAAAATAGCATGTGCCTCTGGAAAGTGAGAATTTGAAAGGGAAAAGTGACTACTAGTCTGAAAGTACAGTGCTAAACAGAGAGGCCACACACCATATACTTTCTTCAGAAAAGTAAAGCACTGTGTCTTCTCTTATCGTGTAGTTTGTTTTTCTCATGTTTACCTTCAAATGGATACTGAACATTTGTTGTATTGCCCATTTCTGATTCTGATTTAAAGTGTTTAGTATGTATTCCAGCCAAAGAGAAGGAACCTGGTGACCACTTACGCAAGACATAAATGATGTTCCATGACACAGACAACAGTGTCAGTGTTCATTCTGTGCTGGTGATTATTTTCCACATATGTGTATGTGTATATGTATGTGTATTTGTATATAAATAGCGTTACTGATACTCACAGATTATTGATTTGATGGGTTTGTGGTCTGAAAGCTAATAATTCATATTCCTGCTCTGTTCCTGGAAGGGAGAAGCTTGTTCTTTCTTACCAGGAATCACTAGTCAATGCACTCGGTTCAGGCTGTTCATATCTTGTATATTGTTGTGTGATAAGGGGGAATTACAGAGTGGGATTCTGCCTGAAATCTTCTAGGCCTGTGGGAGTTTTCCTAACATGTCACAGACTTCTTCAAATATGTGATAAGGCAAGCTGCAAATACTGATAAAAGATAGAGAAAAATGTTTGTTTTTCACAATAGGAGGGCATTACCAACTGGAATCCTTTACAGATCAGTGTTAAGATCAGTGCTGTTTGAAATACCTATAAACAATGTGGGCAAGTAGTTGGCTAGTGAATGGTTGTTGAGGAGGGGGTGATATCAGCTCCCAAAGACATTTCAGGGTACTCCAACCTAATCACGTTTAGAGATTTGCTGAGTATTGAGGTGCTGTCGTATCTAGCCTGGCTTCTTAGGCACTGTGGAATCTTAGGCTGCATGGAATTCAGGAGGAGGAGAAAGCTTAAAATTAATGTTTCTGCTAGGTTTGTAAGAAAAGATATATCTTTTTTTCTAAAGCAGCATTCATTAAGAGAAAAAACATTTGTTCCTTCTTTTACGAGAAGTGCTTTGTCACAAGACCTGTTTGCAAACAGGAAGAGTAACTTTGATTTGTGCCCAATCCATTTGTGGGTTAAATACAAAGTAAAGCAGTAGTTGGTACAAACAGCCATCAACTATGAAGAAACAAGCCCTCACTGCCCTGCCCAGCCTGCCTTGGGGTCTCCCCACCTTATCCAAGGTCCAGGACCCTGTTACAGCTCAGCCCAGGACACCTGTCCTGGCTACTTTATAGGGGTAGCCCTGCCTGGCCTCCTTTTGCTCCTGTTGAAACCCCTGGTCTTGGCTCAGCCCCTGATATACCCCGTGTGGCAGGGGTCTGCTGGATGGGGGACTGTCCTCAGCCCCCTGCCTGTCCCTTCTCCTGGGGCAGCCCAGTGTGGCACTACAGGGTTTTATCTAGGAAAGGCAGGTGTATCAGTGAAACACAGGATGTCTGGGGATGCCAGGTGTCTCAGAAGGGTGGGCTTTGTTTTCTGTCTTTCCTGGAAAGTGCCTACTGTCACCTGCAGCTCTCAGTATGAGCCTGCTCCTAAATCTCACCCCTTAAGAGGCAGCTATTTGTCCCCTGCCTGCAGCTGTCCACAAGGTCAGCTGCATTGCAGCTGGGGTTATTAACACTGCAAGGACACGTCAGCACTCCTGTGTGACACTGGTAAAAAATGATAGCCCAGAATCTTGAAATTTCTAAGAAGCAGTGGCTTTTGCTGGCTGTGAGCTGCAGTGAGAGTCTGGGTGAAGTGTCTGTCAGCCCAGAAATGTTGTTTTAGCTGTGAAATTACAATGTTGGGCAGGCCAAACCAGCAGAGAGGGAAGAGCAGCTTGAAATACCAGCTTCTCCATTGGTGATTCAATCCATGCCAGGAGTGAACTGGACCCAGTGTCTGCTAAAGAGCGTTACATCAGCCCAATGCTCATTCTCATTATCAGCTGAAAGTATGTCTGTGGTCCCACATGTTCCCAGAGATGTAAAGTGGTGGGGTTTGCCCCACTGTTTGCCTTCCCTTTGCCAATCCACCCCTCTGCAGCAGCTGCAGGCTGGGAGATGTCCATGGAAATTGAAGCTGCTCAGTCATTATTTGGGTAATGGAGACCTAGAGATTTTCTCAACGTGTTGAAATGGATCTGGCAATAGTCAGTCTTCCTTATTTCTATGGGACTCCAGTGACCTGAAAACTAAGTGAACAATGGCCCTGTACATCCCTGTCTACAATTGCTTAATTGTCATTGCAAATAAGGAGAGTGAGGGTTCCTCAGTGCTATGTGTATCTTAGCATTATAGCTAACTATGGGATATTGTTTACATTGCTTAACGTTAATGTTAAACAAGAGAAGCTGTTTCAGAGCCCAGGATAACTCCTGGCTGCCAAATAGAAGGGAAGAAGTCCAGGTGCAGCTGTGTAAGCACTTTAAATTTTTGTGTGTGTGTGAACCTGAAATAACCCTGAGGAATTCATTACTCAGTCTTTATCATGAGCACACAAACAAACATGTTTTCTATAAATAGCAGTTTCATTAACAGTGGTGGGTAAAGGAGCCTCTTGCATGTGTGGCCTTGATACTGTGTTTATGTAGAACCAGTGGATCATTATTAGTATTTTTTAGGGTTAACCATGATTGCTATATAATCTATACTATATATTACTATATAACCTATGATTGTATAACAGGTTATGCTTCTACACATATATATGGGACTAATTTTAAAGTGTATATAAGATTAATGTATATATATACACACATAAATACATATATACAAATGCAGCCCTATAGTCCTGTTAAAGTTCACAGAAACTCATGTGAAAAAGAAAGAGCAAAGCACCGACAGGGAAGTCACCCTGGCTGTTGGAGACTTTCCCAGCTGGCTGAAACTAATACAGCTGGCTCTTGCTATCTGTCTTCCACAGAATTAGATCATGGCGTGCTGACATTTATTTGTTCAAATGCATTTGAGTAAAGAGGAAGAGCAGGGCTAACTTCAGAGGTCAACTTTTTTAAATAACCCAAACCAAAAGACCCAGAAGTGTGGTCCCTACACTAAGCAAAGGCAGCTTGGCAGCTTCTTTGATGGTACTTTGGGAAGCTCAGTAATCAAGAACAACTGCTGGTTACCTCCAAAATATATTGAGGTATTTACTAGGGACTGAAAAACATCTTAAGTCCTCCTTTTTACCTTACTGCATTCGGTTCTTTGGAGCTTTCCACCCCATATCTCCTGTCACAAAAGCCTCAGAAAAGCTCTCTATTCGCAACTGCAGGAAATGGACATGCTCAGAGCCACATGCCCTCCACAAGATACTGTTTCAGCTTGGGCTGTGGACAAGTCCAGGGAACCAACAAGTTCAGACCTGGAGAATGAGAAGAGTGCAGAAGAGCCAAGTAAAAGAAAACCCCAAATGCAACATTTAAACCCAAAGGGAAATCTTTCTGTTCACTGTAGTCCTTGCCTGAATGCCTCAGTAAAACAGCATTTTTGTCTCAGGGCAGAAAAGGTACCCCTTGCTTTCTTCTTGAAGCCCAGTTTCAGTGTTGATGTGAGAGGTAGATAGCAAGGCAGAATCATAGAAATTATCAGGATGAAAAAGATTTAAATGCAGCACTTCAAAGGTAAGTGGTAAATCCATTAAATTCAATCAGAATTATTAGACTATCAATCAGTTACAAAAGCTTCAGTGAGGCACCATCTGAAGAAAATGTGCAGCAGCTATGGTGACAAAGTACTTAGAAAGGTGGGGAGTCATTAGCCATGAGTTGTACCTGTTCCCCACGTGCTACACGATATAGATGTTTTATCACAGTGACATTTCTACTTAATTTATTTTATTTTAAGCAAATAAGTCATTGTATTTCACAGGCAGTAGGGTTTTTTTCATAAGACAGCAATTTAACAGTTGAAAGCCTTTTCGCTTTTTGCACATTTGTACTCCACTCACCCCTTCCAGTTTATGTAGAGGTTTCCATGTCATTATTTATTTATTGTTTCTGTTGCCTGCCTGGAACATTACAGTGTGATCCTTTAGTGCTTACCTAAAGGACTATGACCATGTGCAAATACTGGCAGGGGGAAAGACCAGAGCAGGGAGGGTTTAGCTGGAGGAATGAAGATGTGTCACTGTGCTAGCCATGACATGTGAAAAGCTGCATCAGGGCAGGTCCAGAACTCCTGGAGGGCCTCCCCAGGGGATGACTGTAGCCCAAGCAATTGCCACTGGTTCACCTGAGACCCCGCAGGACTTGATACTGTGTTTGATACTGTGGAGGCTCCTGCAGCCGGGCAGCTGCTCAGTGGTGCTGGGATGTGGCCACCCTGCTCCCTCCCACCCTGGTGGGAGCCCTGGGAGCCTGGATGGCCTTTTCTAACCGAGGCAGAGCCTCAGCCTGTCTTTGGGACTACCACATGCTGCACAAGCAGAGGCCCAAGTCCCTTTTTTATATTTTTTCTTTATTTTTTCTTCCCATAATAGTTGAATTAATTTAGCTTTGGCATGTATAATTTGCACTGTGTTTATAAAGCGTTTCCTTCGTGCACGATTTTTGTTTGTTTGTTTAATATTACCTGATCTTTTGCACTGTGATGGGTGATTAATCTTCAACTGTCATATTATTAAGCAGTTCCTACACAGTATGAATTCAAAAGTCTGCACTTCCTATTCTCTCTCAATAGCCTGGGCATATATTAAATTTCATTTCTAATTACATACGTTAGGGTGAATTATGGGCCATTACTCAAAATAAATTGTTCTTTGATGTCAGTTCAGCATATGAATGGCCAGTTGTAATTATACCAAGTTAAACCAGAACTTAGTGCTATTGTGCCTAGTCCAAAATAATTCTGTGTTTCTTTTAAATGTAATCAAATCAGCAAATCTCCATTGTATATCAGCTCAATGCAGCCATTATGAAAGATTTTTTTCCTTTGTAGATTTGAGCTAAAAATGCAAGTGGCATGTAAATGGCATTGACAGAGGCAGAGGAAAGGTGATCCTTTCTAGTGTGCCATCTCCGATTTCCATCTCCCTTCAAAGGGACCAGCCACTGGTGATTCACTGCACTTTTGCTTCAGTTAATTTCCTTTATATGAATGTGCTGAGTTCCCAATAAATGTGCCTATTTATCACAGGAAGACACCATCCAGTGTCTCAGCTGCCCTGTGGAGTAACATCACACAGAGCTATGCACAATCTGGGGTAGGGAGAGAAAGGTCGGACACACGTTCTGTTGTCTGTCATTTAAACACCCCTTGGATGTTCCTGGGGTTGTTTTGATGTTAAATACTGATCCCTTGCCATGCTGGAATGCACAGACATGTTCTGCTGGAGCATGTCAAGGCTCTGCATTTAATACAAACATAGGACTTTTTAAATGAGAGGACTAAACATACTCCTGGTGTCAGACCTTAACTTCCAGGGGTCTGGTTATTTAATCTTTAGCTAGCATGTATTTTGTGCTGGCTGGAATTTGTTATCAGCTGTGTTTACAGGCTGCTCCAAGGCCTTATGGAGCTGTAAGGCTCTTTAGCATTTGTGGTTCTGCTGTTGGGCTGCCTGTTTTACAACAGTGTGTGTGTGCTAGCTCTATTTTTGTTTTAATTATTGGCAGTAAATACACTTCAGGAGTGAAATATCTTTTGTCAGGAGAAATCTGCAAGTGCTTTCTCAGGAGAAAAATAATTAGAAAGGTTAATGCAATCTACTCTGTATAAGACTTCAAACTCATTTGCTTGGAGATGTGAAGCAGATGCTTCGTTCACAAAACTATATTAAATTAGCCCTGGGGGGTGTCCCATTACTGTTTCTCAAGTACAGCAAAAAAGGCAAATTAAATCTATATCAATTTTCAATACTGACAATATAGTAGGCTTTTAAGTGTGTATGGTGCCCCATCCAAACAGTCTTTTTACTGCCTGCTTGGTTTCACACGGCCTTGAGAGAGTGAAAACTGGAATTTTAGTTTTATTGTATTGAAACCATAGATCTCCTTGTCTGAGCTCTGTAGGAATGTGATTTAACAGGATGGCAGAATCAGCACTGGAAACCCTGACCTGCCAGCCACTTCCTTGCAATAAATGGAGACCAGTTTTGGGGACAATTGAGGGGAACCAGCAGAGCCAGTGGGTTGCTCCTGCCTGAGAAAGGCTTGTTCTTTTTTTGTGGAGAGGTTTTCAGGACAGGCTGTATGTGCACACTGAATTGTAAAAGGCCTAATGCTGCTCTTCTTGGGCTTCCATAGTCCTTGTGCTGGGCCATGAGGAGCTAAAGTGTGTTGGGGGTCAGAGGCAGCAGCAGTTTCTCAGTTGGTTCATGCTGGCAGGGCAGTACATCAGCTTCGATCAAGTTAGCTCTGGCACACTGACAGTGACACTCCCCTGACACAAATCACATCCATGACTCTCACTCAACGCCTGCTTCTGCCTGTCTGGCTGAAATTTTGGCTGTGATTTCAACAGACTTCCTTGCAGGATGTTATAACCCAGACATTTCAACCAGAAGAGGCAGACGCTAGCTCTAAATGGAAATAACTTTTTGATTAAGTCAAAGGTAGATAAAACATTTATTGGGCTGCATATAAAACCAATTTTAGAAGCATTGGTTATTCAGATCATGTTTCCTCATGTAATCCAGAGAGGAAATAGATTTTACAGCACAAAAGACCTTGTTCAGGTAATGAACCTGTTGTGCCTTGAACCTGTTGTGACCCCATTGTTTCTGCTAATGTTGGCTGAACTGCTGAAGAGATGCATAAAAATGAATAAAATGGGAAATTTAAGTTCTGTGAGTTTCCTCCCTTTGAGATTAGTGGGTCCATCAGTCATTTCAGTTACAATAGGTTTGTTATCTCAGCAAATAATTTTTTACTACTGAAATCATAGCCATCCTTCTGCTGGGATTAAGGCAGAAATTTGCAAGGAACAGAGGTAACTTTGGGGCTAAGATAAGAGAAGTTGTTTTTCAAGAAAGCACTTGAGAGGAATTAGTGCTGCTTAATGTGTTTCTTGATCATTGCTAGAGCCAAGATCTCATATATTTTCTCAGGCTGATGGGACAGCAGTATAAAACTTCTGCATTTTATTATCTTGCTCTATATGCTCCAATTTATTACTTCCCCTTTGGCTAAACCCAAAGATATATGATACAGGTAAAGCTGCTTGGCAAAAACACAGAAATGCAGTTCAGTCTGAGGCACAGAGGGAACGACTGCAGAGGCAGATTTTTTAATGGAATGTGAAGTTTTCATTTTAGCACTTTGCTTCTTTCCAGGTCTCCTGTCTGGGTGACCCCCACGAGTATTATCCTTTAAGCACCATAAATGCATTGCCTCAGGACTGCTGGTGAAGGGCCCAGCCTCAAGCTCTCCTCTCACAGTTGTGGAGTGTTAATCAGGCAGCTCTCTACTTAGACTTCATTGTACCTGCCTTTTTTTTTCAGCATTCCTGTCATCTGAAATGTGATTTATTTATCTTCTGTCTCTGAAGACATTGTAGCACTCGTGCTGGGAGTGATGCCCTTTCCAGTAACTGTTTGGCTACCCCTTTTCCACAGCTTGAGCCCAAGCAAACTTATCTGCACCAATTTCCCAATATAAATAAATAATATATATGCATTATGGAGTGTGTAGTTAAACTGCTTTTACTTCCTCAGCAGTAGTATTGCAAGTTAAATACAGCAACGGGGTCAAAAGTGGCTTTTTCTGGCTAATTTCTTCCTCTCGTCATTTCTACATGCTTCTTTTGTAGGAAACGAGCACATTCCAACAGCAGCTTCTCTGGCCCCAACAACTTTTTCTGTTTCCCCACAGAGTCTCAGTTGCTGAACACCATCCAATAGGCCTGTCATGGAGGAATTTCACCTATCAAAGCTGGTGTATGATGAAAAGGAATAAGAGTATTTGGTTAAAAGTGTCTACCCCTTTCTCAGGCTTTTAAAAATTTTTTTAATGATTTTTTTCACAGGAATAGGAGTGGTTGCACATGAAACTGCAGGCAATAATTCTTAACCTTTGATGGGTATACATTGATTTTACTCTCATAATTCTTCTTGTTTTACTTGGACACCTTCTTATCAGAATCAGGGGTCCTACAAGATTCCAAAACAATGCTCTTACCTTGTAATGTGGTAGTCTGTTGGGCTTTATTTCCCAAATATGTTTCAAGTTACATCCACACCCTAAATGCTTTTAATAGTTTAATTCCATTATGTCAAGGCTACTAACCTTGATGTCAAAATGCTCATGGCTCCAGCTTATGTTAACTAAATCTGCTTTATGTTGCAAAATCTCCTCTTGCAAAATTCCTGGAAAAATGATTAATATGCTGGTGATTTGGAAAGCATGAGTCCCCTCTTAGGATTCACAAGAAAGGGCGGGGTTAATAGAACTTTTTAAACCAAAAGGATTTAATAAGAATCACAGAATGA
Source organism: Argya squamiceps (assembly GCA_037834095.1). Classification (NCBI taxonomy): domain Eukaryota; kingdom Metazoa; phylum Chordata; class Aves; order Passeriformes; family Leiothrichidae; genus Argya; species Argya squamiceps. The sequence goes on along the minus strand of JBBMKD010000053.1, from coordinate 60,798,957 downwards.
TTTGGGCTGGAAGGGACCTTTTAAAGGCCATCTAGTCCAATCCCACTGCAATAAGCAGACATATCTTCAACTAGATCAGGTTGCTGCAAGCCCCATGCAACCTGGCCTTGAATGTTTCCTGGGATGAGGCAGGGGAAGGAAGCCCATTATCTCTGGAAATTTGCTGTTCAGCAATATGGGAATTCTCATTGATTGCTCCTGGCAAATTGCTCCCGGAAGAGTTATGTTACACCTTCATGGGAGAAGTTCACAGGAGCAGGACTTGGACTGCCTGATCCCTCCTACCAGTGCTCTGGAAGCGTGTGGTCCTGGTGTGTTTTGTTACCTTGGGCCTAAATATTTGTGGCACCATCTGTGAAAGAGAGACTGGCTGGTCCTAGGGAGGGGACACACTGGTGTGTGCTCTATGAGCTCTTTGGGTAGGTGAGGGGCACAGGGTTAACTGGGGATCTCCCACCTCTGGGGTGTGTTATCTCTGAGGGACTGCTGGGGTCTCTGGTGCACTTTATTTATTTGTGTCCTGCACTTCCCTTTGCTTCTGGTAATACAAAAAGAAAAAGTAAAATCTAGAAGTAGGAAATATTATATTCAGTCCAAAATGCCTTTTTTTTTCCTGCCTCCTTAAAATGAGATGGTTTCTCTTTTCTTCTAAATCTTAATTGAAACTTTTTCAGGGTTTCTGAAGCTGTGCCTCCTCTGCAGCCTGGCTGCTGGGGAGACAGGGCACAGCAGGGCAGGAGGCTTTAGTGTGCTCCATTTTTCTGTTCCCCACATCAGCACTAGCACTCAGCTTTGCTGCAGCCATCCTGCCACAGTCAGTGAGGTGGCAGCAGTGTGAGGTGGCAGCAGTGAGGCCGGATCCTGGCAACAATGACTCTGCTGGAAATAATTTCCCACTGCATAAGCCCTCAGCCTGCCTGGTGTGGCAGTGCCAGGTTAGTCACCAGAGGGGCTGTGCTGGCACTTCCCAGGAGGAGGCCAACGCCTTCTCTTTGTTGCTGCCCCAGGCTGGCTTCCAGCAAACATCGTGGGGCGGTCCCAGCAGCAGGGAAGGGCTGTGCCAGGTGTGAGCTGGGGCTGGGGCTGGGGCTGGGGCTGGCAGGAGAAGGTCAATGCTCTCCTCTGTTTGCAGGGTGGTTTCCTCTACAGCTGGGAATTCACGGGGATTCATTGATTTCTCTGTGGCTGCAGTAATGCACCGGAGAGACTTTCAGTGGAAATTACCTGTGAGAAAACCAGAGTAATCCATTCAAACCAAAATTGAGGATGGGCGTGCCTTTCCAGTCTGGAGTTCAGTTGGCCAGCTGTGGTTTGCAGTGCTAAATCACAGCCATACACAAAGGACTCACAGGGAGTGAAACTGTGTGAGTCAGTCAGTTTCTAGCACAGACCAAACCTGTCCACATGACCCCACCCTGAGTTTTTACCTTTTCTGCACTCAGCAGCCTTGGAGTAAGGAGTGCACCTTCCTGAGAGTGGCACTTACAGCCCTATTTCCATCCCACACCTGGGGCAGCTGAAACCTGCACAGCTGGGACACACTCCCACTTGGATGCTTTTTCTGTTTCCTTCCTCTAAGGCTTGTTCAGGAGGACTAAGGAGGCAGCAAGGAGGTGTGGTAGCACTAGTTAGTGGCAGTTTGAGGTGAGGGGAAAGCAGCCTGACACAGCACTTACTTTTGTTAAAGATATATACGTTGTTCCCTATTTCTCCACAGAAACTGAGTGAGTCCTGTCAGTTGGTAATGAGGTTCCTCCTTTACAAGGTCAGCTTTTTACCTGGGGACCTCCACTTTGCTCAAGCCTCATTAAAGCCAGTCAGCACCTTCCCTAAATCTGTTGGCTCTTGTGGACTGACTGCTCTGACTTGGGACTATCAGTGCATACTTTACCTGTGGCTGAGATACTGAACCCCCTTGGAGGTCTGAGGCTGCAGCTTTCCAGGATAAAAGTCCTCAGCTAATCCAGAGGGGAATCCTTGGACAGCATTTCAGAACCAAGGCTTAAAATTACCAGGTAGAATCCAGACAATGTGGGTTTGTGAGTCACATGCAAGACATGCTACTGCAGGTCTTCTGAGATTAGTAAAATAATGGGCTATGGTGTGTATCTTTGTGTCTTGTGTAGTGGTTGTGTTCCTGACTCAGTGGGCAAGAGAATGCTTCCTGAAATTAATTGCTTTGGGGGCAATTAACATCATCCATGATCATGAAGCAATGTGAGCAACAAAGCTTCTGGTTTTTCTCATCTCCCTAGGGAGGAGCAGCAGGTCTGGGACCTGAGTCAAATGGCTTTGAGCAAGAGAAGACTTGAAAAGGATGACTCTTATCTTCTGAAGAAAAGAGGAAGGAGAAGACCTTTCCAGACTAACACTTTTGTGGGCTGAGACCCACTCTCCTGGCTCACTGCATGAACGGAGCACGATGGCCTGGCATGATGGCCATGCATGCAAACACTGGAGATTTTTCCTGGACTGCTTCTCTTGTGATCAGCTAACACCAGCTTTCATGGGATCTGGCTCACTCTATCATTCCTTGAAAGCCCTGACCTGAAGGTGTGACATCACAGTCTGCCAGTGATCTGACTGCCTGGAGTCCTGTGATGGGACTTGGCAGCCTGACTGAAAGGCACTTGATATCAATCAACTGCAGGAAATAATAGCAAGAAAAAGGATATCTAAGACATCCAGTTACTGTCATTGTGGTCTTGATTTCTCCTGAGGATGTCAGCAAGAGTCTCTCTCCTCTGAAGAGTAAGGTGCCCATCAGGTCACATGTGTCAGAGTCATAGCCAAGGCTGGTGACATGCCCAAGCAAAATGTGCAGGGGCGTCTGCAGGCAGAGCCTCAGCCTGTCCCTGGCTGTGTGTGCCTGCCCTGGTGAATGCCACACATGGCCTGATACCCAGGCGAACTGGCTGTAGAGCTACAGGCTCAAAGGAGCCTCAGCAGAGGTGAAAAATACAGAAGGAGAAGTCAAATATATGCTGGAATTGATGCAAGGGAGGGCAGAGGGCAAAGTATAGTCGTGAGGAGGAAAAGCAGCCATTTAAGTTGGTTTAAACTAATACAAAACCACACTCTGGGCCAGCAATGACATCCAGATTGAACAATAAGATTTCTGTGTCCTGTATGATGCCGGCAGTTGTGATGGCTGCCTGCCTTTACTTTCCACAGTAAATATCTTTTTAGCAGGATTTGAGCTTCTAAGTGCTCCGCAAAGCTGCTGAATCATCGTGTGTCGATGAACCTCACTAAGGAAGCATTGCAAGTACTGGCCATTAGCAACTAGTTGAAAACTAGTCATTAAGGGTGTCAGACTGGAAAGGTGTTCTTTAAAAAGACATTTTAAGTGCGATTCATAAAACCCTGAGGCTATCACCCTTTGGTTTCATCCTTTTTTTTTTTCTCTTTCAGTTCAGTTCAAAGTCAATTAAATCTCACATCACTGGCCATCTTTCTGCTTGATGCCAGTCTTTTGTTGAGTTTGCGAGAAGATGCAGTGGTGAGGGCGAAACAGGAAATCTACTTGTGTACCATCGCTGAATTTCAACAGGAGAAGCATTTTTCAAATCTGAGTGACACCTAGTAAATCTTTAGCAGGCAATGAATGAGCCACTTTCAGACTGTTCTTATTTATTGTCGGAATGGAGATTAATATTTTATCCCAGAGGTGAAGTAGGTTTAACTGATCTCTAAATTACTGACCTGCTTTTTACCCTCTCTAATGGTGAGTCCTGTTCTTACCATCCTGTGGCCCTTTGGAACCTCACCACTTCTGCTGGAAATAATTGATCATCTCCAGAGATGATGGCAATTTACACATTCTAGAATGTGTTCTACCAAACCCTAACAACTGCAATGTATATTTCATTAGATTAGTGACTAATTTATTTTCCAACCAATCTGTCTTGTTTCATCCACCTCCTTTATCACAGTGAGATTATTCTTACTGGATTTTTTATCCTTTTAGAGCACTGAGCCTGTGGGAGAAGTTAGAAATGGTCTCATGCTTTTGACTTGGCCAATTCTGATCCTGTACAAGATTAACAAGAAAGCAGTTCAGCCAGTGAAATTAGCACAGTTCAAACTTCTCTTGATGGATTCTTAGCTGGACATGCCACAGGCCTTGCTGTTGGTGTTTGTAGTTTAGAAATGGAAGAGGATATACAACACAGGTGAAATAACGAGGAATATTTTATTAGCATAAAGATGAGGTGAGCATTCCCTGTGAAAGGAAGCATATTAACTTAAGGAGAAATCTGAGCAGATCTCAGCTTCTGCAAGGTAATTTCTGCAGAGCTATAAAACTACAGAGCTGAAATACCAAGTGTTATCCTCTGTCTGAAAATCTGGTTGTTCTAATTAAGCTGTCTTCCATTCCAGCCAAGCTAGAAATGTAGTTTTTTGAATGCTTAGAAGATGGTTTTAGTAGTGTCATTAAAGGAACTACATTTGCACAAGCCTTAATAAATTCTAAATATGAACTGACAGTTTGCAGTCAGGATCTTCAAACAGTTCTTTAAAAGAGCTGTTGGATCCTGTCCTCCCTGGCAAGCAGACCTTCCTGGGCCATGTGTTCTTGTATTTTTTTTCTGATTCTGCCAGAAATGTTTTGGAAGGCTATGCTTTTGTTTTTAACATTATGAGAAGGGTACTCTGAAATATGAAGGGATTGTTTCTAACAAGGGGTTCCTTGCCTAACCTAGGCTAGAAAAACCAGCTGTTCTAGTTTACCTGAGCTGTTTGCCCTTCTCATTCTCCTCTGCAATGTGAGGGAGGAACAGTTGCTTTTGTGCATTTTTATTCTTTTAGGGGCAGGGTGAATTTGCAGAGACAGTTGATACATCAATCATTGCTGCTCTTGTCCATGCAGAGTGCATTTAAAATTAATGTTGGAAGTATGCCAATTTCACACTTTTCTGCAGTTAGCTTTTGGCACAGGGCCTCACTTTGTGGTCCTAAATGCACTGCAGACGTGCTTTAAAGGCAACAGTCAAAATGTAGCATGAGCTTCTGTCTAAATTTGGCACCTAAACGTCTCCTTCCAGGATTGTGGGGATGAGTTGCCAAACAAATTCTGCTCAGCCTTATCTCTGCATCTGGCCCTCACTTGGCATGGGATAGGCCTGTGCAGTGGGAAACAAAGCTACAGATTCAGCAGAATGTTAAAATGTAGTAAATTAAAGCCCCCAGCCAAATGAAACTTGTAAGTGGTGTGTCACTTTCAAATGAGAGAATGGCTCAGGCAGGTTCAGCGTTCTGCCTGGGTTGCAGAACTGTTGTAATTATCTTGTGTGGTTTCTAATACTTCTGTGGAGAAAAAAATGAAGATGCACTAAGTTTTAGAGCTACACTCTATTGCCAAAATACAGCTGGCATCTGAGGGCATCTGAGCATTTCAGCCAGATGAGGTCTTTGTTAACACGAAGGCTGGGGCAAAAACTGCTGTTACTAACACAGGCTGAGTTACTTTTGAAGGAATGTGGCATCTTCTGGACATAGACATTAGACTGTCATTGAGATTGTAATTTAATTTCAAGATCAGACCCTTTCTCTCTGTTCCAATGCAGAGCATCTGCTGGAAATATGAGAGGACGGACTAAAAAATGTAATTTTACTGTTGGTCCTTCTTAACTTAGTTTTGGGTTTTTTTTCCCTCATTCTCATGGGCATTCTTATTTTAATCCTTGCACACAAATTGGTATAGATACACTCAAACACACAGGTGTGTTGAGAGAGACATTGGAATTTGGTATGCTTGAATATATTTCACACCTTTCCAGAAACAACCTAGGTGATGTGAAAGCTCTCTTGGCAAAAGAATGCCCTTGAGGTATCATATTTGCGTGAGGAAGCTCCTAAAATAGGTATGTGTGGGAGTTGCTCAATGTATTTAATCTACATTTGTCTGTCAGAAATAATAAATCTCAAAAAAAGAAAAAAAAATCTTGATAAGTTGATAGTTATTTAAACTTGAAGGTGAACACCCAACCAACTCCTGAACCTGCTGTGCATATTGCAGTCTGAATGCTTGTGAATGCTGCTAGTTCTGCTCAGAGCATTTGTGCTTTTTGATATCAAGTTTGTTCCACAGCTATCAAAAGCAATTTATCAAGAAGCAACAAAATAAAGCACTTTATCTGAAACAGGTACTTTCAATTCATGTCATATATGTATATCAATCAATCAATGTTTCCAGAAAACAAGCCAGACTAGTGCTTGGTGCAAGTAGTGCTTGGTTCCACGTTTGAAGGCCAGCACATCATCATTTCACATATTTGTGGGCTCCTGGAAAACACAGAAATTTCCCCTTGGTGCAAAAATGGTCCTTTCAATAAGATTTTTCAAAACATTAAAAAGCAACATCAAAAACAATAACAACAAACTACCACATCCATACTTTGCTGAGGAAGTGGCTTGGGTTATCCCTGGAAAATGATGTGACCTGGATATTTGAAGGAATGGAGTTGTCTCTATATGTTTGAGATGGAAAAGGTGAGGTTAATTCAGCTCTTGTAGCTGATGCCAGAGAAAACTGCTTGTTTTTAAGGACATCCCTTTCATAGGAGATTTCACTGATGTCCAGAGGCTTTCATTGATCTGACAGGTGAGCAACAATAAACAGAATACCTTTGGGTGTGGGAATCCAGTAAACTCCTCAAGAACAGGTAAAACTTGTTGCTCTTTTCCTTCAGTACATTCTGAACCATACCATTTATACAGAGAATGCAGTTTAAGCACACTGTTCAGGCTGTTATTTCCTCTTACTTTTGTAAGCAGAGGCTTAGATGTGCAATATTAAATGGGAATTCTGTACATAAATAGCATTATTTTTTCTTAAAGCGCTTGCATGCTTTAGGAATAAAAATTCCAATTTTTATTTGCAACTCATGATGGCAACTAGGCTTCAAACATCCTGAAAGGAAAAATCCAGGCTAAAGTTTCCTCTTATGACAAGGTTTTTATTGGTTCCTAAACCACCTAATTCGGCTTGCTCCATGCCTTGTATCTGGACTCAGTGCCTGGGCTCTCAGGGCAGCTTGCATCTCAGGTTTGTAAGGACAGGACTAACTCCTCTATTAGTAATTACTGCTGATTAGTTTATGTATTTTCAAAGAACTCCATCTGAGGCTGGTCAATACAGCACAGTTGCTGAGACCTGGGGCTTTTAGCAGATACTCCTTAAATTTTACATCAGCTAAGGAGGAAGCACAGGATTTATCTTGTGAACAAACCATCTCCAACTTTATTGCTGCTGTTAGAATAGCAGATTGCTGCAGCATTCTGCCTTGGAGGCATAACAAGTAAATTATTTCAGTATGAAGTTCTTCCATGCAATTTTTGGCTTTTCCCTCCTAAGTTGTGTCTTTTCCTTTCTCTATGCTCAGCATTTACTAAATGACAGATACAGTACAAATTTTACCCATTCATTAATTGCTATCCACTGGTGTGCCCCAGGTCTTTCTCCTTTCTCTGTACTTGAAAGAAAGGTTGAAAAATATGCTCTACATCTCCCTGGGCACTTTAATACATTGCTTATTTTTATCTAGGTTCCCAGGTAAACTAGGACCTCTAACTCAGGCTGTTGAAAAAAAAGTCAGCAGAATAAAACCAATGTCTAAGTTGTCATATTCATGACAAAAGAGGCTTCAAAATTTCAAACAGTATATTTTTATTCTTCTCCCCTTTACCCCTAATTTTGGTCTCTTTTTAAGAGAAAATAAATGGAGACCCATATACCAAAACAAATCTGTAGCTGGAGACTTTAATGATAACTTCTAATATTTATTACTTAAAATGCTCATTAAAGCTAACATGGTAACTTTAATGAGAAAAATGAATTGCACATTATGCAAATATTTACACTGGCAGACCAAGATTTGAATTCATCTGGATTATAGCTGGTGGAAACAGCTAAAAAACAAGGTCAAGTTTCCTCCTTGTGTCTGAGACCTTTTTCACAGCTAACTGGGTTGCTCACTCATCAGCTGGGTAAGACCCAACATCCTTTAAGTTATCTCTTAAGGGGGGTGTGACTGCTGCTTTACATGGGGCTCACATATAAGCTCCTGATCAGGGAGCTGATTAAAGCCATTTCCAGAGCTGGCCTGGTCTGGCTGATGGTGACTATTACAGCTGGAATGTGAGAGCTCTACTGAAAGGAGAGCATAAAAGGATAAAATGTATGGTGAAGGAAGCTGTCACCGTTATGGAAAATCAAAGCTCAAGCAAAAGTACAGTAGATTCTGAAAACTGATATGGCAGAGCTCTTTTAGAGTGGTGATTTTAAGACCCACTTCATGAAAGTTTGTAAGCAACTGGTTTTTCTCTCAAATTTGTGTTTTTCCTTTCTGGTACATGAAATTTTTTGGAGGCAGAACTGTTGGCTTGATTAGAGCAACAGCAACAGCATAGAAGTACAGAAGCATTCAAAACTTGTGAAAAATCTATCTGCTTTGCTGTGAAACTAAGATTTTGCTGGGGAATGAGTAAGGGATCAAGCAAATATCTTGTCCTGGTGTCACTGGCCAAACCCAGTTAATGCTAATGTCAGTTTGAACTAATATTACTCTGTCTGCTTCATGTAGTTAGGCAGGGCCACTTGGAGTTTGAATTCCCAGCCAGGGGATGAATTTCCCTTCAAGGGGAAAATATTTACCAGTCTCCAGTTAAAGCTACCTCAAAGATATTTTTTTCTATCCCCATAAGCCTAAACTGGTTTCACTTTATGACAAGAAGTTTTAAAATCCTAAAGAAATTGTACTAAAGGGGAGCAACTGGAGCTGTAACCACTTGCACTGTGCACAGAATAGGAAATACTGAGTTGCAAGTCTTCCAGAGTGGTAGGAATGGAGCATCTTGACCTCTCTGGATAGCTGTTTCTAGGATGGCATCACTGTGCGGGTAAGAAGTGTTTTCCTGATGCCCAGTCTGAATCTCCCACACCTCAGCATGGTGCTGTTGCCCCATTGCCCCTTGCTTTACCACCTTCCACTACTGGAACAGGTTTCATTCTGTGATCTCTGGGGCTTAGTTGCAGTATTTATAGGTTGCTTTACGTCCCTGCCAAGCACTTACAAGTGCAGTCCAATGAGCACAAAAATTTTTTAAACAGTCTAAATGCTATGCTACTTTATTTATGGGGAGAATATGAGTTATAGCTTCAGTCATGGAAATCCTTCAACAGAATTTGAAAATCCAAGGTGTGATGATTTACCATTTTTTCTTACAACTTGAAGTTTTACCACATCATTGTTTATACCAAACTACAAGCTCATATTTCACAGAAAATGTCCATCTTCCTCATCATCAAATCATCCTCCTCACCATCAAGAGCCCTTAGAGTAAAGAGCTGCTGATGGGGACAGATGTCTCATATCAGCAGAATTAAAAAAAAAAATATTCCAAACAGACTTTTATCTCTGTAGTGCACACAGTACCCAGACAAATGCAAAGAACTGCACAGCACAGGTGTGAGAGAGCTTATCTGCAAATTACAAGGGTCAGAGACACACAGGTTTGAAAAAGTCATGGCAGGAAGGAGCAGATGGCAAATGGTGCAGTATGGGAATAGTCTGCTAAATTCAGCCATGGGTGAAAGCCAGTGGCAGGTGAGTGGCCTGTTGTCAGGAGGAAATATGAGCATGTCAAACACCAGTTTACTCAGAATGGCTGTTTCCACCAACCATTGGGGTACAGTTTCTGAGAAGTATGTTTGGGCAATTAGTGGACTCCAACAACTGGAATAATGTTACTGAAGATGCTTCCCACCAAAGCTCTTCAGGGAATAATGAATAATAAGCACAAGACCTTATCCATGGCTCTCTTGTCCCTTCAGAACTTACCTTCCATGTGAGTAAAGTCTCAGTGAGCAAAGCTGAATCTGCTGATGTGTCCCTTGTAGCCCTTGGACCCACCACTCTATCAACACAGCTACTGTTGAGATGAAGAAGGATCCAAACAGATGTCTCTCGCTTTGTTTTGGCAAGAAAATCCTCAAGCCACTCCTGAAACATCCTTTGTTTTGAGACCTTCCTTTCCCTCAACCTGTGGCGAATTTCCTGTGTCTGAAGTTTTGGGTTTTATGGAGGTAAGCAACATGTTACCCTGACTTCACTGCTAAATTTACAGGAGATGGAACTGACTTGGATGTGGGAGCAGAGATGGGACTGCTGGATTATTTCTGGTCTCAACTTTGTCACCTTCAGAGACAGTCTCCTAAGGCAGAGCAAAACCAGTTTGTACTTTATAGCATGCATGCACATTTCTGCATGCCTATTGTATACTGGACAACCCCAAAAACCAGTAATTGATTTATCTTGGAAGATGCTGGGGAAGAATCATATTTTTCTTAGTTTAGGAGGAGAGTTATTGTTGCAGCCCAGAAGGAGAAAGAATGTTGGCAAGATCTTCACAGAAACTCTCCTCTTCTTTTCCTCTTTCTTACCCTGAAAAAGCAATTGTTAAATGGCATGCATGCAAAAATTAAACTGTCCCCTTCCAAAAGGTGCCTCTGCTTAAAGGACAACAGCATAAGCCAGTGTAAACTATCAGCTATTTGCTGTCCTTTTGGTGATGCTGCCAGCAGTCAGGAGGGTGTTTTCTTGCCCAAACCACAGGGTCATGAGCATTTAACAAGAATTTAATGTTTTATTAGAATTGTGGTAAAATATTTTTCAGGCTTGAGACATTACACTGGTTTCTAATTTTATTTTTGCTTTGTGTCTACTGAGAAAAAAAAATTCTAGCCAAGGTCCTACTGCCTGACTGCAGGAATGGAAACAGTGACAGAGCAAAATATGCATCTACCACAGGTGGCTGGAATGAACATCTGAGAGATCAGGGACCACTGTCCAGGGCTACACTTCCATTACCTTGGTTTTCTTTCCTGCTGGGAATCAGCTCACTGCTGTTTGCTGACTTTAATGGCTTTTCTGTCTCTCTCTTTCTCTCTCTTATTTTTTTAATGCTTATTTAACAAATTGTATCTGTAGCCACTAGTGTGAATGTGAAGAATATGAGGCTGCTTTGCAAAACACAGGTCCATGCCTTTCAGATGCACTAAATAGCTCTTCTTTTATAGGTGAGCATATTATAGGCTGTAGAATTGATTGTGGCCTATTTATTATCCATTATAACCCTCACAATAAGTTAATTATAACCCTGAGGTAATGGTGAATTTGTCCATCTCTCTTCAAACCAGAAGAAACTAACTGATGTGATCAGGAAACCTGTCCTTGGAGGATGGGTAATTCATGTTGTGTACTCAGGAGGAATTCTTTCAAAGGCCTCTGCTCCAATTTTTCACACCAGAAGACAATCTTCCCTCCATCCCTTTGTGCCATTTTAACTGTGCCACATCTTCTGCAATAACACTTTTGCAAGAATATTACTGCTATCCAAGACATCAGTTTTTGACTTCCAGGTTTTAAGTAATTTCAGGTCAAGTAGTATTACCACTAAAACAAAACCAAACAAAATACAAAAACTCCCTACAATGCCGCTGCAAATATTGATTTGTAGATTCACCATGTATATGTATCATCACACCTGAGTTTCTCATCCCTTTATGTTAAAAACTCTTACCTTTTGTCCACATAATTTTAGAACAACATACTTTTAAAATAACAAATATTATCCTGTAATAAAAATTATAAAGTTATAAAACTTTTTCCCAGCATCAGGAAAGAAAAAACTCCTTAAGAATGCCTATTTTAATTTTCAGAAAGACATAATACCTCCACTGCTCTCACTGCAGCATCCTGTGTGCTGCTGTGTTGTAACAGCAATGCAAAGGTTCTCCAGTCTTTAAGAATTGTGCAGAGTTTAAACTCATACACAGCTTGTAAGGGGCTAGCCCAATGTTCACAGCTTTGAGTTAAAACTCAAGTGTGCTCATGTATCCTAAGGCACAGTGTGGTTTCCAGGCAGAGTTCAACACTGATACTACAACATTACTGATTTATTTTGTTGTTATTCCAAGCCAAACACAGCTATTCTGACTGGAACCCATTTTGTTATGACCTTCACGGGCTTCAGAAAGTTTCTGAACTTTCTGAAAGATTTTACCCTCCTTGGCCTATCACTATTATTTTTCTGTGGCTATTTCCCTTTCTGATGAAAATACAGTAAATATGTATTTTTGAGGGTCAAAAAGTGCCTTTAAATTTCTCTAGAACTGAGGAAGACCTTAAGTCTCTTACTGAAGTTGCAGGAGGACCCAAATGTTTAAGTACAGTCGAGGTAGTAGTGGTGTCCTTCTGAACCTCAGAAGGAAGAGCAGGGTGGGGATTTGGGGCACCCAGCTCCTTTTCAAGGTGTGAGTGGTGTAGTTTGACTACAGCTGATTACAAATTAGAGTGTGCAAAACACAGGTATAGGTAAGAGAGGGCCTTGTGCAGATTTGGAGGGAGTATGTGATCAGCACTGGAAAAAATGCCTGATGATGAGCACTGGATTTGCAATGTGTCCCTGTTTCTCTGTGTTGCTCTGTGACCATGGGCTTGTTCAGAAGCCCCCGACACCGTGGGAGTATTTGCAGTATTGGCTCTAAATTGGAGCTGCTAAGGACATGCCTGTTTCTTCTTTTCTGTGTCTGTGCATATTCACCTGGCCTGATAGAGGACTGAGAATAACAAGATACAAATAAGAGAATGGGAGGCCTGGGTTGAACAACTGAAAAATTGTTAAAGAGATGTTAAGTTCCTAAACTTGAATTATTTACAGTAACCCTGGGTGCGACACTGGAAGATACAGCTGAACAAACTATGCAGGCAAATTCTAATCTCTGGTCCTTAGCCTAGAATGCCTCTAATGTGTATTTTAGGAAGTTTTTACTCTGAACATGTGAAATAAGACAAAATTAGTTAATTTCCCCTTCATATGCAAACCTATTAATATATCCAAAGTAAGCCTGTAGAGAAAGGCAAACCCCTGTTCTGTGTACAGTGTCTGCACTAAAGCCCTTACAGTCTTTGGTGCATCTGAGCAAATCCCCCTGCTGGGTTTCCAATGGGCTGTGCAACATATAAACCAATATGCCAGGCATAACGCACATGGTTGCACCAGTATCTGATGTTTCAGGGCTTGTCCTTGGTGTGCGGTGATGTTGAGCTCAAATATGCCTTTCCTCCAGTCTGATTTCTGTTTCCAGATCTTTGTCTCCTATCAGATAATGCTTTAAGGTCATGTTATCTTCCCCACAGGATGGGTCTGGAGTATGAGTCAGGAATGTAAACTGAGGTTTTACACAGCAGCAGTTTAAGTAAAGGAATGGAAGAGCAGCTGCTGGGGTTGGAATGGCTTGGGAAGCACCAGTTCTCAACACTACATAGCTTGTGCATGATTCACTGTGTGGCTGCTCATCAGGCTAGCTCATGAAGCATCCCCCAAGAGGGCTGTGCAGTGACACTGATGGGGTTTTTGGCCCTGAAAAATAGATAGGAAAATGTTGATGCTTCTGCCGGGCTGGAACCTAAGGGCTAAGCATGGTAATAAATATAAAACAACCCAACAAGCAGCCTGACTGACCTCAGCTTCCATGGGCTGCCTTTGGAGCACGGCGGGTTAAACAGGAGCTGGGGGAGGGCTGGGGTTCTTCTGTGTGTCCTTTGATGTACCAGCTCATTTCACCTGAAGTTCTTTTATGGACCCAGAAGGGGAGGCTGAACCCTTCTTAATAGATAGCATATTCTTTCTCAAAAGAAAAACCCCACGAAAAAGACAAGTAACCCAAACCCCATGCCCCCATGCAATATTTTATATAGTTTAATTCTATTTAGGAAAGGAGAGAGAAGAAAAAGCACTAATGTTTAGGAGCAGTGACAGTAGAAAATAAGGTAGGAGGATGAAATGAAGAAAGGAATGACTAATTCTCTGGAAATATCTTAATATACTAGAAAACCATCTGTACTATTTAAGAGTTTCTACTAAAACAAATCTGAGAAAGTTGGTTGTACTAAGCTGTGGTTAAGACACAAGGCAGGACAACCTGGGGTAATTTCCTTGTTCAGCCAAAAATCCTTTGGGCACTGCTCAGCATGTTTAAATTCAAGGTTTCCAATCTCCTCTCAGGAACAGAGCAAGTGGGAATGTTCTATTTCCCATGTCCAAGACTTTGGTGAGGAGGATTCTAATTATTTTTGAGATCTCCAGTGGTCCATGGTGAAGTTTATTGGCAAATACCAATTAAAGAGAGGTGAAAACAGCAGATTCTGGGTAGTTTGTCAGCAAAACTGGGCAAAGAAATGATTTGCAGGAGGACTCTGATGCCAACAGGAGCTTTACACAACTTGCCTTCAGTAACGCTGTCCTGCTGTAGAAAAGTCTAAACCTCCATACCTAGATTTAGTTTAAAAATAAGTTTGCCCTTTTGAAGGAAGGGCTAAGGCTTAAAAATACATTTGCTGCATCCCAGCCAAGTAGGTTCACTAATAACAAAAAGACCAAAGACAGATTTTTTGCATTAGAGAGAGCACTTTATTATTTCTCTGCTTTGTTTTCTTTGGAGTCCTGTTGAAATGTTTTTGATTGCATACAAGTAGGAGATCAGTTGTAATAAAGGTGTGTCTCATGTTTCTCGTGTTTCTGCCAGGTCTGAGATACTTCTTGGTGACTTTTGAACACTGCTTTAATTTTAAAGGGGCACTATCATAAATTCATTTCAATTGAAAAAGGTTTTTAAATCACTGCATCAATGTAAACAACCCCAAAACTCTGCATTTCCTTTCCTTTCTTACTGAGAGGTACACATATATTTAAAAGTACCCAGCACTGTTGTTTTGTTTCTTAAATAGCATATGAGTTTAATAGAAGTAAATGCATGAGTATTTCTAAAAGCTCCCTTCTTGATCTTTTAGAATGCAATTCTTCATTCCTATGCTGCTCTGTATTCAGGTTTACTCTTACTATATTAATTTTGTCTACCACTTCTTTTGGGCAGTAAAAATAGACTTGTCCAAGTTCCCTGGTATTCATTCTTTCATGACACAAACAGAGTTACTTGGGTTAACAAGTTAGAAGAGAAAGTTGGATTTTAATTGTCTGTTTTCTATCATATTTGAAAAAGTTATAAAAACAATTCCCTCAACATGCGGGGCTCTAAGTTCCCTTTCCCCGCGTTGTTTTTGGACCTGCAGTATTTTGAATATGACATCTTACAAAAAATAATAGTATTTTTAAAACCTCCTACTGGAGTGCATTTGATTTGAGTTATTCAAAGCAAATGTGGAGGACTAACAGCCCTCTGAAAGTGATCAGTGATGGGAAAGCAGCAATGTTTGCTTCCCTCCCTGGGGCACGTTCTGTTCTGTGTGCACATGTGGGACTTTCTGGGACTCCTTGGAGAACTATGTGCATCTACCAGCAGAATTTAGCTCCCAGATATCCAGAAATATGTTTGGACATGGTGCAGTGGTACAACCAGCTGGTTCTAAATTCCTGGTAGGAGCCAGACCTTTAGCCAGGAGTGCTGAAATGAAGAGGCCTGGTGACCTCCCCTGTGAGGTCCCTACTCCAAGGATTTTGCATCTCCTTCTGGACAAGAACAGCTGTTCAGCAGTGAGGGTACAGGATGGGCTCTGCTGGAGCAGCAGGGCTTGTAAACACACATGACAAAATATCCAATGCCATAAAAGTAGTTCACCTCCCCTGATTTCAGAAGAGTAGTGCCAGAACACATCTGCTGATAACCCAATATTTATATAAGAATTTCCTATGGTTTAATGGACAATCTAACCCTTGGGTGGTTTTTTTTGGTTTTTTTTTTTGAGAAACATCTGGCTTACTCAGTGTAGCAGATGGGGTTTCTTTTAGTGCTTCTTTACCATCTTGAACATCATATAATGAAAACCTGAGCCTTCAGGTCCTCAGGATTTTTTTCCCCTCCTGTTACCTATTTCCACATGTGCAGGCATAGTCCTAAAGTTGTCACATGGCATATAATTGCTGTAGGGAGGATGATCATTTCAAGTAAGAGAATACGA
This sequence comes from Argya squamiceps, assembly GCA_037834095.1. Lineage (NCBI taxonomy): Eukaryota > Metazoa > Chordata > Aves > Passeriformes > Leiothrichidae > Argya > Argya squamiceps. The sequence continues at coordinate 60,782,974 of JBBMKD010000053.1, read as the reverse complement.
AGCAGGATCAGATTAATTCCTTAAGTAGCACAGAGCCCAGCCTCTTGTGTGTGTCTATTACTTCAAAAATAAAGGCAAGCCTCCACTCCCTTTATTATATATGGATTATCAATAGAATTGTTTTGAAATCGCAATTTTCTTAAAATAATCACTGAATCACCCACAAATAATTTCTCCACCAATTAACAAAGAATGATGAGCTTAAGTTCAGCCCAAAGTGTCTGAAACACAGTGCCTTAAACCCAGTGGTTCTAGTTAAAATCCTTTCTGGACACAGCTGTAAAATGCAACAGCCATGTGGGGGAGGATGAGAGGAGCAAGGCATAATAAGATCTATGTAAAATCAGTTTTGCTGCTGATGCTGATGAAATCTCAAAGGAAAGAGGCTTAAGAACCAGTGAGCCCATGAAAACAAGCAATACAAAAATAGTAATTTTAGCTTCATTGGTGCTTTTATAATGCAGGTAGTGAAACAGCTTCTTGTGCATACTCATAGAGTCTGGAGATTCTTATTTAGCTGTGTGAAGACACAAGAGTGAAAAATTCTCAGCAGTGCACTTGATGCTTATCCACTGTAGAAAACTTTTGGTATAAAACAGTCTGAAAAGAATTTGCTGCCAACCAACCTTTCAAACTCCTCTGGTATAGAAAAAAGGCAGTCATCTGGAGCTCTGACTAGTGGTAAACCTGGATGAAACTTCACCTCAGACATCCTGGAGAATCCATCTTTGGTTAGTCTTGTATTGATACATACAGTGACAACAAGGTGATTAGGATTAAAAACTCAAAAAAAGCTACCCTCTGTCCACTCAAGTGTTCATAGAAAATCAGCCCTTTGTTCTGAGATACTTTATGGCTCGTGATGGCAACACCAATCCTGTGAGGATGGTTACATTAGCTGCTATATGATCTCTGTCTTCCACGGTGTTATGCTCTGATTCAATCCTTGAGTGAGTTATAGGCTTTTGTGGTCCGGCTGTTGATGAAATCCGCCTTCTTAAAGTCAGCCTTTGGAATGGAAGAAACACAACAATTCATTATCTCCAGTGCTGATCCTGCAAGGGAAGGGTGGGTCCAGCTGCCTAAAAGCTGAATAAGGAGCCATGGTAGGGGTCTAGGCAGAGTCCTGTGCAGTCACAGGGATAGAACAGGCAGTGCTTGTTTAGTTCAAGATAGATGAGAGGAGAATGGGAATTGCTGAATTCTCTCCCACTGACTCTCTCCAGTACCAGGAGGCTGTTCTTCTAGCTCAGCTCTACAGATTCCTAACTTTCAGGTGACTAATAGCTGAGATTAACCTAGTTGAGATAACCTAGCTGAGATTAACCCTGTCAGAACAAAGAACACAGCGCAATGCCAAAATTACTCAGGATTTTATCAATTTTATTTGATCAAGTAATTTCTGTGGCTTATTAGATTAAAGTTCCAAAACTGTCTAGGCATTAGATGGCTCTGAAGTTTTCAGTGTCATACCTGGTGCCTCTAGGGAACATAGAGGCATGATTTGCATAGGAAGAGCAAATAATCAGCATTTTTGAAAATCAGGTCTGACAAACCTGTCTTATAGGCTTTTCTAAACTACCAGTAAATCCATAAAATTCACGTCATCAGGGATATTGCTGTATGATAAAGTCGGGAATGCAGTTGTAAAAAAACCAGAGACAACAAAAGCTAGTTAAGAATTTATATGGCACAATAGCCTTATTCTTGAACACATATTTCTGGTTTGTGGGACAGTACCTGCTGAGTGTGATGCAAGACTGTTAAAGTTTATGCTGAGAAACTTTTTTGGAGCAAATTTCAACCAAAAAAATCTACAAAGAGAAACGGCTAAATAATAAATGTTAACAGCTCGCTTGAGAACTTGGAACAGTTTAGGTTATAGGGAATTTGAAGTGACAAATTCTGAACAGCAAACACACAAGTTTTGAAAACAGTTTGAAATGCAGGGTGAAGGTAGGTATGTGGAAGTTAACTCAGCTGTGTGTTGAAAAAGCAGACACAGAGCTTCAAAAAACCAAACTGGTTTGTGGCAGATTCAAGCTGGTCATTTTTTGTTTGATCTGACTATGGCAGTAAATGTTTGCCAACACATTTCCCAGGCCATAGGTTTTGTCTGATTATAGCTGACACCTGGGCTACCAGGCTGTGCAAACAACCAGGAGAACAAAACTGCTCTGGTTTTAAAGCAGGAAGTTGCCTCGCCCTGCCGTTGTTTTTGCTGGCACCTTAGTTCATCTGTGCCAGGCTGTGCCAGCCAGTGTGGATGGTCACCTACTCTGCATCACTTCTCACCACCTGACATTTCTGCCAGGCAGCAGCAACACTTTTCATAAGCTTTGCCAGCAGATATAAAACCACAGAGAGAGAGAGAACATGAACACAGATGAGCAAAAACTAAGGCCATGCATTATTTACACAGGCTTGTGTACAAGTAAATAAGAAAACCGAACTCAGGGACCACTGGAATCCTATCAGAGGTTGATTCTTAAATGCACAGGAGTGCTAAGGGCCCCAGAGAACAAGTGAAAGGGTTCTAGGTCTGAAAGAACAGATTATTTTCCTTTGTGCTTACCTTTTTGTAAGCACTGTGGAGATCGGTGTGTGACCACAGGGAGTAGAGGAGGACTGAAGCAGCCTTGCTGGCTTTGCTGAACATATTGCTGCCATTTTGCAAAAAAAAATGATTAAACATATTTAAATTCCCACAGTATAATCATGGTGCATGTACAAACTTCAGCAAACATAACCGCACAGCATTTTTTTTTATCTACCAGCACTCCTAAGAGCTGGTTTGCCACCCTTTAGGTACTGTAACATGTTTCAAGCTGTCCTTCCTACTGAAACAAATGAAACATGCCTCCTTGCTTCACGCTTCAAATTTAGGGAGAAATCAAGTGCTCTGTAGCCTACAACTTAGAACAGCTATCATATTGTGCATTTTTAGCTGAGGGGAATACCCTCAGCACGACAAGCATTTAAAAGAATCTTTCCAGCAGGTAAAATCTCTGGTTAGTTAGACAGGATTTAAACTGTTCAGGGCCTCATGAGGCCTCCTTTACTGAGATTGATTTCCTCTTTCATTTTGCAAAGAGAGAGCAAGGCAAATGAAATAATTATTCCTATTTATAAAGCGTTAATTATCTTTTGAGTAAATATTGATTGCAAGTATTACATATTAAAAAATGATTAAATTTTGAATCTGTTCTCTAAAATGCCAATATATTATTTTAAGTACAAATCTATAAGTTCTATAAAATGTATCACTGCACTTTATTGCTAAAGTTTATCAGGGCTGTGTTACAATGAACAGGAAAGACATTTTGGGTACACATGAGACCTGATGATCAGTCACTAAATATGTATCAGAATACAAATAATGTTGTGCAGTTATGTTCTGAGGAACTAAATCCTGGAACCTGGTGAATTTAGCTATGGATGGGAGAATTGTTGTAAGAGATCTTTCTGGATTTCCCAATCAATGCAATTCTGTTCACATCTCTTGTTTGGGCTGTCCTGTATGAAATGAAGCGTTTTTTCTCCCCGAGTGGCAGAGGCTGCAGTTTCTTTTTTGCCTGGGGAAAGAGTGAGACTTGTGGAGGCTCGTACCTGTCGTTCATGCTGATGGCAATGACCTTGGGCAGGCCGTGGGCGCTGAGGAGCAGGCGGGCGTTGTGCGAGCTGCTCTGGGTCAGGTTGAACAGGGTGTAGCAGATGGACGCTGTGGTCTCACAGGCAACGTCACTCCCGGGCACACACTCGGGCAGGATCGACACCAAATCTGGCAGAACTTCTCTGGCTGCAAGTTGGAAGAGAGACAAGCAATTCCATTGTAGATTTACCTTATAGCAGGTGCAGATTTACCTTATTCCTCCATTTCTCCCTCATCAGGGAGCTGTGTGCTCCCACCACACACTCATGGCTTCCTACCAGCATTACATCCCCACAATTCAGGTTAAGCTGCATCCACGCTGCACTGGACAGCCTGTAACTTGCCTCATGCACAGTCCATTAATACCTCATGTGCTGGACTGAACTCACCAGGCATGTGCCAGCTGCAAGCTGCCACTTCCCTTTTAGAGATGTTTTATATTACATTTATCTCTGTTTGATATGGAGGTTCATTTTGCTTGATAAATTTAAACCCTTATAGTCTAGAAAACAGTGTGCCCTCTCAAATATTTTCCTTCGGCCTAAGCCTTTCTTTTTGGAATTTGACCTGAATTCACACATGCTCTCAGTCAATCAAAAAGAACATCTTTTGATAGAGAAATGATCCACCTGAAAAGATCCACCCAGTCCTCTCTATTATGGGTAAAGCAAGGAAACAACTGTGAATGTGCAAGATGAAGCACCTGCCCCCAAAGCTTTGTGCTATTCTGTCTTTCCCACACTCTCATAAATTATTTTTTCCTGATGAAATCCCAACTTCTTTTCAATTTAATTTCTTCTCTTTCAGAGGGATTCACCACTTGTAATTGTTAACACCATATGGATTATCCCTTAGAAATCAGCCCAACAACATGTTATAATATTTTCATTAAGAGGGAATGTTCTCTAAGGTTCAAACAAAGCCCAGGAGACTGTTCTGCAGAATTCTGGAGGTTAATCTGCCCTGTGAGCCATCTGTATACCTGGAATTTCCCCTTTCCCACCGGTGGGAACACAAAAAATGACAACAAATTATACGAATACATTTTATCCTATCAGTAGGAAAAAAAATCTTAAATACACAATAAATTGAAATGAGAATACTCAGAATAGAAATGGCTTTTATTTAGAAGTAATTTAAAAAGAATGAACTATTTTTTCTATAGCATCTTATAGCTTCCATTCTCAAAAAGACATTTGCAGGAAAACTCTAGGCTGCAAACTTCTAAAGCTTTTTATCTAATAAAAGAGAGTCTGATCTTTGCTAGAAGAATTAGAGATGTTCTGTGATTTCTTGCAAAGCATTCTGCACCTATGGCAGTACAGAACTTGGCACTCACCTTCCTTTACCCTATTTTAACCAGAAGAAAAACTCCTTCTCCAAATCTATGTAGACTTTACTTCTATTATGTATTTTTGAAAGAAACACCAATGGAAGTATCTGAAGAGGAATACCCAATATAGTGAAAACTTTGTTTAGGTGAAACTCTTTATTTTAAGCCCTGTACAGTGGCTGCAAGTATCCAATGAAAAATCTACTAAAATCACAGTTCAGGGTATTTTTTTTTTTTTTTTTTGCAAATTTCTTTTTTTCCATAGCAGGAAACTTTGAATGTGAAGAGAGCAGGGCAGGCTGTCAGTCTGTGCTCACCTATGTCGTTTTGCAGGGAGGAGTTTCGGGACAGGTTCCTGAGCAGGGACACCGCCGTCTTCCTCACCGCGGGGTGGCCGGCGTGCAGCATGGCTCGGATGCCGGGGAGCCCGTTGGCCTTCTGCACAACAGTCCTGGCCACTGAGAAGGGCATCTGTGCAAAGGCAGTTCTGGGTCATTACCATGAATGCAGAGCCTCAGAAAAAGCCACACACAGACAGTTCTCTGCACCAGATGAAGCATATTTAGAAGTTTTAAGCCAGAGCTACATATGAGTTGTGACAGGAAAGAAAGTTGATATAAAAGAAGTTTCGAACCCTTTTTCTTCCAGGGTTCTCTTTGGCTAGTTCCTCAGACAGAGACCATTAGTTTCTTCAACACAAAAGTGATCTGCTGTTATGTCAGAGCCCTCCTCTCTCCACAGGACTATCTTCCACAAAACAACTTTTTTAGTGCTTTTAACATCTGCTCATCCCTCATTGTGTAATGAATTAGCAAACTCCATACATGGAGATGTACACGGCAGAAGAAGCAGACCCCATTATCTGCCAAGCAAGGAAAAGCTGCACTGCTGGTTGACTTTTCCTTCAATGTTCTTCATTTTCCTCCACCATGTCAGTGAGCCAGTGACTTGTCAGTGGTTATTTGAGCTCAGTTGCACTGCAGCCCTGAACTCTTATGCATTCACATCAAGAACTAAATGAAAAGAAGAGGAAAAAAGCTGACTTACTGGTCCAGTGCCAGCTGTGAGGTTCTGAAGAGCTCCCAGGGATGCTTCCTGGGTGTAGTTTCTGGTACTCTTTGCTATTAAGGAGAGGTATATCCTAATCAGTGTAGAATGCCAGAGTGATTCAACACCTTTGGGATTGCTCTTTTCCTCAGGTAGTGGGGTGTCCTGCTGCTTCTAAATATGGAAACAGATCAATCCTTTAGAAACAGCGACCTCTAAGCTTAATGCATCACAAGCTGAACTACCCACTTTGTAACTCTCCGTGACCAGGTTATTTGGAGACTGTCAAGTTCTGAGCTCAAATAATAATGTGCAAAATTTCAGTATTTAATGATAATGGCCAGTCCACCCAGTAGAGTATTCCTCAACTAACAAAACATTTGCTAGGTCATTGTCATCAGCAGCAGCTGGATGAGAGAATTGGTGTCAAGAAGGACTATCAATAAATTTGCATTTTTGGGGCAAGGAAGTGTCACCCTACCAGATACATCAATAACAGACTGTTAATTAGACTACAGTCTTATTCTCCAGAGGTTGCTATGAGTTATTAACCAAATGAGATGTAACTAATCATGTACTTTACCTCTTTTACTTTTCTGCTCCGTGTTCCAAAACAGCCTGGTGTTTTATCATTGTTAGAAATATTTCTTCTTTGCATATATATGCTCTGGGCATAGCTCTCAGGGAGCTCTATCTCTAGCTGGTAGGATAGATTGTGAAGAATGCACACACAGTTCTCTGTGGCCTAAAATAACAGAAGAATAGAAATTGAATGCTTTGGCATGTGTTGAAGGGACACGTATAGACACGGGAGGAGATTTAATTTTTGGATCTTCAGTAACTGACTGCAGAGTTTCTAATGCCTCACCAAAGAGCCAGGCTTCATGCCAGTGATCCATCAGACTGCCTTTACACTGATAAATGGAACATGCCCTGGGATGTTCCTGATCACAGAGGCCAGCTGGCACACAGGGCTGCTTTCGGAGTGGGGTGAGTGCCTGTTGGAAACGGTCCTGGGACATTATAATTCCTCAACTGTGCCTGGGAATTGTTTGGGCGAGTGCTACTTGACACAGGCCAGAAGTGTGCCAAGAAATGTTTAAGAGTTTAGGAGCAAAGATGATCACGTACATACCTCACCATAGCATCAGCAAGAGGAAAGCTTTTTATCTTTCCCAAGGAGGAAGCATTTTTTTGTGGTAGAATGCTTTTTAAAATAAGACATCCCTTCCTGAACGTGACTAAGGTCAGGTCTACAATTTCTAAGTGATGATTCTAGTGGCAAATAGCTTTATTACCAGTTCCTCCTTTTTTGAAAGTCAAAAAGGAATGAGTGGTTGGTTTTAAGACAAAATGCAACAGGGAGCTACTGGCACACATGTAATGAGCTGGATTCTCCCTGAAGCTAATGGCACTGCATACAGGGAGATGGGGAAGCTCAAGTAACTAATCCTAGAATAGAGCTATAAATGTGCAGTAATTACCACTACACAGCACAAGTTATAGCAGGCCCACCAGAAGTGCCTCACAGGCTGCAGCTAATGTGACAGCTTCTCTTCTCACCCAACTTCACCCAGCTGAAAGACAAGCCTCTATTCCAAGAGTCTGTGTTCAGGGCTCACTTGCATTTAATGGAGGGAGGAAGAGTGAGAGAAACTGGCATCTGGAGGTGTCCATGTCCTTGTAATTATTGGCTTAGGCTTAGAGAGCAAGGGAAAATGTGCACCTTTTTTTTTTTTTTTCCTAAAAAACCTAATAAAATTAATTCTATTCTAAATGATGCGAGATCCTTAATCACACTGCAGTCCAAAGGGATTTAGGTTCTTCATTTCCTAAGGGGTATGTAACATCAAATATATAGGAGAGTAACCGGATTAATTTTTTAAGCTTCTAGCTAGCTAGCACCCCAAGACAACCAAAAAGACAACATCTGACTCTTTTGTGTTTCAGCATTTCTGAAAGCTGTGATTTTATCTCACTTTAAAAAAAAAAAGACAGAAGTTTCCACCTTTTTCTCTAGTGATTCTGAAAATGCTTTCCCAGTGCTAAGTTATATTATTCTTTTAGATTGCAGGATAAAAATACTTCAAAAAGCTTCTAACTGGACTTTCACTTTTGATGGCAATTTTAAAAGCCCTGGAAATAAGTTCTGCAATAACATCACTGCTGTTTCTAAACAACAACAGAAAAACATTCACTTGGCAATTTCCCCTAGGAAAACACTTTTCATCTCAAAGAGTACCTTGTCATTGGGCTCATGGTCTGCAATAGCTCCTTGGATATAATACACAAGAGAATCAATCAATCCCTCACATTCTCTCATCTTCTTCCTTCCTTCTGGGCCGGCAGAGCTCATGTTTCTGTGCAGGAAAGAATATGTTGGGGAGAAGAGATTCAGTCAAAGATATTTTCTTGTGCTCCTCTGACAAACTTTTCCAGCTGTATTTCAAAGATACTGAAGTTCAGGTTGGCTGCTTCTTTTCTTCAGAGGTGTAAGAAAACCTGAGCCTCTTCTAGATAAAACTTTCACTCCCAGACAAAAATACTCCAGGGAAACAAACCACTCTGTTTGGATGGATAAGGTGAAGTCTGACTCAAATTTTCATCTCAAAGTTGAGTTAATCCTTTTAAAGCAGTCAAAAAAAAAAAATTCCACTTTTTTTCACTATTCTATTTTCAGTTATAATTTTAATATTTGGGATGGTGAAAATATCAGAGGAGGGATACTTGTAAAAATTTCTGCAGATGTCCTTTAGAATTAATTTACTTACACCAAGCTGGTTCTTGATCCAAGATGACCCATCAACTCTGATCTGAGAGTTTTAGCACCATCTCTACATTCACATGCAAAGACACACTCTTTGCCTGGCTTTCAAGTAACATTTGCTGTGCTTTGTAATAAACCAAGTACAAACTTACGAATGAATTACAAAACTGATTTAAAAACTCTTGAAAAACCAAACACAAACTTACTGCTTGAAGCTGCTTGACTCTAAACAAGCTACTGACTTCCATGGAAGAAACAATTACGATTTTGCGGTACAATTATTTTTGCAACTCAACAAAGTCTGGATAATGGAATACTGGAATTATAAATCCAGGCTTCTGGTTTTTTTTGGTTTGTTTTTTTTTTTTTTTTTTTTTTTTTTTTTTTTTTTTTTTTTTTTTTTTTTTTTTTTTTTTTTTTTTTTTT
>JBBMKD010000053.1:60738355-60773649 GCA_037834095.1 Argya squamiceps | reverse complement strand
GGAAGACTGGAACTAGAAACCCAGGCTTCTTGTTTTTTTTGGTTTTTTTTTTTTTTTTTTTTTTTTTTTTGTTTTGTTTTGTTTTGTTTTGTTTTTTGTTTTGTTTTTTGTTTTTTTTGACTCCTGCAGCTCTGCTGGACAACTGCACATTTAAGCTTCTTTGTTTGAAATAAATATAACCCAATCTTAGCATCCATCAAAACACAGAGGGATGTGTTCCTCTAGATAGTTTCAGGTTGCTTATTTTGCATGCTTACTTTGCCCACTAAAAATTACAATGTTTACAATTTTATTAATGACAAAGCCAGTCAGGAAAGGTTTAAACTTTCCTGTGGCTTATGACTGTAAAATGAATGTAGCATTTTATACACTGCCATTTCACTTTTACTATTTTTTTTCCTATGGAAAGTATATATTCAGGTTAAATACTAAGCACTGTAATTACAATTTTACTTTAGGTCATGATGTTAACGATGTCTCTATTTATGAGTTCATTTATTCTCTCATGGAATTATATATCACAGAATCCGAATTAAGATCCCACAACATGGCCTACTATAAAAATCCCTTTGGAATTTAATTTTACCTATATATGTCACATTGAAGGCATGTCATCCTTTCCTATGTTTCTGCTGACAGAAGTGCACACGTTACAGCCCCCCTGGTGCATAGCAAAAATGGTTTCTGGGGCACACAGACTAAAAATACTGCTAAAGATAAGTGTGGAATTTCCCTTGCCAAAGACACTTCAGCTGATGCAGTGTTTTGCTTTGTCCCAGTACATATTCTAAAATCCCCTCAACTTTTTACAACTGATCCCGCTGAATGCTTGTGCAAGGAGAGGCCATGTCAGCATGAAAAGGGTAAAGAGCTTTTATAGCACAGGAGGCAGAGAAGAGCCACAATTAGGGGCACTGTCCTGTTCTGGATTTTTTAATTAATTAAGGGAAATTAATGGGCTCTGCTTCATTAAGAAGTTGGTGCTCATCCAGAGGCAGATACCAGTGTGTGTCCACGTACATGCCTGCACACACATGGTTACCTCTTTCTCCACTGTTCCCTGCTTCCTCAGCGTGACAGTGTGAACTGGGAAGGGAAGAGCTCCTGCTCTCCCACTCATCCAAACACTGCTGTAACCACCTCACTTAAAACAGGGTCAGAGAAGTGCATTTTAGGCAAAACCTCAGCTGACAGCTTAAATTTGTGTGCTGATTGAAACTTGAGAAATTTCAGGAGATAAAAATATTATTAGATTGGTAAAAAAAAAAAATATTTCTGAGAAGTGTCACAGAAATGTAAATGTGAATATATATCTTTTTCTAAAAAATGAAGACATTTTGCTTAGAGAATTTAAAAACTGACTTCATCTTGGCTTCCTAAGATTTGAGGTTCCTGACAACTGAAATGCCAGCACCTGTGCTCAGAAGCTGGACTTTATTGCAGTGGAGTTCCAGGAGGCCCTGAAATACTCAGTACTTGCAACATGAGGAGAACACAGCCTTAGGGAGATTGCTGCTTGTGGGGCTGCTCTTCTCTAAATGACTCCGAAGACTCAATCTGGCAGCACCCACCTATGAAAAATCCCTGAATTCTGGCATGTTGAGTTGAGGTAATCCTGGTGACATGCTCAGACTGTGCCATTTGCTGATGTGAATGCTGATGTGTATCTGTCTATGTGCCTCATTTATCTCAACTTGCATTTGCTGCTTCTGTCCCCTCCTGCACACATGCATGATGCAATTATACCTGTAATCAAAATAGCTCTTTGCCCATAGTCCTGTGGTATGTGGCAAGGATCAGCTAATTTCCTGTTGGGAAATATTATTTTGATCCAGAGTTGTGAGGTAAATACAAAGAAATTCGACACAGTAAAACCAAGCATGACTTTGAAAGAAACAGAGTGATGATAATAAATGTTCAATTAGCTGATAAATGGCACCAAATGAAAGGGATACTCCCTCTAAGCCAACACTGAGTCATACACTGACTGTTGGAAAAGGTTCTTGAACTGCTGTGAATGGTCCATGCAACTGATAAGAAGAAGGATTTTGCTCCTGGGACTCATTCTGCTAAATCTGGTAATGTGAATTTAATTCAACTACCAGACAACATTTTGGGAAATTCCATTCTCTTCATGCCTTGCACAGTTCAACAATTCACCAAGGAGGGAAGAGTATCTGGGATCTACTTAGTAACTAGATGTGCCAGGCTTCAAACTGCTTGTTGGAAGTAACAAAATTCCTTTCAGGAATTGGGGGAGCAGATAAACTGAAGAGGAGGCAAGAGGAGATAAGAATGGATGGAAATAAACTTAAAGGAATGGCAATGCAATGCAAGAGGCCGTGGTTCAAAGACTTATTATCATCAGTTATTTGTTTTACATCCCCTCTTAGAAGCTGCCATTATGAGTCCAAGCTTTTCAACACACAGGGAGAGCTTTGGCTTTACTTCTCTCCAGAGTAAATGGAAGCAGATGTTTATGCAGCCTCCTGGGCTGAAGTGCAATGATACAATTTCCTCCAAGTACAGCTTTCCACTGTCCTTGTGAGTCACTGTGTAATTCACAAGAAGCTCAGACATGAGCTAGGACAGACAAACTGTGAAAAATAATAATGAAAAAGGAAGGATGACTTTTATTTTACTGGGTGAGAAGAGAAAGGTTATCTGGGTGAAGAGAGAAAGGTTTCCAGGATAGGCTGACTATCCTGGAAATAGTTGTCTAGAAAGTTTTGAAAAACTAGAATAGATAGAGGCACAGGATGCTTCAGTTACAGGGCAGTTAAAAAGGAAGGCTCTGTAGTGAAGTATAGTGGCTTCAGCACTTAAACAAAATTTTTTTGCAGGGGAAAATGTGATAACTATAAATTTGGGAAAATTCAGCATTGCAGAAGTCTGAGAAAAAGTATTTCAAGATAAAAATGGAACCAGTTCATTATCAGCTTTCAAGGTCTGATACAAACAGCCTTCCACTAAGCCTTCCTTTCAGAGGAAAAGTCATGCCAGAGGTTGGTTCACTTATGTATATAAATAATATTCAAAACCATGCATTCTATATGCTGCTGGGATCTTATCCTTTCTTATCCATACTCCTCAGAGGAATATGGGGAAATCTCTTGAAGATTTTTATCCTTTATACTGCAACTGGCAGCAGAGCTTTTATGTGTAGGACTTTCAAGCCAAGAAAAAGTGACTTTACCTTTAAAATCCTACAGGACTTGTCTACAAATGTCTGTAACACTCCTCCAGATAGCTTAATACACCAATTTTAATCATTCAGCTTATTGTCAGTCAACCAGTGAAGTCTGTTGATTTGGCTTACTCTGTGAGTCCAGGCTGAGTGCTTTTTATCATATTTCACAACTAAACAACACTTATTACTTATTTTAACTGTCAATGCAGAATTCCATGGTGTACACAGCTTCTTTTTATTACATAAAGTTTGTGACCTGTGATCTCTGTAAAGCTTTGCTTCTCAGAGGGTTTTAAGACAAAATACAGACCTAGAGAATGGGATTAACAAATCCTTCTAAGGTCAGTCTTCCTTATCAGTGACTACATACACGGACACAGGCACTGAGATTCAGGACCCCACAATACTTCTGGCAAAAACTGGGGACTGGTGTGGCCATGCACTATTCCAGTGCTTGGAAGTACCTGCAATATTATCTGATAGATGTGGATTCACTTCTCCTGCTCCTATTTTCTCAAAGAGGGTGAAGGAAGCTTTAATTTATAATTTGATAATGGTGTGCTGTAGTGCATATTCCTCCACCAGATGCTAGTGCTGGGTTTGGGCTGTGGTTGTCCCTTTCAGTCAACAGTTGTATGGAAATTTTTGAAAAGAAGTTCTGGCATTCTCCAGTAACTAAGTACAGTACTATGCATAATGTATTGCACTTCAAAGCACAATTTTTACCCTCTAATAGAAGCTTCAGGCTAGAGACTTTATCAACATGCCCAACAAACATGTTAGCATTACAAAAGGGAAGACTAATTACAGATTTATATTCTGGCAAATAAGTAGGCTCTTTAAACATATTCATAAGTAACATCATTCCCTCGGTGCATACTTTTTTATTACTCCACAGTGTGGTCTTCTTTTTATTGATACACAGATTTTTTGTTACTAATACATAAGGAAGGAATACTTCTAGTGACCTAATCTGGAAGGTGAGTCAATTTCCAGAGAAGAGATACAAACTGACTTATCTTAAAAAATCTCAGCTATTTAGCCTGTACAAATAGTTAAGCCTCATTAAAAACTATTCTGAGCTAGAAAGTATGTGGCAATCTTGCAGATTACATTTACCTGGGAATTTTCAAGCCCTTTTTTTTCTATTTCTAATTTTCAGTGTTGAAGCTCTTAAAAATGAGAAGGACTAGAATACGGACATCACATTTTTTAAATGGATAATGTATCCTTAAGCACCTACATAAGAGCAGTTTTAGAGACTTTTAATTAAGGTTGGAGAGCTCACAGCAACTCTGGAGCAGCCCCAAGCACAGAGTAAGGTTAACCCAGGAATCTACTATCATTTGAAAGAACTCAGGAACTGTTATATCTTATTTGTCACATAACAAGTTGTGTCAATCTGTTGAAACAAGCTCAGGAAGAGCAGCACCAAGCTAAACCTGAGAATGATCTATGCCCCCTCATAGGGAAGAGACAGTTCCAGAGTCCAAACACCAAGAGAGGAGCAGCCAGACTGGTTTCTGCACAAAATGCAGCTTGGGCTAATTAATATGAAAAAAGGCTGACTTAATTTCCTAGACAACAGCACTAAGCATTAGCTAGATAGGTTTTATTATGGGTGGTTAACGTTCCTTTGTATTTGTTTTTGAGTCATCAGAGTAAATAAAAGTTAATTATTAAGTAGAGATGAAGTTAATTCGTATTTAGTGGGCTGACAGGAGTTCCTGCAGAAAAAGGTGCATTATTGTTGAGTATTTTGTATAGCTTACCATCTGTTTGTTGTCCGAAACCACACGAGTCAGAAACAGAGCTGTTTGCACAGGAAAAATCAATGCCATACACATACAACTACTCTGCTATAGGACATGTCAGTATAGCAGATATGTGTCAGGCAAAATGGGCAGCTTTCCAGCCTCCAAAATCCAAACTTAACTCCTTGTACTCTACTAGAAGGCGTTTAAACCTCAGGTCATGCCTTTGCAGTCATATGTTACTCCTTAGTCAGTTCAAATTATGTCCTTTTGTGGATTTTTAAATGTGTAAACTTGCTTAATGTGCAATGACTTTGAACTCACAAAGGGCCCTCATTTTATAGACTGTTAAAGGTGTTTTTATTGAAGATGTGATTTTTGTACTTCAGGCATTTAGGGGTGTGTTCACTGAGGCCTTTGGTGTTTGTCTACAGTAACTGCTACTGTGTCCACGAGTCTATTAGCAGATCGCAGTACTAAATACACAACTATAAATCTATTCCTCCACCCCATGGCTGCAACTTGCTTGAACTTGTGCAAAAGGCCAGAGAGGGCTTTCTCTGGTTTATAAAATGGCTTTTCCCTAATTTAAGTTGAATCACTTTCTAATCAGTTTAGGCACAGATTATGATATGTTCAAACAAGCATCTTTGGTAGCAGCTGGAAACAGAACATTTTATGTGCTTGTAGGTACCATGTCCCCTTTCTAAGTCATCTATTTGCATGAGAAGTGATTGTGGCTTGAGATGAACTCTGTGTATTTATCCAAAAATAATTGTGCATGCCTGTTTTGTCATCACTATTGCTTTGGGTAGTTGTAGACAGAGTTCTCACCTCAGGCATCCTGTGGCATTGTAGAAGATACCAGGGTCAGGTAGAACACTTGATTTTGGGTAATCTCTGTCTGGCCAGCCTGAGTAGGGGATGAGGACAGCTTCAGTCAATGTCTGCAGGGCTTCTCTAACCAACAGGTTCTTCAGCTGGTCATTGGAGGACAGATTCCACAACAAACCTGGAATATCCACAATAAAATCAGAGAGGCAAAAAGACTCCTCTGCACTTTGAAAGACTTAATCTCATACCCCTTGATGTCAATGAGTGAAGAGCCTGCCTGGCACTGATAATCTGAAGAGAAGCAGCAGGGGTTGTTAAGTGTTCACTAGCCCTGATCCAGGGACATGGAAACAGTGCAAAAACGGGGACACAGTTACCCATGTGAATAAAGTAAAATCTCTCCATAGTCAGTCTAATGCCCAGCCAAGACGTGCAGTGTTCCATGGCTCTGCACTGCCCATCTGCTACAATCACCTTCTGTTACCAAAGCAGCACAAGCTAAGGGAAAACAAACTCACAAAAGAGAGAGATGGGAGGGGCAGAGAGTTTACAGGAAATCTCCTGGAAGACAGGAGATGCCCATTACCAAGTTTCTCTAACACCTGATAGAAAATTTTTCGTAAGAGGGAAAGCTGTTAACACTGGTTGGCTGCTACTGTCCAGACATTAGCCACCAAACACATCATTAAGTAATGCTACAAACCTTGTCTATTCACAGTCTCCAAAACGAATTTCAAATACAATCTTGTAGAATTTATTAGGTTCCATTATGTTCTGCTCCAACAGACAACAATTCTTTTTAAAGTACTCTCTCCTTGGAGAACAACATGTATTTCTGCTTTTCACTACAAAGACATTCTTTGTTCCTCCAGCTTGCTGCTCTAAGTTTCACAGATCTCCTCCTCCACACACTGGCAGAGTATTAGTGAATGTTCCTTTCATCAGCTCACAACAATAACAACAAAAAAAAGTTTCTCTTGTATCTCCTTACACTTTGAATTTCATTTCAGGTATTGTGAGCAACAGAAAAATCAAAACAAAAGCCAGCCAGAAGCAGACTATTCCTTCTTCTGGGATCAGCTCTTCAGCCTCTGAATCAGGGGATAAAAGGAAGAATGTACTTTTCTGAGGGATAGGTAAGGCTTACAGGAAATCAGACAAGCAGTCCAAAGGGCATTGGCAAGAGAAGCAGGTTAAGACAGAAGGGCACAAATGCAAGGAATGGCACAAGGACAGAATATGCTTTTAAAAAGAACAAATATATTTGGAATTACAGGCAGATACTTAGAATTGTTAGAAGACAATTTGAGATATTGCTCTCACTGTAAATTTTCCAACAAAAACCCTACCTTTACCCACAGGCGCTGTCTCTCTGGGCTCAGAAGGATTCTCTCAGTGGTATTGTGGGTGTGGATGAACTTGTACACATTAGAAAATGTCTTTAGGAGTGGATTGTTTCCTTGCACCAATACTATATTCTTAGGAGCATAGTTTTCCCTTAGATGGTTATTTGGAAAAATGGGTGGGGTCTGCTTTTAAATTTACATGTTTTTTAATGACAGTTCTGCTTGTGCTGTAATCTTCCCCGCAGGAAAAATTTTCTTTGATTTCTTATATTTATGCTGGATGATAACAAGATCAGGAGGTTAGCTGCTCCCTGGAGGCTCATCTGGCTTACCTTCAAAAGCTAAAATCTTTTGGTTCTTTCATGCCACAGCCATTTTACTTTCTGTTCTTCAGCATGCACTCCAAATACTATAAAACTCCAATCCTGTCTTAGGTCCTGTGCTGTCTCCAAATGACATCCCCTCCTACAATTTAGGAGAAACCTCACTTCTTTCCTAAGAGTTTTATAAGTAGCTTGTATGCCAAAGAAAGGACAAAGCCTCTGTTGATCTGTATCAATGCTTTTGTGAAGCAAACAAATTCAGTCAAATTCAGTGATCTTGGGCAGGTCTGATTCACCCTGTGAAGAGATCATACAAGCACAGAAATTGCAGAGAAACTGGGCAGCTCTTTTCTGCATGGGGGCATCAGGCAGACTGGTCCACAGCAGCTCTCAAACCCCTGTCATCAGCACAAAGCTGCTTTGGTGGGGGCACTGGTTTGGTGTTTTTGTGTGTTCACAGACTGTGAGGCAGTCGCAGCATGTGTGGTAATCAGCATTTATCTCCACAAATTCTGGTTGCTCTCAGTCTTTTCACAGCACAATACTAGGCACAGTGCATGACTGGGCTCAGTCTGTATTCCTGAGCCTGGGTCTTGAAGAAAATACAGACCATCAAAGTATTCTTTGAGAACATATGATAAAACATGGATTAATGTTAGGCAAGTGCTTGTCTGTATTAACACTGATGGTCCTAATAAACCAGTGACCTTTAGAGATAAGCTTCTAAGGCTGAGATTTACTTATCTCATGTGCACAAGAACTGTATGTCTGACAGGTAATGAAGTATAGTATCAGAAAACTTCTGTCTCAGAGTTTTAACTTCCTTCTCTCCTAAAACTTCCTTATCTTCATATACTTTTGTTAGGTGGAGTTCTTTCAGTCAATAACAAGAGATAACAAAAAACTTCCCTCTGCTGAGCTTAGACATCTTTATTAATTAATATTGCATGCTTTCAATCCTTGGCCAGGAGTCTTTCACTACAGCTCAATGAGATATTATCAGGTACCAAATGGTTTTACTAATCTCCTATGGAAAAAGACATTTAGCTGAATATGATGCATACATTTGGAAGCCCCTAATTTACAGTCAAAGTAGGCAAGTAATATGTATGATGTGGAAAGACAAATGGACTTCTGGTACTGGCTGGTGTGAGACCAAATCTTTCACATTAAACTTTTCCTGGAAGTGCACACTTCAGAGAGATTGCATGCATGGATATGATATTCCACTAGTCCTGTACAAAGTCAAAGGCAATGCAAGGGGTGAAATTCATTAATCCAAACTGCCCTTTGCTCTTGTAGGCTCCTTGCAGCTTGCTAGGGAGCTGGAAGAATTGTTCAAGTGATGGCAAAAATTATGCCCTAATGGCATTTTCACTAAGGTATCCAGTGCATTTCCTCCTGCCTGCACATTTGGTCTTGAACAAAGCAAGGAATGCTTCTCTCTTGGAGTATTTTTAAAGCTATCCTTTGGAACTGACAGGCATGAAAGCACATAATAATATTTTGCTTTACACAAGCTAAATCATCCTGCTTGGCATAAATATTTTTTTGGTGTCCTTTGTTTTGTGAGTAAATATTCATGTTCAGTGGCAGCAGTAATTGCTGAAAGAAGATATCCCTTCATCCATTTCCACATTTGTGAAGGGGAAGACACTAATATTCACAATATACATGTGGGTTATCAGGCACATTCAACTTTTTTTTCAGAAACTATGAAATTTCTAGTAAGGAAGAAGCACTGGCTTTCTGGCCACCCTGCCACCATTTTCACTGCTTTCCTCACTGATCTGTAACAGCGCCAAGAGTTAAGGCACTCTACAGTAAATTACTATGTGACCCAATTCTGCAACTGATGGGTGTGAAAAACTTCAAAACATTTTAATGCTGCAGAGCTGCAGAACTGAGCTAAAAAAGAGCCAACAATACAAGGCTTTGTTCTCCAGCTTAGGGAGCAGAGTATTTCAAGTACTTTAAAATAATGTAGGATTACAGAAGGTCTCAACATGTCTTTGCTTCAGGACAGGGCTGCTTGACAACTTCAGTATCTTTTCACTCACTGTTCTCTTAATAGATTTTGTTGCTGGTGTCTTTAAAGATCACTTGAAAGAAATCCCCATTCATTTATTCATATTTTCCATTTATAAAATATAAGCCTGCTCTTCCTTTGCATACTAATTAGAAAGAATGTAGGTCACAAGCAGTGGAATTCCAAGAGACACTATGGCCACGTGGGACTGCAGGGATGAAGTAGGAATCTGGGGCAGTGGAGTTTGTGGGGAATAGAACAACCACTTTCTGTCCATGGCACGTGACAGTTCTGGGTAACAGTCTTCAACAAGGAACTTCCAGTAGGAGCTGTCAGCACAGAGTCAAAAAATGAAGGCTGAGCTGCTGTGTATGTAGCAGGCATTAAGTATGGTCCCAAGCACCCCTAGGGAGCCTGACTTTCTTTTCTGGAATATCAGGGAATTAAGCCTTGCTCTTGCTGCAAGCAGATTCATGTAATTTCTGAAGAAGCTTTAGGAGGGGAGGTTGCAGTTCCTTACCTCTTGTTATTGACTGAAAGAATGGTCTTGAGTAAGGACCTTGGAATTTCACCCTACGGGAACTGCTTAGTGTAAGTGACAATGTTTTTGTATTTAGTCACTAAACACGGGCTTAAGTAAACAATCATGTACCTCTCCCTGAAAGCTCTCGCACTACTTAAAGCAATTCATGCTTGACTGCAGAGAAAGCACTACCTGTGATTTGCTTCTTGGTCTCTAAATCCCGGGTGTGCCGGAGCAGGCGGAGCAGGAGCGGGATCCCTTTCTGCTCTGACACTTCCAGTTTGTTGTCATTGTCCTCAAACACCAAGTTTCTCAGAGCACCACAGGCTGACCGCTGAATGTCCTCATTCTGAACCTCAAGGAGCTGTAAAAGTCTGGGGATACCACCAAGTGAGAAAACCTGTGAGGAAAACAAAACACAGCAGAGATCAGTCAGATGCTGTAAGTGACAAACTCCACTCTCCCCTGCCCCAGCAAACATTAAAGTTATAGGGACCCCTTTCATTTGCTCCTATTTGAGAGACTTGAAGCATAGATCATTAATCATTTGGACATGACTATTAACTTCTGGGCTTTTGTATGACTAATACTTAAAATCCACAACTAGGGGAGGCAACATGTTTTCATAATTAATATCAGAGCATGATACTAAATCTCTTCCAGCTTTGCCACAGATTTGTACTCTCTGACAAGACATTCAATCACTCTGCTGTTTAGCTTCCATGTTGGTGAAATGAGTATTTGAGATTTAATTCTGGAACATTTATCAACAGTTTTTTTTTTCCTCAGCAACCAGTCTGATGAAAAGACAGTGTTCTTCCCAATGCATGTATTGAAAGTGTATCAAAACCCAATACATTATACTTAATACTTCTTAACTGTGCCACACAGGAAAACAAGTAAAAATCAAAATGTAGAACATTAACCATTGGTATCCAGTTATCTACTGAACTACCCACTTTTAGCAAAGACTACCTTTCAGTGTTTAAATCTTCAGAAAATGAGGTTTTAGCCCCAAATGAATGAAGAATTTTGAAGATGTTATTTTATAGGAGCTGTATGGAAACAAATAGTTTGTTGCGGTGAATGAGGAATCCCACATGACACAAGCGAGCCTGAGCTGACTCAGGAATGAATTTACCATGGAAAGCACCTTACATTAAAGTACAATTGCCAATGGTCTCCTGCAGCATCTCAAAATGCCACATGGTTTTGTGGACAAACTCACCCTTGTGCAGAATCAACAGCACATGAAAGACTCAGAAATCTGATACAAGTGTCTTAAACAGTCCAGAGTTTAACGATAAAAAGAATTCAATACCACCAGCAGGTGTTGGCAACAGGAAGAAATGGAATGTAACAAAGCCTTTTGTCCTTCATGGAGTAAACTACACAGCCTGACAGCCTCTCCTCTGATCCACCTGTACTAAAGGCACAGTTTCTTTATCCTGCTCTGCTGACCTGATTTCCCTTGCAATCATGCAGCAATCACCTTAATGCCAGCTGAATGGACTACAGGAATATGTACTGTGAGGGCAGTGGTGCACAGAGCGTGCTGAAGGTACATCAACCTGTTTTATTGCAGTAGATCTGCCCTTTTGACAGCAATACTGTAGTTGTTTGGTTTTTGAAAATACTTATGCAGATTTTCTGTCAGGAATTCTAAGGCATTTATAGCTCTTGTAAAAGGAGTGCTATTTCAACCTAATTTGCCGAGAATTTACAACAGCTATTGACTGGTCCTTCTACGATTTCATTAGTAGACAAAATTCACCAAAATACTGTGAAGTTCACAGAAACGGAATAACCACTAGACCCACAAATTCCCAAATATCAGAGAACAATAGACAAAGAATGCAGGCTGAAAGGCTAAAAAGGCGACACGAGACAATGCCAATGTGAACAAGTCTGATGGGCACCAAACAGAAAAAAGCTCATTATAGGGTATGTGGAACAGACAGGAAAATAGAAGGTGGCTTCAGGCTGACTGCTCCAATCTGAACACTACTCAATCACTTGTTTTTCTGGGAAGCTGTATGAGAGAGGTCTGTATAGTAACCCACTTTCAGAGATTCAGTTCTGGAGCTCTAGCCTCAGTTTGAAGTTAAGGTTGCCACCTGCACCATTATTTTCTCACAAAACTGACTCTGGCACACCCTAAAGCAAGTCAAAAGGACTGAGAGATGTTTGGCTGTCACTGAACTGGACTGCAAGCACAGGATTATGGAGGTAAAGCTGGGATTACTGAGCATATTACAGACCAAAGCAGGTATAATAATGTTTTTTAATGGTTAAAATAAACAATTACCTTACACTTTAATGTACAGAACTGTTCAGCAGGAGAGACACATTTGTGTTCAGTAGTGACATTTAAAGAAAAGGAAAAAGAGAATACTTTTAATATACCCTTTCAAAAAACTTGTAAGAGACTTAACAAGTTTCTTGTAAGAGACTTGGTTAATCTAAACAGTGTACTAATGCCTGTGCACAGTTCCAAGAAGCCCTTAACATTTTTGCTAATCCATGTACTTTCAAACCCATTTGTGCAATCCTAACAAACCCTGATGCTTGGATAAGTTGGTACTGTACTCAGAATTTTCTTTTTTGGGACATTTCTGCATGCAAGTCAAAAATGAGAGACAGGAGCAACTATATTGATGAAAAGTTCAGACTCCATGATTTATAAAGGCTGAAAGAATCAAGTTTGTTTGGTCTGAAAAAGAGCAAACTGAGTGAGTATACACTGAGTGGGTTGAAAAGAAACTGCAGGAAAAGACATAAATGCATTTTAGGGAAAATATCTAACATCAGTATCCTACAAGGTTACTTGGACTGTCTTCTTTCTCTACACGTTGGCACACAGTGCCATAAAGTATAGAATATTATTTTCTCTACCTAATTGTAACTGGCAAAAAAAGTAATTACTTACTTTTCTCCTGGCATCTGCTTTTTGGAAGCACTCATGCTGTATGAAAGTCACTGCAGCAAGGATTCTGGGGGTGGACTGTGTATTTTCACTCTTCAGTATGTTCACTGCACGCTCCAGTGTCATCTCCACTTCTGGGCTCCTTGAAAGTAGAGACAGAGAAATCTAGTGAAGAAAGACTGGAGAAAAATGATCAGTCTTGTAAAACCAGGATTTTTGTGTTTTTTAAGTAACTCTAGTTTTTCTTAGAATTTTTTTTTTCCTTTCCAGTAGCAGAAAATATCATAATGGCTTTAAGAGATACTGATATTCCGGGGGAAGAGAAAGTCATAAATAGAAGTGTGGTTCTGGAGAAAGCAAGTCACGCTTTAAGTTGTAACAACAAAATGGAAATGTCAGTGGATGTTTCTGTCAATGTTTCCATCCAGTGGATGAATGAAGAATGTGAAAGGAAGGATGAAGAAGTGGATGAGGATCAAAAGAAGGCCATAACTATGTCAGAGTGACTCTTACTGGCTGTGAAAATACCTTCATATTTTCCTCAATAGTGTGATGATTGTTTTTTTATATTCGTCCTTATGCCTTTCATCAGTGTCTTAGTTCCCTCACTACATCTATGCAAGATTCAGAACCTCCTTTTTTCAAAGAAAAAAGTTGTTCTTGTTTGAAATAGGTGGGCAAAGCTCCTTTTCAGGCGGGAAAAAATAAGAATACCACTCCTTAAACTGAGAGATCCTGTGGTAGGTTGAGAGCCTATGCAGAGAGTATCAAAAATATGTGCCACCACTTCCCTTCCAACTTCCAGCATATTTGCTTAAATGATGATTGTGTTAGACAACCTTATAAAAAAAATGGAAAGAGAGGTCACCAAACACATTTTTCCCCAGTAAATGGAACATAAAACAATTAATGGCACAATCAGGTGCATTAGCTCTGGGACAGGTGGTTATGCTCCCCAGGCTTTTTATTTACTTTTGGTTTCAAATATGCTGCACCCAGACAAAAAAACGGGGAGAGGAAAGTTGACAAGAATGTGAGCATTCTATTTTTTTTTAAATCCAGATGGTTTTGTAGTAGCAGATGTGCCACCTGCCAGAAAGGAATGAGAGGGCAGTCTGTGACCCACAGTGAAACAAGCAGTAACTGGCAACAACTCCCTACTGCAGAGCTACCAGAATCAGAATGATTTACTTGATAATCATCTGAGTAAATGAATCTGTAGTTAGAAATTTTAACCCAATTGCCTTCTACATTAAAATGAGTACCTGGGAAATATATTAACTAAAGTTGAAACTTTAGGGTTTTGTCTTTAAACTAAGCAGAAACATTGAATAATAATTAACAATGCTCAGAAAATATGGGAAATTAGCCAAGATTATGTTTCTTCTTTATACTCTGTAGTGGAACTGAAAAACAGGCATTTCAAACTTTGGTTTTAGTCACATTTCTTAAATCAGCAAAGGTTTTGAGACCATGTTATAAACCTGCACATGTAACCGTGTCTCCCTGTTGGACACAGCAATAATTTTGGAGTGTTTTGACCAAATTCAGTCACCTTCTGCGAGCAACAGGCATCTCTGGTGTAGTAAATTGTGGCATTCCACTGACCAGCAGCTGAAGAGGACTATAACCATGGGCTGCCCAAGGTCAAGGTTGATGCATGAGCTGATCCCTCAGGGCACGCCTGTGGGAACTCAACCTCAGGATGCCAAGGGTGTCCCAGAGGAGTAGAAGTCCACCAGGAGCCACTGCCAGGGTGAGATGGACAGGCAGACAGTGCATTTCTGGGTGCTGGGGGTGTAGCTCTGCCCCAAGACTGACAGCAGCTCTGCAGTCACAGCTATCCCTTCATACAGCAGGCAGAGGATTGCTCTCCTCTTGTGCACTGCCATACTTGGATTGCTCTCCATTGGATAAAAATAACATACCCTAGTGTTTTATCTGGCAGCAATAAGGGATGCAATACCATCTCTGATCCTCACTAGTACTCATAAAGCTGCAGCACCCTGATTCTTGTCAAAATAGAATTTGATGCAACGATTCCGTTCCCACCCTCAAAGTATTTACAGGCAAACCTAATGAGCTCTGTGCCTGACTGGCACATGAAGTGACACCAGATGAATGGTCAGCCAGGCAAAGGTTGTTACACAGAACAATGATCTGACTTCACCTTAATGGCCAAAATATACCAGTTTTGAGACAAATACACGCATAGTAATTTTGTGGCAGCCCTCAGCACATTTAGAGGTCATATTCTGCAAGCAGCCATTTCTCAGACAGCTTCAAGTTGTCTCTCTCTTTTCTAAACTCTTAATCATAAGGATGCTCTTAACTGATTCACTTCAGCAAAAGGCACAGAGATAGCATCTCTGTACTCTGATTTTTTCTACTCTGCTTTCATAGCATGAGCTAATTCTTTCACAGGAAGTTTGAAAATGCTTTTAGATGCATTTCAAATGCTGTACCAACTGGTCCACTACTTCTCTTTAACCTTATGCAGTTATTTTATCTTCTCTTAATTCCCTTGGAAAGACTTAAATTGTGACCTGCATAACCCCCAGCTTTCTGGAAAAATTAAATTAGTCCAAAAACGATCTTATCTTTTTTTCCCTCTTTACATTACTAAGGGAGCAACAAGTAAGGTAGCAATATGTCAGATAAACGCAACCTTAAAATAAGAGAATGAGAAATAACAAGAAAACTGAGAGTGTCTGCAAACTCCTTGAACCGAGAAAACTTCCAGCAAATGCTGAACCTAAAAACTGGCACTTAAGGAATTACGCCCTGACAAAGATTTCCAATAGATCCCAAATCCTCCATCTGAGTTAACATGGTCACAAGCAAGCCACTTGCACAATGATTCATGACTGATTTTTACATCTACAGGTATTAAAAATAATTTGGTTGATGCTTGTACAGACAGACAAGCAGACTCCAGTGTCTTCACCTGAAAAAGAAAAGCCAAAATTGCTTCTACATGTAATTCAAGATAAAAATTGTTGGTTGTGGCTTAGAAATGTATTCAAGAATGTGTCAAAAGTTAAGCAGATTATTAAATCAGTGGGATGCATGTTTGTAAATTGTTTTACTGGAAAACAAAGTCCTCCCTACTGAAAAACAAAGCCAGGCACCTATTTTCAACATTACTACTCCAAAATCTTTATCTGTTGTGAGCTCTCAGCTGGTTTTTTTTGGATTTATTAGCTGCAAAGCCTGAATACTTAAAAGTCAACATAATTAATGTCAGATCTCCTAAGTCCTGCATCACCCAGAGATGATAATTCCAATCCAGACCAAAAGTGAGTATAATACCATATATGTTTGCAAATATAACATACAACATGTAGTTGACAACAAAAAAACCCTGATCTGCACATAGCAGTGATATCAGGTGATGCTTTTTCTCACACAGTGAGAAATTCAGAAAAAGAAGAAAGATAGAACTTCGGAAAAATTAACAGCTACACAGTTAGGGGCAAAAAGCCATTTCTTAATGAAACTGTTGTAAATTACACTATGATTAACTGTTATAAAACAGAAATTTTAGGATCCTATTTGAATTTTGAAACAACAACAAAAACTAGAATAAACATGCAAGTAACCATCTCCTGTATACCAAGTGGCTTGCTCTGTCTACTGAAACGTGACAGCTCTGGAAACATTCAGAATTATTCTAAAGTGAAAAGATATTCACTCCTGAGGGGAAATTCAGAAATAATAAAATTTCTCTTTTGAAAATGGAACAGATTTTAAACATTCTAAAATCTTCTCTGGAAAGGAATTTTTGGGGGAAGTGGGGGTAGGAGAAGTAATTTTGGGAAAAAACCCAAACAGTATTTCCCAGTATTTTAAAAAATTTTCATGTAGTCTGGGGGCAGATTTGGGACTTTTTGGCATGGAGCTAACAGAGTCTCAAATTAAGATAACTCCCTCAGAGCATGTAGGATCTCATAGTTGTGAGAAGCTCTGGGGTCTTGGGATTCAGAGCAGTTTGTATTTGTTCTAGGGATGGATGGTGCTACAGAGCTATGAGAAATTTCTGCCCTATGTTTTACCTGAAGTTTATAAAATCTAAGAGATGTCGTTGAAACCATGAAGGATTTTTAATTGGAAATTGTCAATCTGTCAAAAGCTGCTCCACTGATAGCTTTCTGACCTATTCTCATGAGAACCAGTGTTGATATCTTATGGACTCTTGTGAGCACAAAATTTGCCGATACAATTCCGTGTATTGTGACTTAGGTTGTAAATTACTCAGTGACTACATGTGTCCTGATAAAATAAACTCTTGCAAAAGGGAGTCCCAAACTTAATTAACTTAAGCCCCAAACTTAAGCAGGAAGTGTAGACCCTGCCCTGTATGTACACATACATTTTTTCTCCCCTTTCCTCTGTTGCACTAGATGTGGATTTTTAAAAGCCAATCTACTTTCTGCCTCCTCTGCACTGGTATTTCATACATGGTGCTGGCTGCTGAACCACAGGCTATCAGTTTACCTTCTAACAAACACATTCCTGTGCCAGCCTAGAGCCAAAGCAGGGCCTGGACAGTGCTTACCCGAGCTGAGATCCATTGAGGGTCACTTGCTCGCTCTGCACGAAACCATTTCTGCCTGCTGCAGCCACAGCAGCTGTCACTGGCATCCTCTTCCCATCCATTTCTGCAGTGACACTGGCTATTGAAGCTGGCTGGGAAGCTTCCCTCCTGCTCTGTGTGTTTCTGAAGGCTGTTTGGTAGAAGCTGGACCTCACAGATTGTCTGTTCTGAGACAAACGGGACGTGGTCGGGGACCTCACTTGTCCCATGGCGCTCTCCGAGGCCAGGTAGTTTTCCTTCTCCAGAAGGTTGGTCATGCTGCGGCTGTTGCCAGGCTGGTGGTAGAGAGGGGCACTGGGGCTGGGGTAGGCCCCATCAGGGACATCACTGACAGCCCCCATGCGGGACTGTCTCTTGAAGGAGCGTCCCCTGTGCACGGCGTCACGAAGGCTGTAACCGACAATCTCAGAGCGAGCGTATCTCGGTGGCACAGTCCCACTGGATCTCAGGGCTTCTCCGTGCCTCATGGAGAATCTAGCTGAAATCCCTCCATCATAGTGAAAATCCTTGGATACGTATGCCAACCTTTCTGGATTTCGCTGGGGTGAAACCTCCAGTCTCTTCAGAGGCTGCCTTTGAGCTCTCTCCTCCATCGTCCTGTAAGCAATCCTCGTCCCCCAGCCATTCGTGTAAGAGGATGGGGAGGGAACCTGCCACAGGGGGCACAAAACAACAGGGGCCACAGTAAGGTCACAGCGCTTAGGATTAGCAGCAGAGAAATAAAACCAAAGTAAAGACAAAAATTCTACTGAGCCTGCTCTCAGAATCACAAAAAAATACGTCAATATCGCCAAAGCTGCGCATCAAATGGGCTTCTGCCACACTTCTCTGTACCTCCCTCATGAAGACAGAAAGAAGTACAGTCTAAACATCAGGAGACAAAGTCTAAGCATCTAGTCCTCTGTCATGAACTCAAAATAGCTGCATAAGTCAATTAAGCCAGGTAATGAACAGATTGATTATTAATGGAGATTTTTCTATTGAAACTCCTTGGGGATTAACACCAACATCTGCTACTAAAGCTAACTTCAAGGCTGTCTAAAAGACAGAAGAAAATTAATCAAACAGATGGGAAAAATATTATACTGAAGTGTCTGCATATTGATAATAACCTTATTAATATAAGGTTATTTAGCACTTGCGTTCATTCATGGTAGGATCTAGTAAAAAAAGATAGTCCCTTCCCTGTTTGTCTAGCCTCTTAAAAACTAAGGAGATTGTATGATATTCCAAGAAAATGGACGTGATCATTTCACCATTTCACTGACTTCCCTAATTCTACAGTTGAAATTTTAGACTATTTCCTTTTTTTCTTGTACCTAATGGGGATAGACTGTAATGGATCATCATCTTACTTTACAATTTTCTCTTTTCCAAACTCAACAAATCCATTGCTAACATTTCTTTGTAGGACATATCTTCAGGATTCTTATTTTTAGGTGTCATTTAAGGCTTGTCAATTTTTATACATTGTCTTGTTCTCTATAATGGGCTCCATACTCCATTCAAAACCATCCAGAACCAAATCAACTTGGGACACTATCTGGCCTTGAAATAGAGGACCAATTTTTTAAAACATCAG
Organism: Argya squamiceps; assembly: GCA_037834095.1. Classification (NCBI taxonomy): domain Eukaryota; kingdom Metazoa; phylum Chordata; class Aves; order Passeriformes; family Leiothrichidae; genus Argya; species Argya squamiceps. The sequence continues at coordinate 60,754,545 of JBBMKD010000053.1, read as the reverse complement.
TAAGCATAGGGGCATAGAACCATAAAAAGCCCAATATTTTTCATTTTGATATTGTGTTAAAGTGTAGAAATATTAAAGGCATTTTTAAGGTAAACAGAGAAGTTTACACAAGCTATTAATTGAAGGAACAGTGGTTAGCAGATAGATGCCAGACTGAACTCCCTTAATTTCACTGTTGAGGAGATCCTCAGGGTGATACTTGATGCACAAAAGGAGTAAAGGTTATAGAAATTAGCAGGCTCAGGCAAAGACCATTGGATATACCTGTTTATTCTACCAAAGTTATGCAAGGATATCTTAATCTGTTGTTTGGGGATAATTAATGTTTTTATGAAGTACTAGACCTTGTGGCTTTTCCTAGCTTTTACACTTTTTTTTTCTCCCCACTCCCAGCCTGGTAAACTGTATTATTTTCTTGTGATTCCTATGTCACCTCCAGTTTCCCTCTTGTTGCTCTCTTCTAGAAGGAATGTATTCAGGTCAAATATTATGGACTGCAGGACAGGTGAGAATAGAGGATGGGAGGACAGAGAATGAAATGTGGTTAGGTAAATGCTTCTGTCTCTCTCTATCCAGAGCCAGTGCTGTTTCACTGACTGTTCAAAGGCTGGGCTCTTTCTTTTAATGACAAAAAGCCATTCTTGAGTAATCTAAAATTAGGAAATAATTTGCCCCTTCATACACAATTATTTACCAAATAAATGTTTCTATTCTCAAGCCAAAATGCTTTCAGTTTACTAAATTGATCAACAGCAATTGATTGCTACTGGGCTGTGTTGATTTCCTCCTTCAAATAGGTTCAAAACCAGTTATGAGCTGTGTCAAAAACACTGCAGAAAACCAATTACTTATCTCAGCATTCAGGCCATGACCCCAAGAAAAGCTGGGCAAAATAACAAGAGAATTTATGACTAGATGGTTTAGAAACACCATTGTATTGCAAGGATTATACTGCTGGAATTCTTGTAATGATAAAACAGGTTACAACAAGAGTATTTTAAATGATAAGGAACCCCTCTACCTTGTGACAATGAAAGTATTTTTGAAATCTGTTTTCCTTTGGTTTTGGATGCTTAATTCTGTTTGCCTGGGCAGCATGGCCTGTGGCCACCCTGAGGTACAGATGTGCTGATTGAACTGCTGTCTGGTGGGAGGGACGAAGATCTGACTTGTCACAGCCTTTGCCTTAGTGGAGTGTAAATATGATTTTTCATTTTATACCCTGATGCTAAGTCTCACAAATCCAACAGAACAACAAACAGCCCATCTGTATGACTGACTTGAATTTAGCTACTGGGCTCTGAAGTCATTGGAAGGAAGGGAGAACATTGAGAGATTTCATTGTGAAAACCTCATTTTCTAAAAATCAGGTTTTAAGAAGAAAACAAAGAAGCAAACAAACCTTGTAACACCATCTAAATGCTACCATTTGTGGCAACAAATGAATAAACTATGTGTGTGACACTATATTTATTTCTACTCATTGTCTTCCTTTCCTCACCTGGTTTGCCTGGTAATACGAGAAACTGTAGGGAGACGTTGGTGCAAAATCATTCTCAGTGATCCCCATGTTATAAACACGCTCTGGTACACTGGCTGCACGGTGTAGGCTGCCTGGAACCGAAGAATAATATTAGTAAGATCTTACCAAAACATGGCATTGTTATAAGGGATGACACACAGTACCAGTGAAAGGTTGCAGTCAGCACTGACATTTATATAAGCTGAAAATTGAACAGGGAAATGATGGAGGGATATTTGCATTTTCCTGAGGATACAAGCCATTTTTTTTTCCCTATATACTTTATTTAAGAGTTATTTTTAGCTTTTAGGAGACTAATGACTTGTGCAGTACATGCAGTGAAAGTACATGCAAATATATAAATGCATGGTTTACACTGGCTGGCTATCACATGCAAAGTACACAGGAGATGAAAATATTGCAGCTGTAAATTGGAGCTGAGAAACACAGGTTGATGTCTGTATCTGTTATTATGCACCCTAGAGATGCAGATTTCACCATGTACAGTTGTAAAAAAACAGCACACATTGAGTACACACTCTTTATTTCACAGCTGTCTACCTCAATTGCTGCCATTTCTTCTCCCTCAGGTGTTAATTTAATGACAATGTATTGGAGCAAATAATGCTTCACCAATCTCAGTGCTCCACCCAAACAGCACAAAGAGTCTGAGAACCAACTCCATGGCTCACAGTGCTGTAAAATTGGGTTGTCCAGTGACATGTCAAATCTGTACCTGAGAGGTTCACTAATCCTACAAATAATGTCAAAGATCCACAGTTTATCTGCTCTGATGCTTTTTTCCCACGACCCAGCTCTGAAAATAGAGCAGTGCATTGTGATTATTTCTTCAGGCCAACAAAACCTTCAGGCTGTTCTGTTTTTTCACTAATAGAATGCATTTTCAAAGAGTGAGTGCTTCTATTAACAGAAGTTTTAAAAGCAAAAGATATTAATGAAAGAATTCTTTTTGTGATTCCCATGTTACTATGAGAATCTGCATATAGCAATATAATTAATGCAGGTTTAAAGAGGTGAAAGAGAAGTTGAAAGCAAGACCTCAAATCAGTCATAAATGGGCCTACCAGGCTGAACAGGTAACAGTGGTCAATAAAGAAGTTAACTGGCCATCAATTTTCAAAATAGCAAATATTACCTAAGATACTACAGAAAAAAAAATCTAAATCACTGAGTTGCCCAAACTGCTGAAGACCAAATTTGTGTATCCCATAATATAGTAAAGTATGATACAATATGATGGCAAACTTTGATAATTTGAGGCCTAATTCAATCCTAAATTGCAATTATTTTGCTTGTATAACCACACTTTCCAATTCCCTGATTTTAGCAGATTTAAACACATATGAGGTGATTTGTTAGGACACATTCACAGTAACTTTGTGTCATGAGAGCAGGATGGTGCAGCTTGGTCAAACTCATGATTTGGACTGTAATAATTCCTTCCTGACATTACAAGGTTACCATAACTCAAGGGCTACCTGAGTACATGAGAAAGAGGCAAGAGGAGATTGTTCTCTTATACTGCAAAAAATTCCCAGAAATGTGCAGCAACATCCCAAATCTACAAATTTATTTGGATGTCTCATTTGTGCCATGTAATTCCCATAGCAATGTAGTATTTCAGGTGCCCAGTCAGAGTCCATCTCAGCTAAGTGCTGGCTTTTTAAAGATTCATTTTCTTCATTGCTGCATATTAAAGGACTTTCATACAGTAAATCTTGAAATATAAATACCCATAAATTTCTGTTTCTTAGGTTTTTTTGGGTTTTTTTGGTTTTTTTTTTTGTTTGTTTGTTTGTTTTTGGTTTTTTTTTCCTGTTCACTGTACTCAGTGAGAAAGTATTCTCAGTTACCTACTTAGGGCATAAAGGCCCTTTCAGCAAGTAGTTCTTGTATATTTTGAGTAACTCTAAGCTTGTCTTTATTAAAAGTAAAAATACAAAAAAGAGGATAAATTAAAATAACAAGGCCATCTATTAACTGGTTGAGGATAAACTACATATCTAACAGTTCCCTTCTTGCAAAAACAAAATACAGTCAATTAAAAATTGTACCATGCAGTTTTCTTTCAAGCAGTCACTTTTTCACTTTCAGTCTCCCTGTGAAACTATCCATCAGTAAAAATTTTTCTCTTTCAGAGACAAACACAGTATATGTCAACCTATGGAATTTCACTTTGCAGTTATCTCTTGCTTGCTCTTATCACATCAGTAAATTTTTTTGCTGGCCTTTTACCTGTAGATTTATTAGACAGACATAAAAGGCATGCCTTTTTATTGTGTGCTGGTTACTTGTGCCAAAAGTCAGTGTGCTAAAGGAAAAAGTGGGAACTGAAATGCTGTGCTTTTCCAACAGTTATGGGACGCAGAATAGGTGACCTGATCAGAACTTGCCTGTGCCAGCAAGGCTTCCTTCAGTTTATTTTCACTATACTACAAAAACCTTACACACCCATTGCACTGTTTTGTTGTTTGATTTAAAAAAGCCATGAATTATTATTTTAAAAATTTATATTATGTTCTTATTTACTGCTAGGGCTAATACTTTCTGACTGTGATCCTCAGTGTTTTAAGTCTCACAAAAAGTCCCTCTCTCCTCAGGAAATAAGCATGTGATTGATTCAGTTACCCATGCACAGGGGACAAACACTATTTGAGAGGCCATAGGACACCACACTTGATTTCCAGCAGCCAGTCTGGAAAAAATGGGTTTGCTGCAGGCCCTGCATCATGTCTGTCAACCCATAAGGGTATTTTGGACAACTCAGGCATCTCAGACAGCAGCAGACACCCATGTGTGGGCAATTGAGTGGAACTGCTTATCAGTTCCCTCTCTGCTGTCAATATGAACTAAAACAGCTGAGGAACACCCTGGATGTGGTCAGTGGAGGAGGCAAACTGAACCCCTCTGCTCTTCTCCAGGCCAAAAATAAAAGCTGTGCAGAAGTCACCTGGTATTGCAACAGTTACAAGAAAATTCTGAGACCAAAAAAAGTAATTAAAGTATCAGGAGGCAGCAGGCTGTACAGATGACTGAGAAGCAATCCCATCTGTCTCCACAGAGGCTCTTCTCAAGGTCCCTTTGTTCCCCTGGATGTGACAAAGCTCAGCACCTCCCAAGGCCTTGGAAATTTCTCCCCAGCAATCACTGCCTATGGCTGCAGACAGACCAACCTAATGTTTGCTTTGCTTTCAAAAACAACAGTGACAAGAGGCATCTCTAAGATATCTGGTAGATGAAAAAAGACAGTTATCTCCATTAAGGAGCTGGGTGTATCAAATCCCCCTTAAATCATGTACAGTGGTAACTCTCTGTTGTGAGTCTTTTTCAGTGCTTTTGTATTTGAATGGACACCACAAAACCCAAATTTTGGCTTTGATCCTCTCAGTGCAGTCATTAATGCAGCTCTACCTGTACACATCAGTCCAAGAGGAACTGAGGGAGTGTCACACACCCCGAGTGCCCCCTGCTCATTGTCCACTCCTGCTCAGGCCACCTAGGTGGTCACCTCCCCACAGGGACTCAGTGCTCCTGGACTGGCATCCTTTCATTCTCTTTTATACTTCAACACTCAGGATGGACTGAGATGATGACATTTAATAATGCCATATCAAAACCACCACTGAATGCCTCCATCTTGAGATCAAAGAGCCTTGCTTTTCATTGTGCTCCTTCACCACTCTGCCAGCACTTGCCTGGTCCCAGAGGAGTTTTTCTAATGTTTTGTGTTGGTTAGGACATTTACACAAGGGTTCAAATTTAAGAAAAAGATTTCTTCTGGCTCAGGAAGCAGAAGTGAGGAATGTAACAAAACCAACAAAAATTGAAAGTCAACATGGATATTTTTTCTCCTTCCTTACCCCAGAAAGATAGAAACAGAAAATTACTATGGAACAGTTAACATGCCAGCATTCTGCAAAATAGAAAGCTAAATACAGAAAAGTGCCCTGAGTCCCTAAAGCAATTGTAACAAGAAAATACTAAGAAATTTAAAAATTAATAAATGTGAATAATAAATTTGATTTCCACCGTCTTATATTGATGCTGTTTATTTGAAAGTCAGGTAAGACTGAAATCTGCTTTTATGTTTTCAATTTTTTTTTAATAAACACAGTGTTTATAAAACTTGTTAGAAAAAGAATCAGTATGCAGACAGCAGTTCACTAGACCATTTGGTTTTGTATGATACATTACTCAATTCATCCCTCAATTTTACAGTGAGGATCTGATAAGCATGCCTTAAAAAGCCAATCAAAATCCAAAAGGAACAAGATCAGTGGAGTCATAAACAGAATGCAGTTTAAAAGATTCCTAAAATGTATGTAAAATAAAAACAGCATGTGCAACAAAACACCAGTCATTAAAGTCTGTGATTCCGAATGCCACTTTACTTTGATAAGGTGGAACTACCTACCATTGCATTTCCATCCTTAAACAGCATCCAGAAATTTGATATGACTGCTTTAGTTGTTCAAGACTTTTAAGGGCAGCACAATCTTTAATTTATAAAGGCTCAGCAGTGGATAAACTGGACAAGTGGCAGCTGTTGTTGAAGTGCTTGAAAAGCTATTAACAATACTTGACAACTTCTTGAAAAGAGTTGAGGACATACGTAACTTCAGCCCTTTGGCAGCAGGTGGAATCCTCAAATCTGAAGATTACTGAATTTCTATTGTCAGAAAGAAACAGACCTTCCAAAAGGGGGAAGATGGTGTGAAACAACAAACAGTATGGGGGGAGGAGGAAAAAATAAGGTTTTCCATATAAATGTAGTGCTGAAGGCTAAGCAAACACCTCTAATTTGAAATTCTAAGGAGAAATTATGCTGGCTGACAAACTGCTTCTTGTGGCTTCAAAGTTTCCAGCACAGTCAGTAGAAAATGGGTGTGCACTGATGACATTGGGCAAGACCTTTCCTACCACTGAGTTTTCATACCCAGTGGTTATGTGCTTGGCTAATTTTAGGCATGCATGTGAACACTGTGGTTAGGCATGCACTAAGTACCTTGCTGAGCAGAGTCTGAAATACTCCTACAGACAGGACACTTATATCACAGGGGACTGCTCCTGCTCCCTCTAAATCTTTGTAATCCTCCCCTGCAACTGCAAACAATATAGGAACCTTGATGAATGTAGCCAGAAATAGGCTATAATTCACAGAAAGGGATGTTTTGCATGTAAAAGAGGGCATATTTTTAAAAAGTTCCCTACACATCAGAATTCAAATGTTTCTCAAAGCATGGTCCAGTTTTGAGCAAGTCTGTATAGAAAGCACACTGGGACACACATTCAAGTATATGTATATTTTTTCAGGAAATTCACAATGTTAAATGCAAGATTGGCTATGATTCACATTATATGTATTTAAGATATAGACAAATATACATGTATTATATGTATGTATGCATTCCAGTTTTGATTTTTTTTTCTGAGTTTTGCAGTGGGACTAAAAATTGTACAGCAACATGCCCATAAAAATATGTTTGAAAAAAGAAAAGCTCATTTTTTGCATGAACAAGACATGTTACAGGCACGTCATTTTCCACCCCTTATCCTGAAGTTTAAAAGTGTTGGTGTCTGAGAAATGCAAGGGCATCAAATACTTGACCTTTAGAAAAACAGAGCAAACCAAGATAACTATCCCCAAATACATCAGGTCTGTTAATGTATTCCAGAGACGTCAGAATGACTTGAGAGCATGGGAACTCTGTTTTCATAGTGTTTTATGCATGGTTTAGAGACATGAGCTCAGGTTCATGACACTGTATCATTTATAAACTACTGCTTAAAAAGCTTTCTGCAGGCCCTCTGCTGAGAGAAAAAGAAATTAAGAGTCTCTAAAAGTGTTTAGACACTGTATTTAAATGACAGCAGCCAAGCTAAGGACATGCATGTTTATCTGCACATTGCACACCCATTTATGTGATTTGTACAACTGATTTCTACAAGCAGAATATGTCCATTTTTGCCATGAGCTGTTTTTTAAAATAGAGGCCAGACAAAGAACAAGGAAATATTTGTCTTCCTGACAAGACAGATGAGTGAAGTATGGTTATAAAGACTTTTGTCTCACAGCTTTTAGCAAATGAAAGGTGACAGCTTCCTTAAGGACAACAGAGCAACATACAAGTATACTAATTGCATGTAGCCTGCAAGTCAGTCATATCTTCCCGTTTAAAAACAAAATTAAAGTTTCATGGTATATAAAGTTTTCATGAGTAGTTAAGACTAAACCCCTTGAGCATGTTGCCTTTAACTCTCAGCACCTGGCAGTCACCCTGAGGGTGCCTGATGCGGTCGGGCTCTGCACAAGGTGTGGCTGCAGATTTCCTGACGGGTCTGGCCTTCTGGATACAAGATCTTGGAAGCGGGGGATGATTGACGTCAATTTGTATCACGCATGTCAAAGCACTGGGTAAATAATGTTTGATAGCATTATTGTTCTGTCCTTCCCATTCATGTCTTTCCTAGAGTTACTTTTCCAAACTTTTTTTTTTTTTAATTTCGCGGTTAAACAACGCAAAACTTTTCCTACGATTCTTCTCATTTTACTTCGCAAACAGGAGCAGTGGGTAAAGCTAAAGGCATTAAAACAAGCGCTGTTGGATTAGGAGAATTTCGGCTCGGTTCCCTTCTCGGGCAGCGGAGAGCCTGGAGAGGCCCCGCCACGCACCGAGTTAAAGCGAGGGCTGCGAGGGAGAAACTTCAGACTTGCGGCGGTAGGAAAACAGTAAAAGAAGAGGCGACAAAGCCACGATTTTCTGCCCTAGCAGTCCGCACTCCCCAGGGCCGGGAAGCCGCGGAGATGGGGCCAGCCGGGGTCCCATCCCGGAGCCGCGTCCCGGGTCCCATCCCGGAGTCGTGTCCCGGGTCCCTTCCCGGAGTCGTGTCCCGGGTCCCATCCCGGAGTCGTGTCCCGGGTCCCTCCCCGAGCTCCCGCCGCCACCGGGGAGCACCGCGGCGCGGGGAGGGCACTCACCATTGTACAGCGAGCCCCGGCTCTTCCTAGCCAGCGTCTGCTGGACCTGCCGGTGGATCCGCAGCGCCTTCTCCTCCCCGGCGCGGTCTCCCGACAGCTTGAGCCGGTCGTCGGAGGGCAGCGCCAGGCTGGAGCTGTCCAGCTCGCCCAGGATCTGCTGGCCCAGCACGGTGCGGATGTAGCCCTGCTCGGGCCCGCGGCCGGCCATGGCCACGGCCGGGCTGGGCAAGGCTCCCGTGACAAACTTCCCGAGCCGCAGCTCCGCTCGGTGCCCGCCGGGGTGCTCGGGGTGCCCGGCGGTGACAGCGAGGCAGCTGCTCAGGCAGAGCAGGGGATAAAGGCAGTGTCTGCCTTTGTTTGTGCAGCCTTGGATGATGTTATAAATGCATATTATAAAGTTGGCTTTTTCGCAAATATTGGAATGAATGCTATATGCATAATTGTGCTGTGTTGTGTTTTTGTTAATTTTTAGAAAGGTGATGAAGGTATTTTCTGATTGTGACATAGTGTGAATAGTGGTAAGACTAGTTTTTTTCCTTTGTGACATCTGAGTTGACCAGGCCAAAAATTATGGGGGAGGGGTTGTCATGTTATGGCCCTGCATGGAGGCTGGTGGATTTCTGGTTTTTTTATCAAAATAAAAACAGCCAAGACCCATGTTACCAGACAGAGTGGAGCCACTCACAAGTAAATCTATCAAATAAGATGATTGGGGATACTTGAAACAGAAAAGAATGTTTTCATATCTATTGAATATGTAAAACAGCAATCCTTAAAACACAGGAATTAAAAGAGAAGGGTGTGCTTTCTAGTGAGGCACCCCAGCTGGAACATTTGCCCTTTTTGTCTCCTAATTGTCTATTTTTTTTTTTTTTTATTAAACTTATAAATTTTTAAAAGAGAGTGGAACTGGTTTTTCATGGATGAGCATTCCCAGGCAGGCACTGCCTTCCTCTTACAGGTCCTGGTAGCTCTGCTGCCTTTCCCTGCGTGTCTGGCCGTGCAGGAGCAGCCCAGCTGCTCTTATCCCTCCTCTCAAGGAGGAGACAGGTGCTGCCTGTGGGGCAGCAGCGATTTCTGGTCACTCCTGCAATTTTCAGGCATCACTCAGTGCTGCACACGAAGCAAATTGTGGCAGCAGATGACAAGTGCCACAACACTGGGCTGAGTGACCTGAGTGATGTCCCAGCTCAAAATTCACTGCTGGCCTGAGACAGTGCCCTGCTGTTTGCAGATGTTCCAGTGTAAATTAGATAAAAAGTGGCATTCTGACTTCAACCACAAGATTACCTCAGCACTCCAAATCAATTCCCTTAAGGAGCAGCTCCTTAACCTTTACATGAGCACAGGAGTTTTATGCCTTGTCTGCTCCACGCTCGGCTGTTTCATCCAAATCCAAATTAAATTACTCCATTACAATTACAGCTCCATCATTGCAGCATTCAAGAGTGCACTTTAGCTAAAGATCACCAGCATTTGAATTATGGGATGAGTGGAGAAGTTTGTGTTGTCTGTCATATTTTTAGAGCTTGCTTGGCTTTCATCAGCCTTGCTATTTAGGACATTGTATTATGTCTATACACTATATATATATATATTTATTTTACTATTTATGGTGTCTATCCTGCTATATTTTAGCATATACGGCTATATTTTAGCAGTTGTGGTGAAAGTTTGTATTGATAAGCTGTCACATTTTATCCACTGGACTTAAAATCAAGGTGTTTGTGCCTTTAGACCATCAAGATGTTACCCAGGGAGGTGTTTCCCCAATGCTCGGGGGTTGGCATTAAATTCACAGTCCTTTCTCCTCCACCCTTTATTTCCCTTGCTTTGCTGTAGGTTTTTATGTCCTTTGAATAAAAGGATATTTATGGAAGGAGGGCACGAGAGAAAGCAAAAAGTAGAAAAATTCCTGATTTGGGGTTTGGCTCAATGAGCTACACCAGCCTCAAAGAGCTGCACTGGTCCCACCATTGGCCCTGCTGACAGCTGGGCAAATCTGGATCAGCTTGACCAAAACCACCAAAACTCCCCTCATTTGGATGTGCTGGGCTTGGGGAGTTTGATTCTTTGGTGTTGGTGTAAATCTGTGTTGGCTTTGCCAAGGTCAGTGGGCTGGAATTGTTTATTCTGAAGGAACTGGGGTAGTTCAAGTGCCCTATGTGGGGTTTTTCATCTGTGGAGAGAGCCTGGAGAGGGGTGGGGAGAGCTTGGGATGAGGCAGAGGGGTCCAGGATGTGGCACTGCCAGCCTGTCCTGTGTGTCCCTGTGTGACAGCCCTGCCTAGGAAGAGGGAGGGGGATCACATCCAGGGGGTCTCATCCCCTCCCTGACCTGTGAGGGAAGGGGATTGCACCAGGGGTATCACATCACACCCCAACCTGGGATAGAGGGGATGTCATCCCCAGCCACCACCATCTCTCTGTTCCAGCAGAGCTTTGCATTCCCTCCCAGCCTTTCCACCCCTGCTCTGATGGAAGTGTCAAGTAGGCATTTAAAAATAATCAAAAGGAGATTAAAATGCCTTTTATGTCCTATTAGTGTGGGTTTTCATGCTGGCAAACAAGGTGATCTCTTCAGAGATTATAATATTTCATAAGAAAGGACCACAGGAGTGGGATTGCTAAAAGACCTCTGAGAAATGACAGCAGAGACGTGCAGCCCTGAGCCTCAGAAACACATTTCGAGCCATTTTTCTTTCCAGCCTGCTTACAATAAGGCAAATTTCATGTCACTGTTTCTTGTGATGCCCAATTAATTGATTGCCATGGCCTGACACTGCTCATTTAATCACACAGAGGAATGAGTGCAGCTTGGTTTGGTTGGGTTTTGACCTTTCCAAGTGCTTGGAGCCGCGGATGATCAGGCAGAGCCAGGCTGGGATGGCTGAGGGGTGGAGGCAATCCATCGATCCCTGATCCTGTGAAGATATCAGCCGTGTTCCTTTAACTGCCGCGTGCTTATCGCCGGCTCTGTGTTTTTAGAAGGCGCTAAAGAAGGAGGCTTGAAACTTCCTCCCTTCCCAAGGGAGCCCGGGGAGCTGGAGCATGGAGAAGGAGGATGTGACTGGCATCCACCCCAACAGTTAGAGTGGTAATCGCTTCTTTAATCGCTGGATCTGCTTAGAAACAAAAACCCCAAACCTGCACTCAAAAGAAAAGCCCTCACAGCTTAAAAGGCGTGTGCTGTGTGATGCCAGGGGCTCCTGCTGTGCCCTTCTGTCCTGCAGTTTCCATTTCAGCTCCTGTCCTCAGCTGGACTTGGAGGGAGAGGGTGGAAAGTGTGAAGGCACCAGGATCTCCCTCTGGGAAAAAGGAGGAGGGGAAAGGGTCACTCTTGAGCTCGGAGGCATCTGCATTTAAAATGGCTTTTAAAGCTCCTTGAGGGGGAGGGCTGATGGCAGGGGCAGAGCATGGAGGTGGAAGGGCTGCTCTGTCACAAGCACGGCACGAAAGAACGACACTCACGTCAGGTTGAGAGGTGAGCAGAGAAAGGGGAAGTTTATTATGATTTGGGGTTTAAATAGGATTTGGAATTTGATCAAAGATTGGGGGGCGAGAGGAACACCCCTCTGACCCCGGTGGTCAAACCAGCAGTCCATCACAGAGGAGTGAAAACAATCTACTTGTGTTTATGTTAAATGCGTGAGAAACTCCAGTAAAATTATGTAAACAAAAAGCAGAAGACTGAAGTCAGGGCGACACTGCTCCTGTTTCCAGGGCCAGATGTGGAGCTGTGGTGGGGCAGGTCTGAGCACTGGGGCTCACCTGGAGCTGCCCATGGTGCTGCTCTCCTGTCGCTGTGAGCCCCTCTGAGCTCCGCATCAATTCCTGCTGTGACTCGGGCTGGGTAAAGCTGCACACCCAGCCAGGGGCTGTGGGAACGTGGGTTTGGCTCCACCTGGGTTAGGAGTCTGTTGTATTTGCTGCTCTGCCACTGAATTCCCTCAGTGAGCAAGTTCCTCAGTCATCTGTTTCCCTTCATTTCACCAGCAAATCACAATCAGCCCTAATGAAATCAAATTGACTTTATACTGATGCAAAAGATTGGAATGAGGGCCTTAATCTCTCCTCTCCTCATAATGCAAGGATGATAGGACTTGGCACCAGGGCTGGCTTGTTCATCAGGGTTAGCATTGTCAGGGCATCCTGGAGTTCTTGCAGCATCGATGGTATTTAGTGAGCTCCTTGTAAATAAACAGTTTTGCCTCAGCAGAGAAATTGATAAGATAACCTGGAGGATAAAAGCTTATTTCCTTCTAGTAGCCATTGCAAGAAAACAAAAGTGTCAGAGCTGGTGAATTAAAATACCCTTTACCCAGTTCCCCTGTCCTCAGGGAAGAGGATGGATTTTCTTGACACTTTCCTCAATGCCACGGAGAATTATTCAGCTCTAGATGCCCTCAGTTAAAGTGACAAAGCATCTGCTGATGTGATTTACCTCGGGTTCCTTTGACTGGATGCTCTGTGAGTTCTCCCTGTCAGTGCTTGGTGAGTAAAAGTGAAGCCAAGCCCTGGAGGAGCTCTGGTCCTGCAGCTGCCTCTCACTGGGCTCAGGAACTGCCTCAGAGCCCCTCGGTAGGGGAGGCTGGAGGAGGCTCTGCTCTGTGCAGGCTCTGAGGCATCCCTCAGTGCTTCCTCCAGCGTCTTCCTCACTTTGATCTTTCCAAAGATTTTCCCCCAAGGAATTAAGTTTAGACAATACGGCCTTGGTGGTGCTTCACATCACTCCTTTCAGCCTTGCTTGGTGTGCAGCAGAAGACCCGAGGCAGCAGGAGGCAGTGCTTTAATCTACATTTCCCTTATGCCTCTCCCCTGCCCTGAAAGCACCCAAACAGCTTTGGTTTTGCTTTGTTTCCACAATTCTGCGGAGTTTTCTGCTCTTTTTAGCCCTGTCCCGGGCTTGCCTGGGCAGGGAGCAGCTCGGAGGGGTGGTGGGAGGTCGCAGCGTGGGGATGGGGAGGTGTCAGCCCTTGGAGGGAGAGGGTGCTGGAGCTAAGATCTCACTTGACCTTTCCCGGTGAGAGGGACGTGGGCTTCCCGATGCCTCGGGACTAAATGTGTGCAATCACCATAATTATACATCGATTTGCATTGATTTGCATAAGTGCCGCTACTTGAAAGCCCGACTGCTGTCCTTTTGCCTTGGGAGGAGGGAGAGAGGCTGGACTGTGCCTCCTGCAAGTCCCGTTTGTGCTCCTGCATCATCCGCTGTGTCACCTACCCCTGCATCATCCCCCGTGTCACCTACCCCTGTGTCACCCCTACGTCCCGTGTGTCACCCCTGCATCACCCACCGTGTCACCCTTGTGTCCCCTGCGCTGCTGTCCCTCCATCTGTGCGTCTCTCCTGTGTCCTGCCCTCCCCTCCTGCCTCTGGGTCCCCTTTTCCCCGTTCCATTTCTCCCCGTTCCCCCTCAGGGCTGAGCTGTTTGCCCAGTCAGAGCATTCCAGGCTCCCTGCGCTTTGTCAGGCAGCACGGGAGTGGGATAGATTTAAAATCACGGAATGCCAGACTGGTTTGGGGTGGAAGGGACCTTAAAGCTCATCCAGTTCCATGGGCAGGGACACCTCCCACTGTCCCAGGTTGCTCCAAGCTCTGTCCAGCCTGGCTTTGGGCACTGCCAGGGATCCAGGGACAGTCACAGCTTCTCTGGGCAACACTTATTCCAAAATATCTTATTTAAAACTATACTCTGCAGTCAGGGGACAGTCTCTCCTTGCTTCACCTGGCAGATTTGTCCTTAACCAGGTGTGCAGTGGGACAGCTGAACATCAGCTTTTTATCCATCCTGCCTGCAGCTGACCCTGGAGCAGGATCAGGGGGCTGTTCCTGCTGTCCTGTCTGGGCAGAGGAGCCTTAGGGCTGATGTGCCTCAATCCCTGTTCCTGTAAAAGCCCCTGCAGCCCCCTCCCCTCCCCAGCAGCCACAGCTCCATTCCCGCTGGCAGCAGGATTGTTTTGCTCAGTCCGTCTGATCCCACAAGCTCAAACCCACCCGAGTCCAGCAGGAACACCCCGGTCTGGAGCAGGGAACAGCGGCTGGACAAACTTGTGCCAATTCCTCCTTGCACGGTGCCGGAACGAGCTGTAAAAGCTGCCTCTGCCTCCCTCCTGTGGTATCTCAGCATTGCTTTCCCTTTGCAGCTTCATTCCTAACGCTGTGCCTTACTTTTTTTTGGGAACGTGCTGCCAAATTCCCGGTGCTTTGTTGATTGATAACCTCCGCAGTGACCTTTGGAGCTCGCCAGCAGAGCGGTGCCCATTATTCCGTGCCCATTATTCCGTGCCCATTATTCCATGCCCATTATCCCGTGCTCATTATCCCAGAGCCAAAGCAGCTCCAGCGGGGCTGTTCCTGCCGGGAGGAAAAGCAGCTCGAGGCTGTGGCTCGTGGTTAATGCTCCCGGTGTCCAACTGGGATCTTCCCACTCCGATTTTGCTCCTTTATTTCACTGGGGGAAGGGGAATGAGGGGGATGTGTCCCTGCCAGAGGCTGCCAGGAGGGTCCTGGTGATTAATTGCCATTGATTTTTGGCATCTGTGCTCCTTCCGGGGGGATTTTTGGAGATGTTTTAATGTAGCCTCTCAGGGAAAATGAAATATGGAAATATGAGGGGGGGGATGGTGATGGTGGGAGAGGAAAGCCCTTGGTGATGTGAGGCAGGCAGGGTTTCAGAAGGGTGGCAGCTGCCACTCTGGGCCCTAGGAAAGAACATGATGTCCTGGGAGCTGTTTGGGTTTTATGGGGTTTTTTTGAAGGTAATTGTGGCACGTGGGATGTGTGTTTCCTTTTTTTGATCCGTTTAAACGATCTCCTTCCCTCTGAGAGGGTTTGACAGATAATTAAATAGAGTGTTGTTAGGGGATCCGTGGCCTCACAGAATCAATCTGCCCCTCTCTCTGGCACTTGCTGCTTCTGATGACATTTCTGGGCAGTTGGTGACTGTTCCTCTGCTGAAGGTTCTGGCACTAATTCCCAGATTCACATAAATGATTTCTTTAAGCTGAGCTGCTGGCAGGTGAGCTCGCATACTGTGTGGTGCCAGCCCTAAACCTCCCACCCCACGGTCCTCAAACACGTCAGGGATGGGGCAAAGCCAAATCTTATCTGAGGCTGGAGCAAAACCCAGCAGCACGGAACAACAGGCAGCAAATCCCTGGAATGGCTTGAGAAAGGAGCTGGAGATGCAGCCTGCACTGTCTGGTTCCACACAGGGCATTGAGGAGGTGGGATTTGTTATTTAGGGCTGGCTGGGTGGGGTTCAGTGTGCCCATCACATCACCTGATTTCCCAAAACCCTCTCAGGATGAGCTCTGCTGTGGCTTTGGGGGTATCTCTGCAGTCAGTGCACAGAGGGCTTTGTGTGTCTGGGAGGAAAACGTTTTCTCCTGTAGAATTTCCACCCAGAGCTTGTCCTTTGTGATGTGGGCAGTGCTTGGGCCACCTCACATCCTGTGTGCAGTTCTGGGCCTGTCAGTTTGGGAAGGGCATTGAGGGGCTGGAGCAATTCCAGGGTAGGGAATGGAGCAGGGGAAGGAGCTGGAGCCCCAGGAGGGGCTGAGGGAGCTGGGGAAGGGGCTGGAGCACCAGGAGAGGCTGAGGGAGCTGGGGAAGGGGCTGGAGCCCCAGGAGAGGCTGAGGGAGCTGGGGAAGGGGCTGGAGC
>JBBMKD010000053.1:60722567-60738255 GCA_037834095.1 Argya squamiceps | reverse complement strand
CTCCCCTGCCCTGCCCGCAGGGGTGAAGGGTCCGCCGGGGCTGCTCGGCGCAGCCCAGCCCAGCCCAGCCCAGCCCAGCCCAGCCCAGCCCAGCCCAGCCCAGCCCGGCACAGCCCAGTGGGGAACGGCCGCCGCCTCCGGGAACCGCCGCCTGTCCCTGTCCTGCCGGAGGGGCAGTCCCGGATCGTGCCTTTGTGTTTGTGCCTGTGTGAATGTGTGCTTGTGTCGCACCCGCCGGGACACCGGGTCCCGTGACACACACACCCCCTTGTGAACAATCACACGGACCCATTTTAAATATGTAATAAATACACGCTGTCCTCATGTGCCGTCCCTCATAGATGCTTTGCATCCCGGTATATATAAGATAATTCTATATTCTTAAGCGTTTACACATTTTGTACGTAAGTTTCAAGTGGAAATAGAAGATGCTCCAAGCGCGGTGGTCCGTGCTGTGAAGACCAAAGTTTCAGGCGGGAGTGGTTATAGGGCTGCTGGTTTGGGAGGTTTTCCTGCTGTCTGGGTTTTTTTCCAGGCTGCCCTAAGGGATTGCAAAGAGATGAATTGCAGCCGCCTTCTCTCCGTTTCGTTGTAAAGAGGTGATGAGGGAATTGCTCAATTAAAGCTTGGAAAAACCCGGGCTGGCTCTGGCCCTGCCGTCGTGAGCGGGTTTTGCCCCCTGAGGTACAGCTGGGGAAAGGCTGAAGTTCTCACACGATCTCAGGACACAGCTTGAAATTAGTGTTCAAACACTCTGCTCACGGGGGGTTGAAAGGAGGAGGAACAAGGGAATGTACAGTCTTTTGGGGAAAGGAAAATGCAGGCTTTAGAAAAAGAAGTAGGAGATTCAGGGTTGCATGATTAAAAAAAAAAAAAAAAGATAAAACCTCCACCAAACTACATATAAGTATTTTCACAGAAAATCCGCTGATTCTTAAAAACAAATGAAAAGTAATGTGGCTTTTAACTTCACGTGTTGCCATTTCAGAGTCATGCTGGGACTCAAAATGAGCTGTTGAAGCTTGTTTTTTACCAAATTTCAGACAGCAGTGAGGGTACAGATGACTGGGGAGAAACTGGGGTGATCCTTGATTTCGGTACGCTGTAACATAAGAAACTGGGCACCTTCTCACAAAACTCAGGATGGGGAGGAAGAACTGGCTCCACACGAGTCCAGAATCCTTTTACTCCTGATTTTTTTACTCTTTGTCTCTCTCCTGTTTTTTCACTAAAAGAGAGAGGGAGGGAGCTCTGGCCCTTCTCACCACTTGGACTGACTTAAAGTCACTCCCCTTTGTTCTAATGTGGCACCCGCGGGAGAGGTCATGTTAGTGATACGTGAGAATGGTTTCACTGGCTGAGGGAAAATGAGTGACACACTCCTTTCCTTTATAAATGGGGAAAAGATATATCAGAGCAGAAAGATTGGAGATGGTGTGGCAGAGGGGGGAACCAGCTAGGAAAGAGGAGCAGGAATTTGTGGAGAGGAGAGAATTGGAGCTATGTGGCAGAACAGTCAGATAACAGTGGTTCCTCAGGCATACAGATTTTTTTGTTGTGCAGTAGTTGTGACTAACTTGCAGCCTGACCTGTTAATAAAGCTGTGTTCATGTCGTCAGTCAATCATACAGACCCCTGATGAATATTGGCAGAATTAGGATGGGCAGGAAATAATTGTAACAGAAAAGTGCAAGGGTAAAAAGAGAGAAAGAATGAACAGGATAGGGTAGGAAAAACAATGGGGAAGACACATCACAGCTAGAAAGGAATGCAAACTATGTCAGAAGCTATGTTAGACCCTTTTGCTGACATGCAGACAGTCACAAAAGCATTTCCAGTAAACAATAGATACTTCATTCCCAGGCAGTATGAGTGAGGAGATTAGAAATAGTCTAAAAAATGTGAAACATTTCCCCCCCTCCTCCTTTTCCCTGCCCTCTTCTCCATTCCGGAACTCCAGCACAAACACAAATTCTGGATAGCTTTATAGTCATAACTAATTTGGTTTAACACTAAAAATGCACCTGAAATGGATTTAATATCTCGAAAATAGTCTTACAGAGGGTGTCCTCAGATGCCGCTGACACCACATAGAGGTTTACAAGCTCTTGGCACAGTAACATTGCTTCTGTTGAATTGTTATTAACTTTATTTAGCAAATATGTACATTTATTTGTGCTTGTGAGGTCTGTGGCAAAAAGAAATAGCAGTTTGCTCTTGGCTTTAAAATCTTGAATTAGATTTCTGAGATGGATTTCTCTCCTTATAACTAGGAGTGCTGACTGGAAAGTTGGGGGCGGGAGGAGAGAGGAGAAAGAAAGAATTTTGCCTGCACTGCAATTCAGAAAATGCTTAGCCAAGATCTGAAATAGAAATGAATTAAAGTTTTTTTCTTAGCAGAAGAAAATAAACAAGTATCATGTAACTGATTGCCCCATCAACAGCAATTCCTTGAAACTGATTTAGTTTTGATTAATATCCCATCTCAACTGAATGAAAAAAACCCCAAAAACCTCAAGTCTTTTGAAAGTGAAATACTTTAGCAGTGTCATTTGCAGATGGAAAGTAACATAGCTGGGATTATGCCTAAAAGATTGCAACTTGTGATGCATGTTTGCTCATTAGATTTTTGAAAAAGAGAATTAATTACAATGCAAGTGCTGATTAAGGGACGTGAAACACCATATAAAAACATTTGCTTTCAGCCCAGTGTCTGATGCAGTCAAGCAGATCAGGAAACCGAATTTTTTTTTGTAAGACATATTTCTTATTCTTGCCAGATGTCCTTGGCCTAAATCACAAAACCTTTCTTCATCAGAAGTTTCCCATAAATGATATTTATATGAAAGTTGTGGTGATTTGTTCTTTCACTCTTTTTTTTCTTCCCAGTCCCCCTCTCTCTCTGTTAGGACTTATGGAACCAGCTGGGTTTGTACCCTGGAAACAGACGATTTTCAGCTGCAGGAAAAAGGGGTGTAAGTATGAACGCTGGTGTGTTCAATTTAAATGTGAATCAGCATTTTAAATACACCCAGAAACGTGTGTTACTCTCTAGGACCACTAAATACACCCAGAAACGTGTGTTACTCTCTAGGACCACACAGAAAACGAAGTCCCGTTCACTCAGGGTTTGGTTTCCCCCCGCTTTTTATTTTGGATCCCGTGACTGAAGGTGTTATATGGAAGTGCCGGCTGGTCAGGAAGAGCAGGATTTTTTTTCTCCACGTGTCCTCTTCCCCCTGGTTGGATTTGCGTGATCTCGCCGAGGAAAGGGAACCAGCTCCTCCGCGCCTGGAAAAGCCTCGGAGGAGCGAGAGGCCACAGTGCCACCGCGTGTCCCCGCGCTGAACGGCACGGCCGAGCCCGCTCCTTGTCTGCGTGCTTTAAAACCTGAGATCCGTATTTTATTCAAATTTTGTTTGTGTTTCCTTTCAGTAGCTTTTTTCTTTTTTTTTTTTTTTGTTTGTTTGTTTTTTTGTTTTTTTTTTTTTGTTTTGGTTTTTTGTTTTGTTTTGTTTTGTTTCACTCTAGAATAATTTTTGGAAACAGAGAAGCAGATCATCTGTTTGGTCCTGCAGGATAATACTTTTTTTCTGACACCTAGAGGAAAAGTGTTATTTTTACATGGGTAAACTGAGTGTGATAGCAGTTCCCTGCCTGTAAGAGACATTCCAATAAACGAAGTAAAGGCTATGATTGAGACTCTCTCCCCGACCTAGAGAGAGTTCAAGGGGGCAACAAATTGCCTAAGGAAAGAAAAACCCCAGTCATACACACATGATGAAAATTATTCTAGTTGAGACATCGAAAACCTTCACTCACTTCGATGGGTGTGGAACTGCTGGTTTTGAAAATCTAAATGACTTGAGCAATGTCACAGCAAAACTACTGTATGGCCATGAGCTTTGCTTTATGTATCAAGAGAGCCAGGGACTGCAGATAACAGTGGCTCCTCAGGCTTTTCTTTTTTTATTGTGTAGTAGGACAGGGCTCACCTGCATCCTGACCTCGTTAACAAAGCCCTGCTCATTTCACTGGTCAGGTCTCAATCTGTTTCTCCCTGCAGCTGGAGGTGTTGGTGTCTCTCCCACCTGGGGCAGGGTGGCAGCTGATGCAGGTAAAATCTGTGCCTGAGCCACAGTCTGAGGAGCAGTTTTGCTGTGTAGTGTCGCTGCCACACAGTGCTGGTCTGATGGGAATGGGCTGACAGTGGCAGAGATCTGTTGGAGACTTTGCTGGGGTGCGTTCAGCCAAGGGATGTTTTTGAAGGCTGTGCCCAGCACAGGCTGTGGGGTTAGATTGTACAACAGAGCAGTCTCCAAGGGAAAGGGGGATGTGTGGGTGTGGCTGCCCTTGTGTACAGTGACATCTATCCTCTGTGATGCTGTTAAAGGGTTTTGGCACAGTGGATGGGACAGCAGGAACAGAGAGAACTGAGATAAAGTTTTTAACATGCCTGACTGTGAGCAATCTCTGTGGAGATTCCCCAGATAGATCCTGGGAAATGTTTTACTAGATAGTGGCCTCCTCTACACTGTGGGTAGGAGACAGTCTGGTTGCACAGCCCCATTGGGAATATATTTTTCAGAGATTAAGAATGGAGGAGACAGCATGAAACTAAATTTTTCATCTCCCGGCTGATTCTTTGTGTTTGGAGGACCACCTGCACACTGTGAACTGGAGGTGGGGTGGTCAGCAAGTTCTGGGGGAAGATGGCAGAGCCCCTTCTGTCCCAGCCAGTCAGTATCCTGTGGATAACATTACCCTGACTGTGCTCTTCTTACCCAGTTTATCACAGCAGGCTCAAGGCTTGCTGGCAAAGCAGACAAAACTGAGCAGCAGGGAAATGTGGGCAAAGCTGGTAATGCTGCATTTAAGCATCAATAAAGTAACAGCATGGCCCTGTCCATGTGTTGGACTATTGTCCTGCTGACTCAAGCAACTGCCTGTGACTAAGACTTGTTCTCTTGTCCTCATTTCTTTTCTTTCAAAATCCCTGTGCTCTGTTTTATCCTATCATTTTTAGACTCTCACTTTAACAATCAAGTGTAATACTTTAAAAGTGTAGTTCTGGGGCTTTTTTCTTTTCTTTTTTTTTTTTTTTCTTTCTCCTTTTCCAGTCTCAGAGATGCACATAAGCAGTTTTTGGAACAAAGGTTATGCCCTGCATCTGTCAGTTCTTGAGTCATCTGGGTGCTGGGAAGACAGCCAGGAAAGATCTAGGAAGACATATTCAAATAGTCTTATCAGATACTGTGCTATAAAGAGCAGCAAGGCAATGTGACTGTCTGCAAGGTTTGGAATGAGAGGAATGGAGTGGAGCTAATTTCAGGAAGCTGCAATCATTGCTTTGGGTAACACATTTATTCTGTTGTCTCAGGTGGGGATGCTTTCCCAGGCATTAACATTTTGGTCACTGCAGTAAAAGAATGTGCTATATATGTAGGTGGAGGTGTAAATATTCTGAAAGTGAGGACGCTGGAGTTTATTTTTGTTTATCTGGGCTGTTATTCCATGCAGTAGCACCGAGAGGCTCTGAATTTTATCAAGGCCCTCTTTCATTGGCAGATTCTTTGTGAGAGTTTTTTGACTTCACCTTGTGCTACAAGAAATCAATACCATCCAAATGGCTGATGTTCCATCTTTATATTCAAGTCAGGAATGAAGATATGAAATGTTTCTCCTGAAGAAATGCGGTATTCCAGAAACTGAAAACCATCTCTTATTTTTTGACTCCTAATTTTGAAATGTATGAGATATGGTTATTGAGGGAAATATAAGAGCAACATTTTAAACCACTTTTTCCCCCCTCACATTAGTAGAAGAGTTTCAGAGTTTATTCCCCCATCAATAAGATGATAAAACTTTGAGATAAAGTTACTTTTTTTTAAAATAAGAACTGTCAACACCCATAATTTCTTTTCCTATTATCTTTAGTGAAGATGTAGATATCAGTGCTAAGTGGGCTTGAGGAGTATATCTATTCATTATCTGCTGTAAAACAGGATTAACTGTATCTAAAATAACAGAGATATCTTCCTAATCTGCTTTTGATATATTTAATGCATGATGGGAGACTATTTCTGTATCATTCTGTTTATCCACAGCCTGAGGATGCACACATGAAAGATCTGTTATAATAGACACTCATCTGCATAATGCCAGGTAATGCATCCTACCCAGTCACCATAAGAAAATGACAGAAGGCACTAAAACTTACAGGGGATGAAGCTGGAAGGAAACTGAAATGTACATGCATTTTCATTTTGGAATTCTTAACTGCACAAAGCAGTCACAAAGCTGTCTGGCCTCTTTCCTTGGGGAAGGAAAATCTCAGACTCCAGTTGCCAGAATAGTTTATAAGCAATCTGTGTGTAAGCCCAGCAGTTCCAGCTGGCCAGCAAGGACTGCTGTGGAGAGCTGCTCCATGAACACAACGATTTCCCAACAGTTTAGTTTTTTGGGGGAGGGTTTCTTTTGGATCAATCAGGTTGATTCACATTTTTATGGGCACATTTTTTGTAAGCGAGGTCAGGAAAAGTACAGTCCAACATGATCCTGGCTCCAAATAAATGCAAACAGGTTTGCAGTTTAAAAAGCTGCCTGTTTTCCTAAATTTTTTCAAGGTTTATAACTCTTTTTAGGTATTGCTGTTAGCACAAAGAGTGGTGGGTATAATACAATGAAAAAGCTAATATCCTAGGTATTTCCAGCACAGTTTAGGGAGTGCATAAGAACCATGTCAGCCCCAGATCAGATCAAAGATCTAAGATAGCCTACCATGCTGCCATGGTGGCCAGCAGTGGATGTCTGATATAAAAACTGCACAAAAGTGGAACAGTACTCCCTGAGTATCCTTCCAGAGGCAGTACCTTTGTGTTTAATTGTCTTTAATGATTTTCCTCCATTCGTTTGAATGATGTCTTTTTGCATGAATATTGCCCCTCTGTAAGAGGTTATATAGCTTAATTACAGGGTATGAGAAGATACATTCCCTTTTGTGTTGTTCCAAATTGCTGGATGATAATTTCCTTTGATGTAATCTATTTTTTGGTATTATGAAAAAAAGAGAAAGGAATAAGAGTTTCTTATTCATCCTGTCTGAGCTACTGATTATACAGCTCACTATTATGTTCCTCTGAAATTGGTTTTCCAGGCTGAAAAGTCCTAACCTTTTCATCTCCCTTTCTATGCAAATTGTTTCAGACTCTAGGTCACCTTTATCAGCCTTCATTTTTCTTGCTCAACTCTACAATTTTTAAGATGGGATGCCAGAAATGCACGTGGTATTTAAGGCGCTGAGACATCTTGGATTTAGACAGTGATATAGTCATTATTTCCTTTCTTTTCTTGCTTATTCTGCACCCAATAATTCCTTTATGTTCAGTTAGCATTTTTGGCTGCTTCTAAACTGACATTTTGAAGTCAAGCACTAGTACAGAGGATTTTCTTTTTTGATTTTCACATTCCTTGAAGAATGTTGAATATAAACGCATTTTAGTTGTTAATACAAATGCAGTCCTTGATAGTAACATTGTGACACAAGCCAAAAATGCCACGGGGAAGAGAGTCAAAACCAGATGCTTCACCTTGAGTTGCCTGACTAGCTTATCCATGAAACACTCCTGTAGAGTGTCTAAAAACACATGGTGACATTTAAATCTACATAGGAGTAGTTAAATTCTACTATTATTATAGTGTTTCCAGTCCTGGCAGACTCTCTGAAAGGGATTTTTCCCTAGTTTGTCACTGTGGTTAACTGTCCTGATCTTGACCTGGATTAGTGCTAATGTGTAGACTTTGCTTTGAGAGTTGCTTTTAAATATTTTGCCTGACACATCTGTATGAGATTTGAGATTTGCAGTTGGACATCAAACCACCAGTTTTGGTGGCCTTGCAAAGTGTCCATGAGGCTTTAGAATACACATCAGCCCTAACGATGAAGGTCAAGTGTATAAACACACAGTTTGAAATTGTGAAGGTCTAAAGGAGTAAACCAAAATATTTGTTAGAAACACATTTCTAACCTGTAGAGAGTATGCAATGGACGAAATCCAAATTTAAATTGCTTGCTTTGTTCCAAAGACTGCAAAATGTTTCTCGTGTATTCCTGAACCCAACTTGACAGCATCACTGAAACAGACAGTTTGGCACCTCAGGCCCTTCAGCCATCTGCAAAATGAGATGAAACCTGGGGAGAGTTCTTACAAACATTCTCTAGCTGTGGCTTGATCAATATACACCAACACTCTCATATCTACCCTTTGCTCCCTTGTTGCATAATAAATTCATGTATACTTATCCATATCACAGCACCTGCCATCTGTTAATCCAGATGTTAAATCTGGACAGTGGAAGTTCTTTGTGCCAGTCAATTGTTCTTTGCTATGTGCTGTGTCTCCTGAAGTCAACTATCATTTTAATGTTAGCAGGAGATTTGGATGCTGCTGGGTTTTTTGCCAGTTTGTGGAGTCTTTTAGATAAATTATAGAAATATGTGCAGACCCATTGTGCTCTCTGTAGTATCCTGTTTCATTTTTAGATTCATGAAGACTGTAACTAGGAATTTCCTTCTCTGTGCCAGCAGACACTGTATTTGACTCCTCTTTGGCCACTCTAGGCAATAATTCCAAATGGGAGAACAGGATAAAGTGCTTCCTGAAAACCTGAAGTAATGCTTCCAAATACATCCCTGATATGAAGCCACTGTCAGTAACGCAGATACAGCATGGATGAATATTGTCTTGGCCTCCACTGAATCTGTTTCATTTGGTTTTGGCGACAAATTGAGATTTTTTTTTTTATGAATCTGTCAGTCTCTCCACAATCTCAATCCAGTCTGGCTGATCTTATTCAAGTCGTACTTTTTTTTGACATTGATGAAAATTAATTGATCCCTAGACATGCTGTTGATGCTAATTTATTTCCTGCAGCTGCAAAAAGCCCATATCTCAACAGGCCATTTAAACTGGAATATTCAACCCAAAAGCAGTCTAAGCAGACAAGGACATTTCTTTTTTTTTGTCTAGATCTTATTTGGAAGTAGGGACTGCACAATGTGCAGTGGCCAGTAATTTAACTGGAAAATCACTGTGGACATCTTCTGTTACTGACAGACTCCTTTCCAGCCTCACTGAAAGCCCTGTTGAAAGTTTTTCTCACTAGACCTAGAATCATGTGCAGAAAAAGATTAGAATTTCTTCCCCAAACTCCATTTTTTTTAACATGGAAAGAACATCAAAGGCTTTCAGTTGTTAAATCACTGTTTCATTTAGAATACAAATTAATCAATCAGAGGATCACAATTTTTTAAGACATTTTTACAGTTAAAATGGATAAACCATAATAAATCTCCTTCCTGACCATTCTGATCCTTACAGGTCTCTTTGTTTCTCCTTGTCCATCAAGAAGACATTGCAGAAACCCCTACAGCCTCTTCTGGTTTGCTAAGGAAGTGCCTGTCTCAGGGTACTGTGCTGTGCCAACTTTCACATAGTTTGCTGCCAAAATGATAGATTCTACTTCTTTTTTTGTACTTTCAGTAAAATGCTTTTGTTCTTTCCTTTGTGGTGGATGTAGCAGCAGCTTGGCCACAGGGTAAGATCCCAGGCTTGCCTTGTTGCAGCTGCTGCAAAACTAGAATTTTCTGTTTTATTGGGTTGGCTTTCTGTGAGATTGGCAGATGAAGGAGCAGCACCAAATCTTCTGGCAGTAGCTGGCAGGTGACTCAAGGTGAATAGGTTTGCTCTCACTTGCAGGCTGCCCCTCACTTCTCTTGGGGGTCTCTCCTGACACTGCTTTATGCCTTTTTCTTCTTTCTCCCTGTGTCTAAAGAATTGAGCATAACTCAGAGTGCAGTGGCACTCTGCAGAGACAGACCTTGCTCTCTTGCAAGATGCCAAATATAAAAAATCCACAGTATGGAAAGGAAATTTAGTTGTTTCATCAAAAATATACAGGCAAACATACATGTAAAATGCCTACATCAAATTTTATGCATTTTAGATGAAAAAAAAAAAGATGAAAATTTGTGTCTGTAGGAACTGCAGTCAATTGGAAAACATGCATGAGCTACTTTCCATTAGTTTTCCTCTCACTACTGGGATCCATCAGTAACTGTTTATTCCCTCCTGGACTGAGTAATTTAGCTCTCTTTTCTCCATCATAGGGACATGGCTGAAAAAAGGCTCTGCCTTCTATGCTGTATTCCACAGATCTGAAATAACATCTTGGCAATAGTTCAAATCAAGAAAATTGAATACTGTTAATATAGATCTCTTTGTGATGTATCAGCTTTCTAAGATTGTTTTTTTTCCCTCAGCTTCCTCTCCTACCCCATTGTGAAAGCTGCTCTGAGCTTTTTGAACTCCTATTCAGTGCTGGGCTGCGTTCTGCTCTGAGGTTTGGTAGTCTATTAGTAATGAGTGATGTGACTGTTCATTTTTTGTGTGTGAGCACACGGAGGAATGCACAGACAAACACAGACTAATGCTCTCATTCTTATATCTAGGGGAGTTCACTGGAGAGGAAGAAACTCTGGATTTCTTGTCTACTCATAGCTATGAAATAGGACTGCAAATTGTTTTCTAGGGATGTCAAGGTTTTAATCAGTTGCAATTCCACATGGACAAAAAACCAAAGAACAAATAACTTACAACACAAAGAGGATAGATCTGTGCATTCAGTGGTTGTATGTGGGACCAAGGAATGCATGTTTCATCCAAGCCGGAGTAGAAATTTGACCCTTTTTCATCAATGTATTCCCCAAGCTGAATCAGTTCAGAGCTCATTGTATCTTTTCATGGATTGCTGTCTGCAATAGAAGTAGGGGACAAAAATGCCTTGGGCTTCTGGCTTGTGTCCTCATCATAATCATGGGAATTTGGCCATAAAATATCATGGCTGCACTATATAATGTTTGGCTTTGTGTAGCCACACTTCTTTCCTCTGAAAGCCAAGGGGGAGTGATAAGGTGGAGCTACTGTGCCTTACATCCTTGTTTGAGCTGGGATTTGTCCATGGCACAGGCCCTGTTCACTTCAGGAACATTCTGAATCTGTTTTTTAAAGAATAACAACAGTAAGTCAGCCTGACAGACAGGGCAGCAAAAAGCTGCATGACAAATCTGAGCTTGGCAGTTGGAAAATGAAGACAATAGAAAACCCCAGGAGTTCTCCTGCTTCACTTTGCGTAAAGTCATACAGGTCTTGAATCCTGAGATCCAGTCCAGGACTCGGACCCTTCTACTGGCAATTTATTAGTTCTAATTATGGATTTAATAGTCCTTTGCACCATTTCTCTCATATTAATCATCAGATGGTAATAATACTGTTCAGGTAGTTAAGAGTCTTCTCTCCGTGTTTTTGTCTCTTCCAGAAGGAGAAGTACTCAAAAAGACAAATTTTATATTTGTATTCCATTTTATAAAGGATAACTATATATTATTGTGGACTTCAGTGTGAAATAAAAACAAACACAGCATCAAACACAGTCTGTTTTGCTTAAACTTAACTAAATTTGTCAAATAGAAGGTCTTGTCTGTGTTCTTTTCCAAAAACTGGTTTTTAATTACTGACATTTTTTCTTGGTTACTGTACATAGAAGAAAAGTGTGACTGCATTTGTCAGCCACTTTTCCTACTTTTCCTACACGGTGTTATTCCTTTTCAGAGATTGCATAATCTTGTAGCCTACTGAGAAATAAATTAAAAAGCACAGAGATTTAGTCCTCAAATTAAATCTCCAATTAAAGTTACAATTGCTCAAAGTGTTGTTTATTTTCCTTTTTCAAACTTAGTAAAAAGTTACTTGGAATATAGCTAATGACAATTTTGATGGGGTTATAAGAAAATGTGCTTATTTAATACTTGACTTCAAAGTCACAATGGAAACATTGCAATTAAGTTCTGTGAGACTCACTGAACTCTTTGATTTCTTCTGGTGCAGATTAAAGACTTTGCAGGAAGTGTTTGCCAGGCAGGAGCAAATCCTTACCTTGAGCAAGATGAAATCTGGTTCCAGCACAGAGATGGGGAAAGAACATTTTCTGTTTTCATCAAGAGGAAAGAAGTAGGAAATGATGAAGAAAGAATAATAAAAAGAGATGGGAAATGGTGTTAGATTTATTCACATTGAAAATGGAGCCTTCGTGAACTGAGCAATAATAGCAAGAAAGTATTTGAACTTGGGGTTGTATCAATCTGCTCCAAACTTTAATGAACTTTGAATTGTGTCTCTGTATTGTTAGTGTCTTTTTAATGGAAAATAATAAAAGACTGGAAATATAGGCAAGTTACATGTTACAATAAACATAGTAATGAGGCTATAAATATACTAAATTGTTGTAATAAACATGAATCTGAAAATGTAAAATAAGTTTCTGAAAACAAAATATGTTGGGATATCATAAAATGTCTCATTAAAATTTTGGATAATTTATTTTTCAATTTATACTTCTAAACTTTTTACTGAGACAAGTAATAAAGAAAAATGACAATTTCTGTTTGGTCACACAGGACAGTAAAAGTTTTAAGAAAGTTATTTTATGTAAGAGAGAAGGAAGAGTGGGTTGAATTTATCACACAATAAACCGAAATGGGGATTCATAAAGTACTAATGAATCTGCATGTTTTATACCCATCATATTATACCCTGCAGAAAGTGAAGGTTACATTGTGGGATACTCTCTCCTGCTGGGACCAAACTGACACGATGTCCATAAGGAATTGCAAGTTTATCTGTTGATGCACTTTGGGTTGAGGCTTGAAAAGATACAGAACATAGTATTGTTTTGAGGTGACATGGAAGTAAAAAGGACAATTACACTCAAGGATATTATAACCCATCCAGGACCTTAGAGCTCTAGAAAGGGATATTTGCACAAGCACAACACTTCAGGAGAAATAAGGATAAAATATGATGGCTATAAAATAATGACTGAGTAGTGCAATCTGGAGGCCACTGAAGGTGGAAAGATTTGAGCAACGTCTTTTTTTTTTTTTTTTTTTTTTTTTTTTTTTACATTGAAATAGCAGAGATAAATCATGGCTGAAATAAGGACATTTCTTGCATGTCAAAAAAAATGATGTATTGGAAGGTGTGAACTTTAACTATGACCATTAGGAGAGCTTTTAGCTTTAAATTTAGCCTCCATGAGATGCATCTGAGACATGTGATAATCATTAACAGTTCAAAAATCTCCTACAGAGAAAAATGAAAGGATCACTTTGGGCATTCATCTGTCAGAGATGCTTCAGTTCACAGAAATAAGCTGTTCTGTGTCAGAGGCAACCTAAATTAAGCCAAGTCAGTGATATCTTTCAAGATTGGAAGGTACTGCCTTTTGTGAGATATTGGTGGGAAACATGGAAGAACTCATTTCAGACAATTGAATGAATCCTGAAAAATAATCATAAAATAGTTTGTGTTAGAAATGACCTTTAAAGACCACCTAGTCCAACCCCCCTGCAATAAACTGGGACATCTTCACCTCGATCTGGTTGCTCAGAGTCCTGTATAGGAAACAAGAGGAACTACAGCATTATTGTCAAGCACATTTAGGAAGACACAGCCTAAACCATCACACAAATATTTCAAATCTGGGATAGTACTGTTACCTACACAGATGTCACCCAGGACTTTCTGCTCTGCTCCTCTTTGTTCTTCCTGTGCTGCTGCATGGTGCCTGAGTGATTCTCTCCACTCTCTTGGATCTTTATGGAAACTGGAATTTCTTCCCTGGGAGTGGTTGCCCAGCTATCTTTTGTCAGATTTTACCCCTCTCCAGTCTGTACAAAGCAAACAACAGGATGACATTCCCCTGAACTTTCCAGAAAAGCAATGCAGGAAAACATTCTGGGCTGTTGAATGTTTTCTTCTTTGTGTAAACAGTACAGTTCAAAACAATATTGCACAGCTTGCATGTGACTTCCATCTTTGAAGGTCTGTATCAAACCACGAGGCCATGCAGTGATTTCAGTGGCTTTATTTTGTTGGAGGAAGAGCAGCAAGCATGAGAAGCACCAAAGGGAACAGCAGAGCTGTGAGGAATGGCTGGTTAGGCATGTGTTGATGTTTGTTAGCCGTGCACATGCCATCTGCTGAAGAAAAAGAAGGAAAAAAAGAATAATCACACTGAGTGGATTTTGCTTCTCCCTCTGTAGAGACTTTTCGGTGGATCTTTCAGGGGAGACAGGACCTGAAATCTCTATATCAAATCACATAAGACAGTTACCATCACTGAGAGGTTCTTTCCCTGTAAATAACTACCTGGTATAAAAGTTCTCAAACCACTGACACACAATATCAATTAAAGCTTGCAGCTTACCTTAAGAGAACTTCAAGAAGAGAACTTCAAAGTTACTAATTCAAGGGGTTTGAGTTAAGGAAATGTGAGAATTAAGACATACATAGAGTATGTACAGTTCTAGCCTGGCCAGCACAAATTTGGCAATAATAACTTATAGGAAAATTTGCAGTGGAAAGGCTCAGAGTAAACAAATGGAAAATGAGTCATCTGTTGTTTAAATGCCTTTTGATATGATAAAGCCTTTAGATTCTGATCAGTAAATACATTGAAGGAACTTTATATGAACCTGACTACATTAAACTGAATTTTCAAAATGACTCAAATAAAGGATTGGCCAATTTTTGCAATTAACTCCAGCTTCTTTTGGAAATAAGATTTTAATGCTGTGATATTAATCTTGCAAGCATATTTTTATTCCCCAAATAAAACAAGAAAGAATAAAAAGAAACTAGAGTATGAAGAAATTGGAGCTGAAGAATTAAATGACTTTGCCAAAAAATGCTGGGTATGAACATTCTGTGTGCATTTTCCATGTCATCTGGAGGTAACAGACTGCCCAAGGGGCTTTTCTCAGTATCTGCCTTGGCCATAAACTAGAAAGTATAAAACACAAAATTATTCCTATGGGTAAGAACTGACCTGTAGTAGTTCTTTGTAACCTCACAGCATTGTTTTGAGAATGAAATATAAAATGGAGACACAGTTCTGTATACTCACATGTGTGAAATCTTAAAGAAGCCATTTCTGTAGAGTGTGCATAAAAATTTCAATATTGTATGTAATATTTACTAAGGGCAGTGCTAAAAGGAGGTCACTTTACTACATTCTTCCTTTCTCAATACCTGCTAGCAGTATTCTTAGTACAACTCTTTCATTTGTCTGTTCTACATAGTTCTGCTTTGGCTGGATAGTGATATTACCTATAAATAAAACTTCTCATCTCCAGCCACTCTTCCATTGTTAGCTATGTCTTCATGCTCTGATTTGCAGCAGAAAAACATGCAGGTTTTTTTTCATTTCAGAAGATTCATAGTGTTTAAAACATTGATAACTAAGGGCCTTATTTTGATATCATTCAAATGATTGTTTTCTCATTCTTCCAATAGGATGAATGATAGTTGAATCCTGTGGTTTTTTAAAGACAGCAAGAGAAATACACTATCTCTCTTTCAGATTAATTTTCCTGGTAAAGGCATAGAAAAGATCTTTGTGGGGATGAATTATAAAATTAAGGGACTGCTGCAGCCATATTTTTTTCCTCATTTTCTCTTTCTTTTTCCTTTATTTTTTTTTTCTTTCTCTTTTTCCTTCCTTCCTTCCTTCCTTCCTTCCTTCCTTCCTTCCTTCCTTCCTTCCTTCCTTCCTTCCTTCCTCTCTTCCT
>JBBMKD010000053.1:60689920-60722467 GCA_037834095.1 Argya squamiceps | reverse complement strand
TTCCTTTTCCTTTTCCTTTTCCTTTTCCTTTTCCTTTTCCTTTTCCTTTTCCTTTTCCTTTTCCTTTTCCTCTTCCTTTTCTCCTTTTCTTTTTCCTTTTCCTTTTCCTCTTCCTTTTCTCCTTTTCTTTTTCCTTTTCCTTTTCCTTCTCCTTTTCCTTCTCCTTTTCCTTTTCCTTTTCCCACAGCTGCCCTGAATATGAGCAGTGGTGTGTACTCTGCCAAAGCTTTTATGCTTGCAAAGCAGGGAGTAATTTTTGCCCCAGAGCTGAATCACATACCTAAGTGATGAGCATAAAGCAACTTGAGAAGGCAGAAAACCGGGTATCTTATAAAAATAGGCTTTCCCTACCATATACTTTTTGTGTATGTGTGTAATTAACTCTAAATCTCATATCCTAGGTTAAATTAGGTCTTTCTGAAGCCATCTTTATATTATTTTTTAATGGACTTGTGTTTCCACCTACACAGGAAAATTTTTGTTGAGGAAGATAAATTGTACTCTGTTAAAAAATCAAACCAAAACATGACTAATTTAAACAGAAATTTTTTTCATGCTCAAAGTTGATTAAACTATCATCTGACAAAGCATGTCAACTTCCCTGCAGCTGACAAATAAATAGGCATTTTACAAATATTATGTGGGATGTACAAGCTCATATCATTAATAGGTTGCCAAGTTAGAATTTTTAATTGTGTTCAGAGTTATTTAATTAACTTCATGAATTTCAAGTAAAAAAGAACAGAAGCATACAATCCAAAGACATGCTAAAAAATAATCTCAATTAGCTGTCATAGAGTTTGGTCAACACATGTAGTGCTGTGGTTGTCAACAAAACTATAGTAAAAAAAAAAAAAAAAGGAACTTTGTACTCCTGAGCAAAGGAAGACACTTTTTTACTAAATACTGGTCTATAGAGTGAACATGACACAAAAGGTACTCTGGAAGAAGGGGTAGATGGTTGTCAAGATTCCTCTGTGCAGCCCTTTTTAATATTTTTTTCATGGAAGGTTTAGGATCAGTTAAATACTGTAATTTGCTGTCCAGTGGTTAGTAAAAAAGGTGATACAGATATTGTGGAGACTCAAAAGTCAGTCACAGCTCTACTACCACAGACTTTCCAAAAAGGACACCCCATATGTTCCATCTTTTGTCTGAGGTAAAGCAAAGAGATGGACAAGGCTGAGGAAAGGACTTCCATCTTTTGCTGTTATGGACACGAGTCAAGAGTTGGAGATATTCCATATGTCCTCCAAGCTGTGGTGACTTTGATGAGGCAAAAGAAGGGGGAAATCAAAGCTGTCTAGGGCCAATAATTTAAGGAATTTATAGCCCCTGTTAAAATCCCAATGCTGGACGACTCTCAGGGACTGGAATTTATCACTCTGTTGTATTGGGCTGTTTGTGTGAGATAAGATGAGGCCAAGATGCCAATTTTTAATTGAACAACGATTTTCACAAATCATTTTAAGTGACCTTTGTTTTCAGCCTCAACAGACACGGAAAATACAATGAACCATTGCAATTCTGTTTGCACTTTTTTCTTTGGAACCAAACTTCTCATCACTGCCATGAGTAATTGGAAACATGGAAAACACAAAATTTCAATGATCAGATAAATCCAGCTCCACATTGCCTCAAAGTATGAGCTGATACCAGGATTAATACATTTTCTCAAATGCATTTATCCTCACCTGAGTAAAAAAATCAGAGCTCCCCAGGGCTCAAAAGTGCAACTTCCAAATTGGCTTAGCATTCATTTGTAAGTAAATGAGGACAGTCTGGACAGATATTTCCCTCCCATTTTATCAAGCCTGCCTTTGATTTGCACCAAGCCATTTGGAATATGGTCTTTCATCATGTTTGTGAGCTACTCCTGTCTATCATTTCACTATGGATTGTATTTACCAAGAGTAATCTACTGTTTGAGCACAAATAATCATATGCTCCATGAACAAGACATGGGCTAATTTATGAGAAAAAGGTAATTATCCACTGGAACAGGTTGTGCAGAGGTCTTGTGGAGTGTCCATCCTTGGAGATGCACAAAACATTGCCTGACACAGCCCTGAGCAGCCTACTCAGGCTGCCCTTGATCTGAGCAAGGGCTTGGACTAGATGGTCTCCCAAAATCCCTTCCCCTCTCAACTGTGCTGTGAGACTGTCCAGGTCAAACTCCAACATGGAATTGAAATAACATTGTCTAATTTCTAGATGTAACCAGCCTGTAATTTAATTTCTGATTCACCTATTTAAGGCATGGGCAAATTCATATTGCAATTGTAATTGAAAAATTTAGGTCTGTAACAAAAATCACATTTTACAAACACTCTTATTCTTGCAGAAACTCAATTAAATATATACATATTTTAAGAAAAATAAATGAATGAAAGCACCTAGTAGCAGAAAAGAAAGTGGTATCAGTTTTGATGCAATGCCATTCTTGATTATGTTTATTAAGATTTGTTTACCAAACTGATCTACCTATTTTCTTCTCATCTAATTAAAATTAATTACAAGAGGAGTAATTATGCTTGCAGTCAGATCTGCCACACTGAGCAGATTATTTACTTGAGTTCTAATTTTACAGCTGCATCTGATTTTGAAGTATTGGATTTTAATATGTGGATGCTCATCTTCTTGCAGTTTCTAAAATGAAATTATTTATGTTGCGTGTGATTACTGAGACATTCAAGATTCATTTTGGTCAAGAATGAGATAATTTGCCATGGAAAGATGGAATTTAAACAGAGGAATTTAAACACAAATTGCTGTGTTGGAAATATATACTTAGTTAAGTTACTGTCCTTTCTCTGAAGTGTATTAGAATAGTCATTTTATTAACATATGCCATAAGTGCCACTGGCTTCTGCTGGGCAAATAGAGAAATGCCTGCTCAGTTTAAAAGAAGGACATTCAGCAAAAGAAGATTGAAATCAGTGGGGATGGGTTCATTATGTCTCGTGTAAGCAAATGGTGTGCTTGAAATAATACAACAGTATCTGTTTATAAATACATTGCATATATTTCATTAGAAGTGTTAATGGTTTAAAAGTAAGATGTGGTTTGCCTAAATGAAACAGGTTCAGCACTTTATCTGGAAGACAAAAATAGATTTTTCTGTCCCAATAAAATACAAATTTTCTTCTTACAACCAAAGGGGATAAATAGAAATTAAAACTCTGAAAAATCATTAAAAGGTCTTCTAACTTACCCATCAGCCTCAACTTGCAGAATGAGACTGACATCCCAGTGGATGAAGATGTGTTTTGATAAGATTGTTGTGGTGGAAAGGAAAAGAAGGAAGGAAGTGTTGGATGAGCTGCTTGGGTGCAGCCCAGCAAAGCTCAGGGAAAGGACGGAGTGGAGGTTCCGTTCTCCCTCCATGCACATTTCCCACTCATTCTGGTTGAGACACAAAATGCACAGTATGATTACTTTATTAAGAAACAATTCTCTAGTTTAAGAATAAATTGACCAGTGCCTACTGTGCACCAGTGATGAAATTAATGGAACATAGCCACTGAGAATAGAAACTGAACTTGCTGTCCAGGGGGGTGTTTGCTCTATAAACCAATAACACCTGAACACAACCAACATATTCAGAAACAGCAGCTGGTCTGAGAATGAAAACAATTAATCAACTTTCAAAAGCAAGATCCACTGTAGTTTATTTATCTCAATTTGCTAAACCAGTTCTTTACAAACCTTCTATAACCAAAATACTCATTTTCTTCAATTACTGATAAATTCTATTCCTGCTGAAAGTGAATTGTCTTTGCTTGTCTTGCCTTTATGGCTTTGCTTGTCTTCATGATGGTAGATCCTTTTTATCTAAGATAAAGTGCACAGAAATTTGCTCATGTAAGCTGAAATATGTTGTTAAGCATTGAACCAATGTAAAGGATGTACCACCTTGTTTATTTGTTGTGTTTAGTTTGGTTTTTCTATTGGTATTTTAATATCTAGGTAATGTTGCAATGAAACACACACACAAAAAAATCTAATGACACTAATAAAACCTCAGAGAAGTATTTCTCCTTGATTGAATTTTCTGATTATTTTATGTAACCAGAATGCACTAAGCTCTTTAAAAATGTGATGCACTTTAATAAACGTAGCATTGGAAATGGAGCAATGATATACCATTGTACCATTCGCATGTACCATATGTACCATTCATTAAAAAACACCAAAAAAGAACCCAAAGGCAGAATGTACTTAAAAATGCATTATTTAATGGTATTATTCCAACATCATGTTCTTTTCTTCAATGAATGTCCTATTGCCTTAAAAACGCTCCAAGCATTTTTCGAGTATTTAAGGATAGAAGCAGAAAATCAAGAGAGAGATGATGTTGATCTATAAAATTTTTATAGTAAGTTAAAAAAACCCCTTAATATAGTGCTTCAGATATATACCCAGGAAATATTCCTTATTTAAGCAAAAGTATTTTTCCCTGAAAAAAAGAGAAAAATTTAACTTAAGTCAACATTTAAGCAGAAGTATTTTTCCCTGAAAAAAAGAGAAAAATTTTAACATAATCCATCTGCAAATCAGTTTTGCAGATCTTCAAATATATGAAGTCTTTCAAATGCACAGCTTTCTTTTCTCTAAACAGAAAAAAGAAAGGATGGCATCAGGGGAACTTTCTGACATTCTTCTTGAGTTATTTTGCCTCTTAACTGTTGAATGTTGCTCTTCTTAAATGGAAATTCCTGCATCACTCTGAATTTTCATGAATTTTTTCAAATCTCCTTAACCTTCTCTTAGAAATTTGAAACCACCAAGCTTTACTAAGAGTTCCAGACCAAACATTTCAAATAAAAAAAAGAAATTTCAGCTCCATGGACATAAATCCAAGAGATTGTGCTGAGATTTCACTGAGAGTTTAATGCCCAAATGTTTTAATCTCAAAAAAATTGATAATAGCTTTTTGTCTAAATGCCTCATTTCCTTGATTGCCTTTAAAATTTAACTAATTTATAACTAAATTAAGCATGGCTTACTTCCATAGGGAATTTTGTATTTATTAGTGAAAAGTTATGGAGACATATTCCACAGGAGGGAGCCTCTCTCCCACTGAGCTTGGAGCAGGACTTAGGATATTTTTCTCTTTTAAAACCTGTGTGAAAAGACAGTGACCCATACAGAAATTTTGAGCATGTTGGACTAACTTCTGAAAAACAAAAAAAAAAAGAAGAAGTTGAAATAGATTTCAAATATATCTTCAGAGACAAGAAACTGTTTTGGGGTACTACAAAATAGACAGTTCTTCCAAATTCTGGCTTTTATAGAATAATTTCCAATTCAATAATCAGCCTCACTGAAAAGGGTAGACTTTTGATTGTACACATTGAAGTAATTCCTGAGCTAAGCATAAGAACACACAGGGTGAGTTTATTACACTGACAGAGATTGTGGCAGCCTGGACAACTCGTGTGCATTTGGAAGGATGAAGCTAAATGGACGTCTTGTCCTGCAGGCTGTTCAGGAAATTAAACTTCTGAAGGATGGAGGTTAAGTAGTTAGGCCACTCAGGAAACAGGGAGAAGATTAAACTAAATCTTAATGAAGACAAGTGGCAGCAACCTCCCCATCAAACTGCAGGCTGTGCTCAGTTCTTCCTGCAGGACAGGACACCAGACTTTGAAGGCTGGTTCTGGCAACCCCAACTCAGGATCTTCATTTTCCTTAATGCTTTGTATTTCCTTCACCAGCAATTTTCTAAGGAAGTTTTAATGCAGAAAACATATTTTGGATTACCCCTTGGGGATGCTTCAGGACTCTGACAGTCCAGACAGTGGATTTTTAAGAACAGATTGAACTGCTGTTGTCTCCAATAATTTCACACTCTGTTTTTTCACTTATTGCAGTTCCTGGGCCCTGCTAACTGCTTGCAGGTGATCTCAAGAGAGCCACCCCTGCAGAATGGTAAACAGGATTCATGTTCTCACCTGAGACCTACTTGAATATATTGCATGTGAAATCTTACAGAGGGGTGATGAAACACAGTGATTTTTGCATCATCTGGGCATTCTTAGTGCTAAAGGAATCCGTACAGTAGCAGATTAACCAAAATGCAAAGAGTTGCTTTTATCACATTATGGGACAGCAAAAAAATCTGGGAGAGTAAGTAATTTTTACAATTGTTCTGATTGCTACTATAAATATTAATAATACTATCATTACAACAATTATTATTGTAATAACAACCAGAATAAAACAAATAGTAAAACTTCAGAAAAGTTTTTTTCATGTTTCCTGTGAAAGGATCTTTCCTAGGAAAAACTGAATGAAAAAGGAAATGTGTCTCAAAATCTATGAACAGTTTGAAAAAGGCTTTTTGTGATGATAATCCCATCTTTAACTCTTGCAGACTCAAAATACTTACTGTTTTATATTTTTCACAAAAATGCCAGGCATAGAGGTGTGATACTTTGGAAACTTTATACCCTTACAATGACTTTAATGTACTCACAGTTCCTTTCCTGTTTAAATAGGAACTAACACAAAATAATCCCTATAGGGATTGCTTAAAATGTCTCACTGGAGCAGAAGTCCTAAGTGAGGAATTTGTTACATGAAAGATGACAAATGAAACGCCACATTGTGTTCTCTGCTGTACTCACGAATCCAATGTGATTGTTCCCAGAGCCGGTTTGGTCATCCAGAATTTGTGCTTGAGTGGAACAGGAGCAGCACAGCTGAAAAGTTGCTTAAGAGCCAGTGAGTTGCTGTGGAGCTCACATCTAGTTCCCTCATTCCCTACAGAATAAGGAGTGAATGGCTTTTGTCCCCAGAGAACTCAGATTTCCCCAAGAATGAAGCAGATTCCCTCATTAACAAGGAAAAATCTGGTAAAAATTCTGCCTGAGAACCTTTCTGCTCTGGATTTTTAGCATATGTTCTTTCTGCATCAGAGATAGGGAGTTCAAAGAGGCAAAGTATTCTGGCAGAGGTTTCAGGGCAGATCACGGCTGGAATGGGAATAATCAT
Source organism: Argya squamiceps (assembly GCA_037834095.1). NCBI lineage: Eukaryota > Metazoa > Chordata > Aves > Passeriformes > Leiothrichidae > Argya > Argya squamiceps. The sequence continues at coordinate 60,715,468 of JBBMKD010000053.1, read as the reverse complement.
CCACATTCCTGTAAGCTCTTGCAGACAAAGTCACCATCTCACAAATATTTTAAGGATTTAATAAGGTTTGTCAGAAACCATCTGAATATTCGAAGTGAAAGAGATGCTGCTGCATATTTTATGAGATATTTTTCAACTGCAGTGATAAAAATTTTAATGCTATTTCATCTTTTCTTTTCCCCTAGAACCACTGACAAAATAATTGTTTTACAGCGTTCTTAGACCCAGGATCCATTTAATAATGTGGGGAAGTGAATACAAAATACAAGGGAGACAGCAATGAATACTGTTTGTTTCTCATTGAAAATTTCCCAGGAGGACCATGCACAGACGATTGGTTTTAACTCTTTATATTTTTGCATGTTAGTCAGAAATGAAAAAGTATGTGTTTAAAACATATATATTAGAGAACATTATCTGAGGACACACTGAGAAATGGTTTTTTTACCATGTCATTGTTTTGTTTTTATTCTTTAAAGATTGAACAAACTGAAATATTTTTGTCAAGTCCTCTTACCTTCCTTGGTTGAAACTAATGGTGATGAATATACCAAAATAGCAGCTCTTTTCTTTTCTGCAGGTGAAAAGGTAATGGACAGAATTTTGTTGAATAAAATCGCCTCCAATTAATTCCTCTCTTTCTCTAACTCCATCAAAAATTCCTGCTCAGGTCTCATCACCTTTTCTGTTCCATTCTGCAAAATGACCTTCCACACTTCCTTTTTGATATCCTTCTATTCTTTCCCAAGCTCAAATTTGTTGTATTTATAGCAAACTAAGAATTTGGATAAGAATGTTTTATAGTGCTACATGTTTGTTCTTAACAGGCCTGTGCCATGTATTAGCCCTTAATTTTTCTTCTAACATTTTCTATAACATTAGGAAGAGGAGAGGTCTTAAGATTAGGTCATTAGGAGAGGTTCTAAGATGAGTTCCTAAGTCAGGGGGCTGATCAGAAATGCTCCTGGAAAGGACAGATTTATTTGGAATAGCAACAGGGTCTGCTTGAAATAGAAATACTTTAGGACCCAATTTCTATCTCAAAACCAATCAATCTTCATTGTATTTTAACAGATCATTAGGAAAACTGAGAAGTTATGCTTTTAAAAATGGAAGAGAATGACTTTTATTGAAAAAAAAGTGATGATGTCCTGGTTTTAACAGAAATAAATTATAGTATTAACAGATCCATGGGCTCATCTGCATTTAGCAGTGAGATGAATTGACAATGTGAGCTGTTTCTATAGTATTTAGGCGTTTTTGAAAATGTGGACGGGCAGAGTGGGAAAAATCAGAAATAACAATTTAGAAATAACAATTTAGTTTGTTATCCGAAACAAATGTTATTAGTACTGTGTAAACAATTATGCTGTGAGGTCAGCTAATACAGGAAACTCTCTGCTTCCATGTTGATTTCATTTTTGTAACACAGAAATATGTTAATAGCTGTATAGATCATCTAAATTAGTTTCATTGCAACAAAATTTATTCCAAAAGGACAACAAAACAAAAATTTTGATTAAAAAAATGGAATTATATTTTGCATGCTGATTAGCCTGTTAAAATGATTAGTCTTACTTTTGAACTAAATCTGCTTACTTTTTAGAAGTTGTTTGTGAAGCAGGGGCTTAAGAATAGATGGGTTCTGATTATATATATATACATATATATATAAAAAAGGGGATTCTTTTATAAAAAATAACCATAACTGAAATTTCAGCTTTTCTGCATGTACCATATTGCTAACCTTATGTAAAATTCAGTCCCTATATTGTCACCAAATCTGTCTCTCAGAAGTAAAATACACATGGAGTTATTACAGTAAACCCCAAATCTATCACAAATATAAAATTATCAAACTTGCTTCTCTGAAGTACGAATCTATCTCTGATAAACAATGTTTTAGTTAATGCTGACCTTGACCAAAGCAGTGCCTACACAGTCCCAAGAACCTTTCTGCTCCTCCCAGTGCCCTAAAAGTGAGTAGGGACAAAGCCTGAGTGGTGCTTGGCTGCCTGCTGGGGCTAAAGCATTACAGTGAGCACTGATTCAACTCCTCTGAAATACAGGGGATGTTCTAGAAGGTTTGAAGCTGATGTCAAAATGTAAGAGCATTAAAGGGATAAGTGGCTCATTATAGTCAATTTGATATAGTGTCAGTTAAAATAATGGAATGGTTTCATAACAAATTTAAGTAAAAATGGTATAATTAATGTCAATCGATATGAACTTATGAACAACTGATCTCATGTGACTCAATTAACTTGGCATCTTTTATTATGACTTATTTAATAGAAATAATTATGTCTGTGCCCTATACCAGGGCTTCTGCAGGGTTGTTTGACCTGGTTATCAAGGAGCATGAATAATACAAAATCAGTGTAGCACATATCAAGTGATTGCCCAAGCCTCCTAGGCAGCTCCAGTGAGTTTTGGAATGATAAGGTATTGAAAGAAGTCTTAAAACACTATAGCTTTACTCTTTGGCAACTGAAAATTCCAGGTGTTCTTGAAAAATAAATCAGGCAAGTCTGCAACCAATCTCAGCCACTTCATAACCTGAGTCCATTAAAAAAGTAGTTATCCATAAATCCACTTGTTGTCATATTAAGAAAATATGTTGCATCTACAGAAGAAACATTAAAGGCCAAAATGCTGTTTAGATGCCAAATTCCCTTGGGCAGCATGCCTTTAAAGGAGGAACATGGATGATCTACTGAATGCAAAACATTTTGGTTCTCTTCCCAGGTTGGCTATGATGAGAACTGACAGTGATGAGACACTTTGTGGTGCTGCCTCTGGACCTGGACCTTTCTGGTGCAGGAGTACAAGTACTGTGCAGACAATGGAGATTTGTGCTCTAAGAACAATTTCTGAAAAAAGACTTCTTGGCTTTGTCCTGTGTTTTATCTGGCAGTAGGAGAAAGCGGTTTGGCACCTCAGAGCCTTATTTCAGCTTCAATGGAAATAAAATGCACATGGGTGTGTTTGAAGAACCCAAGCTTATTAGAAATACACTGATTTATGAGGAAGAAAATACTTTAGTAGCTGTGATTTATTTCCCATTTTAGATATTTGTATGTATGGTGTAGAAATTAACCAGAGGTACTCATTAAATACTTTTATTTCATAGGAGCAGCAGTGTGCCTGTATTCATGGATCCAGTGTCTGCTTAGATATCCTTGTTTCTCCCTGCTGGCTGTAAAGGACCTCAGTAAAAATGAAGACATAAGTCTTGTAGATGGCTGAGTTGGACAAGATGAAGCCTACATTGGCTGGTGATTTCCTAGCAAGGCACAGCCAGCATCCAGACACCCTGAAGTGCCAAACTCGAAATCACAGGAGGCCCAGGCTGCCTGGTGTGTCAAAATATTCAGCTTCTTAAAGAGTAGGATTGTAGCTGCTTAGAAAACAGTAGCAGAAAGGAAAGAATAACTGAGGCATCTCTGGCAGGTGAGAGGAGGACCTGCTACACCACAAGAGCACCTGATGTGCTTAATTCTGAAGAGATGAGTAATTACTTTCCTGCAGCAAGGTACTGAAGCACACGTTTAGCAGCAACATCAGCATTGGCCAATGCACTTTCAAGCATTTTGCATGACGCTGGGTAAGTGGCTTAAGTACTTCACTAAATCATGGCCACAGGGCAAGAGACAATTCCCACTTTACATACCATGCTGCTAATAGCTTTTCTGATCTCTGTAATGGAGTTCTGAGGGCACAAAACACAATTAAATTAGAGAAAAAAAAAAAAACTAAGCACTTAGTGCTGCAGTCTCATATCTTTGCATGATGGAATTCCTGTAAAAGGACAGCTAATCAGTTTATTTACTTCCAGGAAAAAAGATTTTTTTCCTGACAAAAGCAAAAGTCAACCCCATGAAACACTCAGGTACGATTTTGTCTGTCCACTGTGTAGTACACAAACAACTGACAACAGGATCAAGTAAGGCACTGCCACACCCATTTTGTAAATGATACTATGGTTATAGAAGAGGTGTTATTAAAAGGCAAGAAAAGCTTGAGGAGCTAGTTAAATAGATGAGACTTTGTCCCTTGTCCCTTTACCCCAGGTTAACCATTCATCATGAGATGAAGAAGATACACTGACCTTGCTGGAGCCCATGAGCAGATTGCCATTGATTACAACGTTACCACAGCATAAAGTTGTATCTCATAAATATTTCTGAGCAAAAAATGACAGGAGGATTATTGACAGACTATCATAGACTAAGCAGAACTGTCTTACTCCACTCAAATTCTAGTCTCTGTAATGTTTGTTAGGAAAGAAGGAGAATGGATTTTAACAAACAGAAAAGTTACATTACTATGTAAATTTTTACTAAATTTTAATTAGCTACAAAGGTATATTACTATGTTGATTTTTTTATGAAGTTGTTATTTTTGGCCCTCTTAATATTGCCATTGGCATTAACATCAAAAATACTATAAACAGATGTTTGCAAATAAGGTCATAAAAGTTGTGCCTGAGATAAACTAAGTGTCCTCTCAGTAAGAAAAGATGGTGAACACCATTAAAACCAGGTGAAGACAAAGCAAATTGAGTGAAGCCACTGCTCTATTCAAGATACACCCCAACAAGGGTGTGTAAAATTATTTAAAGCAAGCCTGACAACATTCATTGAAGTATAAAACTGTGTGTGTTCTTCCTGGTGCTTGCCTTAAATAACCAGTTTTAAATTATTTCCAGTGCTGGATCCGTTTTTCCCTGTAAATCTGTAAAGCTGGACAGCAGTCTCAGTACCTCTAGGAGCTTATCCTGCTGGGCAGTCGGGTCAGCTGCTGGTCACTGGAGCTTTCCTTATCTTCCCCTTCCCTGCAGTCCCCTGTGCCTGGGTCTGCTGCAGATACTGAGCAAAATGTTGGCGTGATGCCACTGCTGGGGGAAGGAAAAACACACATGGTAAACTGCTGGGAGCTTAAATAACAGCCAAAGCAAAATCCAGATTCAGGCGATTATTTTTCAAGGCTTTTCATTAGGGTTTATTTTTGTGTTATCCAGAAAATAAATCTGTGGAATAACCAATCAATCATTTCCCTGCTATACATAACCCAGATGGGACAGGACGTGTTTGTTCTTCATTTCTCTTTGATCCAAGTTGCTCTTGTTTTTAAAAGCCCACCTTAAAAAGTCAAGTAATAATGAGTGGTTGGACTTTTTATGACTGTACCTCACATCTGTCACTGCTGCTAATTTTGTGTGACAGTCTTGTTAAAGTTTGACCAGCCTCTCTATGGGTAGTTTTGTTGTCAGTGAGAAAATGAAAATCAAGGTTCTCAGAAGGTGGTATTATTATTGCATCATGTGTTTATTACCTAATACGTTTTCAGGGTTTTTTTTGACAGTACTACCAATAATTTTCATGGTAAAGATGTCTTGGTTGTTGGTCTCCCCATTAGAGCTGGACAGAGTGAAATAGGCTTTTGAGGAGTTTGGGAAGTCCCCAGGGGGGCTGTTCTTTCTGTAGTCACTTAATGTCACATCTGAAAATGCTCAAACTCAAACCTCTGGTGCACTGTGTCTTGATGTCAAGCTGGCTCACCTCCTTCTACAGCAGCTTAAAGATTTTTCCAGCCTTAAAGAACCTTGTTTGGGTACAGATGATACTCAGACCCATGCCTTGAATCAACATTTGTTTTGGAAAGTTTATCTGGAGGTTAGATGTTGTTTTGAGGTAGTTTTTAAGAGCTGCTCAGGGCCTGCAGTGCTTGGAATAATCTGGATGGAGTGGGATTAATGGAATGAGCACAGGAGAGACATTCAGTCACAATGTACCAAAAATCATCATCTGAGCATTGGTTGTGCATAGAGTAATATGTCTGCACAGGTGATCTGGCTTGCCAGCCTTGTAGATCTAATCTTCAATTCTAGTTTATATTTAAAATGTCAGCTGAATTTTATTGGTATGCAGGAAGCATTTAATCTTATTCTTTTATCACTGAGAACACATTGCTGGTGATTTAGGGCTTAGTTACCTTGTAAGAATTGCTTTATGTTGCTGAAGATTATTTGCCACATTCAGTCAGCCTAAATTCCACCTTGCCCTCTAAATCTAGTGTTTCTGACAGGCTGGATCTTGAAAGCTTCTAATTCAATCCCTCTCACCCTATGTATGACTTTGTCCATAGAAGTAGGTGAAATTTAGGCTTTCAAAATATTCTCCTTTCTTCTTTAAAATCAGAAAGGGAGAGAAGCTTGGTATAAATATGTTCCTTGCAATCTGTGCATCCGCCATGAATGAATAATTGTGTCCATGTAGTGGATTTTCAAAAGAAGCTTTTTTAAGCAGAGTGAGAGGGCTATGACACATGAAAGCAAAAGAAAAAAAACAAAGGAAAGGCTTTCGCTTTTGGACCTCTCAGACCTCTAGAGATTACCAAAAAAGATGATAACAGTTAGTTTCTTGGAGTATGGGGCAAAATGAGTTTCTGCTAATACAGGTCCTCTAAAGAAAAATTTCTAGGAAATTGTGGTCCATCAGAGCTGATTGGTAATGCAGGGTAGGTTTGAGAGTCACTGCTCAGGGGAATTTGTATGTATGAAGGAGACAGAGGCAGCATCAGCTTCACTGAGTGGCTTTTACTCTGATGTGGCTTTCAGAGATGTTGTCCATTTGTGGAAACAGAAGCAGAATTTTACAGTGGTACCAAGACACCTGAAAATGAAAAGACTTTGTTGATACTAGAAATCTTGTATAAACAGGATTTAAATTTCCTAGATCACTTGCATATCACTATTCAGTTGTAACCAAATTTCTTTGCAGTACTGAAAAATCACACATGAAACCCCTTACTCCTAATTTTCTAAGATGTTTCAGATGAGCTTTTGTTAGTAATGGAGATGTTTTGTTTGTTTGAAGCTTTTAAAGAAAATTTTGTGTTGCATAGATAAGTCTGGAAAAAACACAAGAAGACAGGCTGCTAGATGTCAGATGAGGAGAAGCAGTAGGTGTCTGAGTCATCTTCCAGAGTTTGTCCTCATGTAACCTCAAAATGCTTCCAGTTTTCTAAGAAAAGGGCTGTGAAAATGTCATTGCTCAGTTTGAGGAAGATATTTTAAATCCCAAACAAAATACTTTGCTACTGCCATGAAACAGTCTGAAAAACACAAAAAGAATATTTTCATTAACAATGGCATATGATCCAGTTTTAAAATTAGATATACACTGGAAAAACTTCACTGAAGGGAAAAGCATCACAAGATTGATTACAGGGACATAGTGGGACATAGACTTGGACATTCTCTGAGTGTTTGGCCATCCTTCCACCTCCCTCCCATGACAGTTTATTTGCCAGGGGAACCAGGTGGAATTGGAACTACACAACTTCTTCAAGCTTCCTTCTTTCCCAGACATGTGGGCTAGGCTGTAGGAAGAGTGGCAACAATTGATTTTCCTCTTCCTGGCACAGAGTGCAGGGAAGCTTGTGCTAGAAAGGTCACTTCTGGCTGATCTCTGGTGGACCTTGGAGGTTGATAGAAAAGACAGGATTTTGTCTCAAGAACATACCACACCACAGAGAAAAAACACTTCAGCAGGGAATTGAACAGAAATAAGGCTTTTCTGGTGAATGTTTCTTGCTTCTGTTTCTTTTTAGTGGCCAGATTACAGAACTTCATTTTCTGTTAGCTACGATCACCATAAGTGCCTAATGGAATACCTGGCACTGTAGCAAACCTGAGGAATTGAGAAGACTGCACATTTCTTCCTTTTATCTAGTGAAGGAAAAACAAAAGGGCAAGGTCATAAATGTAAAAAATGCGGGGGAGCATAAGTTTTAAATTAAAGTAGATTCTTATTTAAAAATCTGTGAAAGGGCAACAATTTGATTCAACAGGTACCTTGGTGTGCAGCATAGTTTAAACCAAAATTAATTGGTCCGAAACTGAAGGCTTCCAGAGTTAAACACCACTTTTGCAGAGATTAAAACCTGTCCACTTAGCAGAAATAATGATGGGTTTAGAGCCTGGAAACCATGTGCTTTGCCAAAGAACTGTGAATAGGACTTGCTACGTAAAAGATATTTTTCATAGTCACTCTTTCCACTGGCAGTGAACTCCTTCCATTTTGAATTCCTATTTGACATTGGTCAGACAAATAATACAGAACTCAACATGTACAGTACAAAAGGATTTATTTGATGAGGAGATAGCAAAAGGAACTAACAAGGCTGTATCAGCTTAAACAGGTAAATATTAGTGTACACAATGCTGAGATGTGTACCAAATGATTTTTAATACCTCCTTTTCCCCAGGTATGAGTAATTTCAACCACAGTTTATCAGGACCCTGCTCTCTTTGCTGTGAATTGCACAATGCAAAAGATAACATGTTATTCTGCTGCCTGCTTGCAATTACCTTTACTTATTTGGGAAATAATACACTTCATGTAAATCACAGTTGTTTAATTGTTATACTGGAGTGGGATAAACCAGCCCAAATGGAGACCTTTTCTTATTTTTTTTCCAGACAGGCAAGGAAAGCAAAGACTTTAAATCCACTGAGGTTGGAGAGATGCTGTCCATTGATTCCAATGCCTGCTGAAGTTAAAAAAAAAACTATAGAAGTTATGCACCCAATATGGGGGCTTTTGCAAACCTCACTAGGCATCTGCTTGCCTCTTTAACTGTCAGATTCTGTTATAAATGTATTTGTCAGTGAACTGCCCAAGATTACATGAGAAAAACACAGGGTACCAAATGTCAGTTCCCTTATTTCAAGCTTTAAAAACATCTCCTTTAGTACCTGCAGGTTTCAATACATGTGTTCTGATACAGCCAGGCGTTTAGGATACTAAAAAATAAAATTTTGATTTAAGCAGTAGTTGGACATGAGGTAAAATAAAGTTTTGTAGTGATTTAAGAATCACAATGTCATGCAATTTTTTCAGGCACAGAAGCTTTACATTGCCTTGGTAACAGGTAGCTGTCTATTGCTTTCAGCCAATTTAATGACTTCTTGATTTTCAGTTGGTTTCCACTGTTGGGTTGATGGTATGATTTGAAATCATCTTTGTGACTACACAGCTGAATGTGAAGGCAGCTGATATCACTTTAAAGAAGTCTGCAAAAACCAGTCTATGGATGTGTCTGATTAAAGAATTTGAGATAATTTCTCCTTCAGTTGTAATCGGAACATTATGAAATCTGAGTGGTGAGAAGGAAAGAGATGCTGCTGAATTTCCTATAGAAATGCTTGATGTGATATGCCTGGATGCAAGTTGGTTTGGGAACATATTAGGAGGGAGCCTGCTCAGGTTTTCTGTTTGAATTATAACAGCTAAACAAAATGCTTTGCCTTCTAGATGTGCATAGCTGTGAGTAAGAGGAGACAGCCAAAACAAGCAGTGTGCTCAGTTCCAGAGGTTAATGAACATTTATATATGTATGCTCTGTGTACAGGGCTGGGGAGATTAAGGTTAGAAAGCAACTGTTGTAAATTGATCTTGAGTAGCTGGTTTAGTTCAGTTAGTTTCCTGCTGCCATGCTCTTGCCAGCAGAGTGCTGTAAGTCAGTCCCAGCCTGCCCTTCTCCACCCAAACCCATTCACTGTGAGGAAATGTGTGCAGCCCTTCGTGGTGGGGTGTGGTGGGTAACCAGACAAGGGCAGGAAAACAGCAGGTGTACAAACCACACCTGGCAGTGCAGCACTCTACACTGTCTGTTCTGGGGCTAAGGTGCATGGAAGCTGCATGCTGGGGAAAACATCATTAGCACCATTCAGTTTAAAAAAAACTCCACAAAAGTCAGGGGAAAAAAAATAAGGATGAAATGATGGCATTCTGTACAACAGAGATGGAAAATCACAAACTTAATTCATATTTACAACAAACATAAATGTCTAATACACTGGAGTCCTGTCCTAAAGTTGGAATGCAGATCTATCTCCCTTAATACCTGAACAAATATAAAAAAATACTTGATTGATTAATTAGTGATAAAAGGTAAAACAGAACGAAGCCCTAGCTCTGAATGAGTAATTTCTGTTTGACTAAGACTATAGATTTCACACTATAGCTGTTGTGATTTGCACAGCTTTAGGAATTACACATATTCAAAATATTTCCCTGGAATTAAAAGACCTTTTGCCAATTTGTTTTAAGACTCATTCCAGTTCTTCTCTTATAAAGTAATTAAAGAAAGCTAAAATTTTATTAGATCTATCTCAGATTAAATTATCACAGCTCCTTGCCAAGCTAATTGCTTAGATACTATATGTTGTAAATTAATTAAATTAGCATAGTTTTAAAGAATTTATTATTTTTTTTCTGAAGGGTGGGTTTGGATATATTGTAACTATTTTACTGCGTTAAGAACAATAAAATATGCACGTTTGTGTTTTTTAAAATGTTTTGTGAGCTCAGTTACTTAAAAAAAATACAAAGGACTTATTGTAATAAAGCTTCTACCTCTATTCACATGAGGTCATATTTGGAAGGGCAGAGATTTTCCTTATATCACCAATATGTCTTCAATATTGGCCTTAGAGAGCTCTGCTGCTCTTTACAACATAAATTAATTGCCTAATATCCAGGGGTGACTTTGAGAGATACTTAGGTATTAGTTTTCCATTCACTTTCTGCACTCCCAGATTTATTTTCCTACCTTTTCTCTGTATTGGTTAGAAATATTGATGAATACATTTTTGTGCCCTCAAAGATATAGATATTAGGAAGTATATTAGGAATAAGTTTTAAATAAGTTATATTATATTATTATTTAAATATATTTATATTTATATTATTATAATATTATATATTATATATAATTATAATATTATTATAATATAATGTAATATTATATTATAATATTAATTTAAAATAATATTATTTAAATATTATTATTTAAATAAGTTATATTATTATTTAAATAAGTTATATTATTAAGTTATTATAAATAAGTTTTCTACTGTGTATATTCACAGTTTCACTTTAGCTTTTCAATTTGGTATAGTATAGACTTTTAATAAACAATAAATAAAAGAAGGAATATTTTATAGCAGTGTCCTAAAATAGGAAGGTATAATTTATGACATAAATAGGTTTAAAATAGACAAATCCATAAACTGATCACATTTGTGGTTTTTTAATTTATGCACTTTTGCTCACACCTCAGAAATATGTACATGCTGCTCTCCCAATTTGGCAAAACCCTCAAACACATTTTTAACCTTCAGGGATGCTTTTTAATGTGTACATATTAATAATTGACTGCACACTCTATAAGAGCCTAAACCACTTACAACCACTTACAATCTGAATTTTTTTCATCGAAGTTGTCCATGTTTGTTTATGGTAACAAGTCTGCAAAACCTGACTGAGCGGACAAGACCTGCTGGAAAGGATTAAACCTCTAAGATGTGCCTTGCCAGAACTGATGCCCTCTCATCAGCAAGAGCATGAGTGCTGCAGCTCAGAAGTTCTCCTTTGCTTTTCACAGATGTTTTGGAAAAAAATCCCAGACGCACAGTCCTTACACACTGATCTATTTAGCATGAATTTACACTGGCATTGTAGACTTTTTGCTAGTCAGAGCTTGGTGTCTAGAAGGATTAATTTTGTATAGAAAACAAACATTTGGTGGAGTCACTTATTGCGTGCAGCTCTGCACTTTTACAAAGACCAGACCTGGAATTTTTCTTCTTGTTCTGTTCAGAGAAAACCAAGACTGTTTACCTGCTTAAACTTTCAAGGCCTTCCAAAAAGCTTGGTTCAAAAGCTTTTTCTCTTTCCTTGCTGTGAGTGCAGCTCATCCTTTTTTGCTAACCCTCTGCTTTCTCTCTTACTTCTCACTCTGACTGATGCATACAGGGAAATCTCTCTACTCAGATAAAACCTTCATGGATCTCTATTTTGGATTTTGGGTGTTATTGTGTCAGCTACTTAGCGTAGGTTCAGCTTTGTGTGAAAATTTTTATAATAGAAACAAAATGGATTTCAAAATGAGGAAAGTGAGGAGGAGGGTTAGGGGAAGGCAGGGTCTGGTCTGACACCCACAAACATCCTACACCGATGCTTTTTTGTCCTGCTTTAAACTGCCTCTGAATCTACTTGGTTCTAGAAGAAAAATTTGGTTTTCTCCCTTTTTTTTTTTTTCAGTGGTCAAAACTAAGACTGCCTGTCACACTTACAACTTTCAGTGCTGTTTACTCAAGCTGTTAAACTTCCTCATATTCTGTAAACACATTTCTTCATCATTGTTTTTCTTTTGCACTCATCTCTGTTAATCAATTGCTCCTTATGTAACATAGACTGTAATGAAAATACATGACACAAACTGCTCCAAGCCACAGATCATGAACCTCTCATCTTGCACTTTCCAGTCAAGAAGCATTTTGTTTAAATTATGTGCATTGTGTTCATTCTTCCATCAATTAGAGTAACCAGGTAAGGTAATTGGGCACCTAGCAAATGTGGCAGCTGCAGGCAAATAATCATAGCTCCAGCACCTGCTCCCATGGCAACTGATGTGTTTACACTCACAAAAGTGCACATTTTCTTCCTTCTACACAGTAGAGAGAAATAAGGATTTAGAGCTACAAGGAAAGAGCTTACAAGGATAAATGTTTAAGCAAGTGGTTGGAAGAAAAAGTGCTTGTTGTTTGGAGTGAAAATGTAGGGAGTGAAAATAAAAATAAAGAGCTGTTATCAGACAATTAAACATCATCTTCATCTTCTGAACTCAGGGTGAAGAGGCAGCTCTCAGAGGCAGATCTCACTCCCTTTAAAACAAATTCCTCAAGAGAAAGGGGAAGTAGGAGGGATTCCAGAAGTTAGTGTTTCAGCAGGTGTGACTCCAGTGCCACTGCAGACACACCATGTTTAGAGAATACTTTGCAATGACTGCTGCTTTAGAAGTTAAAAACTTTTCCTTCAAAGACACCATGTAAAAACATATCATTGCTACTAGCTTTGGCTGAGAGTTCGTACATCTGCTGCATCTACTTGAGGGTTGCCAAGAGGCAGAGAGAGATGTGGGTGGAAGTTTAGGGTCTGAGTTATGTGCATGCAGGGAAATTAAGATCTTTTACCTTTCCCTGCCTTCCCAACAACACAGCATCCTCTGCTTCTCCTGCAGTAAATCCCAGGCAGCCAATACATAAGCACTACTTTCACCTTCCTGCTCACACATACTCTAAATTTAAATAGAAGAGAGGCCTGACCATGCTGGAAATTTATAGCAAAGTTGTGTCTGATCTTGGGGGTGGTTTAGGAAAAACAACTATGAAACAAGCACAGATGAAATTGTAAGAAAACTGGTCAGGGGTAGCTGAGTTGACCTTGCTTAAATTCTCATGTGGAAAGCATGGGTATAAGAGAGCCTTAAGTTCTAGAAATATATCTGTCACATTCTTTCAAAACATGGTGCTCTGAATGAATATCTCATAAATAAGCATTAAGAAATGCCAGTCTTGTATTTCTTAGACTTCTCTTTTCATTCTGTGGGCTGCTCATCCTAATGAACACTTATTGCTCTGCACTGTGGCTCTTGGTTGACTCAGGACAGATTCCAGTCACTAGAGTAACATACCTGGAACAAGTAATTTATGAGCAGTTCCTCAAGCACGGAAGTCTGGACTAATGACATAAGCAGTAAAGATACTTTAGGCATTCTGCAATGAGCTGTGAATCTTAAAAGGAGAAATTGTACCAGTCCAGCTTAAGTTGAATATGTCTACTCCTCATTACCATGAATTGTTCAAGCTTGGAGAATCACGTGCATGAGGGTTGGACCTAATTTGGTGGTTCTGAACCAAGACAGGAGACTCGTTGTCTGTTTATGGCTACAGCTTACCCCAAAGTTATAAAAGAGGCACACCTGTTAGGATTGCAAAGCTCTGCATCCTTACCTGATAAAGAAGGAAGAAATTATATGTCCTCTCCACTTAGCTATCATTTAGCAGGATTATGAGGGAAGATGTTTAAAAGTCTCAGTTTAAGACTGTGGTTTACAATTTAACCACCGAGAGCTGGTATTGCAATGAGACCTCCTTTATTTGTATGCAAATTCACTTATGCCAGTGGATCTCTGTGGGGGCATTGGTCTCTCTCTGCAGAGATTTCATTGTCAGATTGTTGTCTCCTGATTTGTTTCGTCAGATAAAAAGTTTTGTTGTGGCCAAACAGATGGAGTACATCAATAGGATTAAGCACATCAGGATTTAGCTCTGCAGAAATTACCTCTGGCTCTGCCATAGGTGATCTAGGTGATGTGGTATGTGGTTTTATTTCTCTGCCGATTTTTCAGATTTTCCATGTATGAAATGTTACCCATCTACTTAATACTTCCCAGGAATGCTACATGCACTGCAAAAGTTTTTGATTTTTTTTTTCCCAAATTATCTGTAATTTTGAGATTATAATGATATTACCCAAACTGACTTTTAGATTTAATTTCTGCTGTCAAAGATGCTGGGCTGCAACCCTTTAGAAGAGCTGTGACAGACTTGCCTTAGTGACTGCTCATAAAATGTCAGTTATATAGAGGTGACATCAAATGAAAATGTTAGATGTGGTACCCCATATAAAGGTCATAGAAAATATGAATATATCTACCAAAAGACTTTATTGATGTTTTAATCACTTTCTAAAAAGATTCTTCTGGTACAGTTTTCAAAAAAAAAAAATCACTTTGAACATATACAGTCATTTCTGCTCACTTCAAATACACTATTTCAGTGCAGTCTCAGTGGAAATAGTGTCACTACACAAAGATGTACAAAAGAATTTTATGGAGGACTGAATCTATTACCTTATTTAGGGAAAACTTGTGATGGACTAATAAAAATCTCTTATTATTCCATAATACAGGAAGGACACCAGAGTAATATGAAAAAACGCCCTAGAAACTATAGACTAATTAACTCCATCAAGGTGTAAATATTTTGCAAATGGTATGACTTTGCCAAATTCATTTTGGAACAGAGAAATTTAAAAAGCCTTCCTCCAAAGTTTTCTAGACTAAATTAGTATGAAATTTCTGTGTAAGTTTTATTTCAAAGAAAATTATTCTAAAGTAAAGTCAAAATCAGCCAACAATGAAAAATGTTGCTTGGCAATATATTTTCTTGTTTCAATTTCATGTTTCAAATATCATGTGTAAATCATTAGTACATCACATTTTGAAGCGTTTTACCTCTGCCCATATGACTTATGGCTTATTCTTCAATTTGTTAGCCACTTAAGGTAGTGTAAAACAGGCTACAGAAAAAAAGGATAGAAGAGCCCTTTGATTTTTGACGTCCATTTGGAGACATTTTTTGCATAAGCTAGCAAAACTTGAAGTAAGTTTTTCTAAGAAGTCAGTCCTATAAATGGTATGAGGAGGTGATCTTTGTGTGCCTGTATTTGAGGAGCGCAGTTGCCTGCCAGAATAGGGGTGCAAGGTACTGCTGAAGCGTTCTGAACATACACTGAAACTTCCACAAGATCAAATGAAACATGAAGCAGATCAGTCAGAAAAAATTTACAATGTGGCTTTTTGATCTGAACATGCTTAATTTATTGAAATACACGGTGGATTTTTGTGAATTTTCAGAATGCCCTTTTTCACGATATGTATCATTTGTGAATCTGAGTTGACACAGAGTTTTAGTGTGGGAGAGGAACCCCAGAAGAAAAACCAAAAGCATAAACCCACTAACACTTGCACTACAGTCTTTTCAGCTGTAGGAGCTGCCTCTTCTCCTCCAGCCCCAGTTCAGTTACTCTAAGCATATTGGATCAAACAGGGCATTTGTGTCATTCCAGACTCAGATTAGCAATACAGGCAGCTCAACAAGTGATGCATACCTAATGATGTTGTAATTGAATCATACATCAATATCTTGTGCTATCAGTGCTCAGTGTAATCCCAGTCAACATTATTCCAATCATTTAAATGACAACAGTGAAGATAGAATGAGAGCAATAGAATTTCACTGTATGGTTCTGCTCAATGTTTTCACAAACATATTTTTGTTGTAAATGGATCAAGGAAGGGACAGGTGCTCTGCCCTTGATCAGCACTTGGGTAAGGGTGTGTAAATCCCCTTCAGGCTCCAAACTGCTCAGGAAGGTGAAAGGATGTGTTCATTTGAGGTAAAGTTAAAGCAAAAAACAACAAAATCCTCCATTTTTCTTTCCCCATCCTGCAGAAGCTGCATTCCAACCATTTATTTCTGTTTTCGTTACATTCAAAGGTCTTATCAGTAGTTTACTAATATTACTGTAGGCAGGCTAATGGGATCCAAGTTTAATTAAGGACTGTATTTAATTTAGTTTGTTTATCATGACTAAAAAAACCCAAAAAACCCCAAGCAACGAAGAAACATAAGGCAGCCATTCATCAAACATATTCCTATTAAAAGTGGCATTTGCCCTACATCTGGAAAAGGCAAAGGACTTTGCAATACTGAACTGTGGCTTTCTGAGTTGCTGCTGGAAATGACCTTTCCAAAGCCTTGTATCTCTATTGCATCCTGAAGTTTTCTTCCTTCTCTTACCCTTGAAAGCATGTTCCCCCTCAGGTTAAGTCAGGGTACATCTCCTCTGTGATCAAAATTGTGTGGGCCTGTTTCATAGCTCTCCTGACCTTTTCCTCTGAGGTTCCACTGGAACTCTGTACAGTAAGACCTTCATAAGGCTCAGGAGACCAGAAATCAGTGGAAAATGGGTTTTAGAGGTACAGGGGGAGATGACCAGAGTATAGCAATTGCATTTGATTGTCTCCATCCCTGGTGAAGGCAGGGTGAAGGCAGTCCCTTGAATATAGCTGGCTTGCTTTGCCAGAGCCTTCACAGATATTCCCTGAGGATCTCCAGCAGCAACAACCCCCCAGAGCACTGCTAGTGAAGCCTTTTTGTCAGTCATTCTGCTGAGAAATCCAATTCACAGTTCTATACACAGTATTTCTTAGCTCATGGATATCCTGTGCTGCTCAGTTAATATTTGGAATCTGCTTTCTGAGAGAAAGCCTCCAGGATGGAGTCACTGTCACTGCCATTTGCTGATGCACAAGCACCAGCAAGTGCAATTGAGGTTAATTGACCACCCAGGCACTGTGATCTTTGCACCACATGAAAGATTCAAAATAGGCTCAGGCAGTGTCCAGAGCACAGAAAGGAAAAATTCAGTTCTACAGAGGAGCTTAAAATCTTCTTGGGAACATTTTGAAATTATTATACTTTGAAGCATCAGAAGGCACAAAAAAGGCTGTTTCTATCTGAGCTTTTTTTTTTTTTTTGTCTTACTGGAATGTATCAGCTCAACTGAGGATAAATTTCAGAAAATGGAGCAATTCCATTTGCTGTCAAAGTGTCCTACATGAAAGATTATACACCTTTTGTCACTTTTGTAGAAGGAAGTGTATTTTCCATATTTTGACAGTTGTTAACGAAAAAAAAAGTCTTAAGATTGTTGTTGTAGAAGTACTGTACAACATTATTTTATGAGATGTTCTCTTTGCAAGTTAATGTTTCTCAATCCACCAGGATTGTAAAATTTCCTCTTCACACAACATAGTCTTATGATAAAAATACTGTTATCTTTGATGCTCTGTCCAAAACCACTCCCTCACTTGCTCCAGAAAGTAATGATGCTTTGATTTTTGGGGAAAGTGATTTGACTTTCTGAGTAAATATTGCCATGGCAGTTACTTGCATATCATCATCCATACAAGCATAAAACTGAAGTGATACCACTGGATATGCCTGGGGGAATAGCAAGAACTGCCCAAAATTCTCCCTACAGTTCTCTGCATCATAAAGATGAGGTCTCTGAGGTCTCTCTAGTTATGAAGGTATTTCAAAGTTCTGCAAAGCACCACATTTGCAGCTGGTCAACTGCTGCAAACCAGTTCACTGTCCCATCTATGCATGTGACTGTTTGGGGATTCTCAGACCCCTCAGAGAATAAACAAATTAAGCTATTCCCACAGACACACCCCTTATACCCAGCCACAATCGAATCTCATAACTGCAGTTTCACTTCTAATCCTTGGCACAGAGTTACTGCTGCACTCCTACCTTGGAGGGGGAAATTACCCAAAGCCTGTAATATTCTTCTAATGTAGATGTTTGGTTCCAGAGTTAACCCGAGATTAGAAGGAATTGGATCATTCAGAGAACGCAGGTCAAACCAGTGTGATTAACAACAACGTTCTAATTTATTTTGACTAAGATGGCTGCTTAAATACACTTCTATATAGTTTATATTACAGGTGCAACCTTATTGGTACACAGACAGAAAAGAATGCAAACATACATTGTTGAATAAACTCCTTAAGGCAGCTACTGGTGTTCAGACTACTTACTATACATGTTATCTATTAGGAAGCCTTCTATTTCTTGTTAACACCTTAAGAGGTATTTCTTGCTACGCAACAAATTTGGCAGTGAATTACTAACTGCGCCACTGAGGCCTTACAGGCCTTCACCTGAGGCCCAGTATAGGTGATTCACCCACAGTCCAAATATTCACTATCTTCAAAACTCTGGTACATTCTTCAAGTGTGAAGTAACTCTTGCTGGCATTAATGGGAGGTAGTAGAAAACACAACCACCTAAAATGACTTTATTCAAGTCACAGGGATAATTTGTGCTGTCAAGAAAAGGACTGTGCCCTGCCTGGGGTCAGGCTGACTGGGCAAGAGAAGATTTCCCACAGCTTAGCTGCTCTTTCAGTCAAATGCTGCCCACATGCTTAGACATGCTTTGAATGTCTCTGTGGGCTATTAATAGGCGTGGGGATGTCACTTAAACGACAATAAACCAAAACTGTGTGGCTTAAGAAAATGACTGTTTGTGCAGGGGAGGCAAGGACTGACTGGCTTTTGACACTGATCAGTTTCCTTGTGGCTAAAACAATTCCTAAAAGGAGTGACACATAGATACAGGAAATAAAAGAACCTATCTTTACTTTGCTTCTACTGTAACTACTGAAAATATGAGGAAAATTATTGCCCAGCCATCCTGAATTTTCTTATTGTTAGAGAGGCAGAAACCACATATAAAAGTGCTATTGTTGGGAATGCAGTTGCTGGTGTGACGAATAAGATGGGGCACAAAAGGGGTCATTTGGCACCAGCTGAGTGTGGAGGCTCTCTCAGACTTGCTTCTCCCAGCTCAGAAAGACACTCGTGGCTTTAAGTTGCTCATATTAAGCACAGCTACTTTCCTGTATTATCCATTACTTCAGCTCTAACAGTTCTTGCCTGCCTTTTATTTTGACAGACTGCATTGCTTGGATACTAATACTGTATTTCTTTTGAATTTAATCTGCCAAAATGGAACAAAGCTGTTTTCTTGAGTATAATTTCTTTCTCAAGCCAAGGACATTCAGCCTTTACAACAGGCTCTATAAGTTAGAAACATTTTAGAGATTGTAACTTTGTTATGGAGAAGGGACATAAAACAGTCAGGTTTGAAATATTTACAGCTGAAGGGAGTGCAGAATGGGTAATCAGCTTTCTACCAGAATTGGATATAAGATCAAATTATAGAGATGTTAATGGGACCCTTTATAGTGCTAGAAAATTTTCTGCCACTTTCTTAGCCTGGACTCTGCTTTCCTCCATGGCAGATTTCTTCCATCTTTGTGTTCTTTCACATTTTTGAAGTGTAAATGACTTACAGATGGCACAACAAATTCTAAGTTAAATTACACCCAGTGCTGCATTGAGGCATATTACTAAATGCTTTCTATCCATTACCTTTGAATTTATTGCAGTTTTATCCATCTATTTGTGGGCTGAAGCCTTCAGTTCTTGGCACATTTCTTAGGGGTTTTCTGGAGAGTTTGGTCAAAACCCAATTTATTGTCTTTTAAGAATGAAATATAAAAATGGGTTGGAAATAATTTTTCCAATTATTTTGAATGGCAGCGGTTCTTCAGGAATTAAGACAAGAAATGTGAAGTTCAACAAGGTCAAGATATAGCAATTTCTTTCATCCTCACTATGTAAATACATTTGAAATTGTTGATAATCACCTGTTGATAATTACTTGTTGATAATCTTTGCAAATGCAGAGACAACACAACTGTATTATAAGTATTCATCTTGCTTAGTTTATTGATTCATCTTTAAATTCTTGCATCTGTGTAATGGTAAAATTAATCTTCCTTTTACAGGATAATTTTTCTCTTTTTTCTTGTCATAATAATTTTTTCCACAGGGAAAGAGCATTGTATGGAATCTACAGAAAAAAAATAACATTCTCAATTGTGAGTGTAACACTTCTAAATATGATATTTAAATTAAGTCACACATTTTCAGAATAAGTGTCCTTATCCTTAGACTTATAATTGAAGATCAGGTTGAAATATATTCATCACTCAAATTATTTTGGAAACTAAATATACAGATGAGCTGAACTGCACCAAACCAGACCTTGAAAATACAGATATCAGTTCTCCATGATAAGCAAATTTTACAGTTATTTGAAATAATCTATCATTATTATTGCTGCTAATGAAAGCCAAGATTTCATCAAGGCTTCAAAAAGTAGTTGTTTAATATAATATTGTATAGCATTTCATTATTACAAAACTGTTCAGACCTTCTGAGGAAGATGGAAAGTGTTGTTTTCCTCTGTTTTGTCTTGATTTTTTTAAAATTAATTAATGAATCAAGTTGAATTCAACATGGACAAAAAGTGACCTTGACCAACAAAATCCATTTAATATCTTTGTTCCTTCTATGTTTTCCACCTATGTGGCATTGATTTATAAGGAGAGCTTGCAGAGAGCTGTTGCTAGGGGACAGAGCTTTTGTAGGTCCCCATTTAAAGCAATATTCCTGAAGAAGAAAAGTAATTTACATGTTTCAAGTGCTGCCTATCAAAAAAAAAAATCAAGCACAAATAAGTTATGAAAGGGAACAAATGTAATCTATATGAATAAAAACCCTTTTGCAAGGGACAAATAAAGGAGCAGAGGTCACACACTCTGATCTAGATTCTACTCCTTTGCAACCTGGCAGACAACCTTGGTGATTTTTTATTTTATTAAATTCCCTCCAATTTATACCTCATAACCACGACCACAATATTTAGAATGAATTTTACCTACCATATGCATTCAGTACTTCCATTTAACAGAACAACATTTATGTTCACCAAACTGCCAGTCTCCAGGGTAAAAGCTATAGTAGGGAAGAAAACTGTCAAGACCAGATTTTCTTGTTCCCCAAGTAGTCAAATGCTTTCTGAATTGTTGCCCTGGAGGGAAGACTGCCTTAATGGGAGGAAGCACCCCTGTGATGGGACTGTGTTTTTATAGCTGTTTATATCCAGTTCTTTAATTGCTTTTGTTTTCTTCTTCTTTTTTTTTTTTAACTTCTCCATGTATATAAATGCATCTGAAACCCTTCTTTTATATACATTAGAAATAAGATGAAAAAGGAGAAAGATATTGAACAAAGTGTTCTACAGAGAAAAAACATTTTCTTTCATCAGGGGAAACAAATTAATTATTTGCTTTAATCTTTGTGGAAAAGGTAGATTGTGTTGGATACATTAACATATCAATTTTAACGAGTTGCTCAGAATTCAGGCTGGAGTAGAGAAGAGAACAGTTCAGGGAATATTTATATAAAATTGTTACATTAAAATTCTCAGGATTTGATGTAATTCATTCCAAGAAATGAGCCGAAGTAATCTCTGAATGATTAGTGATTATCTCCTGGAAGATGCGGACAGGAAATATCCTAGAAAACTAAGAAAAACAAAACCTTGCACAAGTTTTTCTAAAAGGAGCCAAGGAATTATAAGTTAAGCAGTCTAGTTTCAGTTCCTGGAAACAATATGAAACAAATTTTTGAGGTAATTTTAAGTACCTACAAAATGTAAGGGTTGTAACATCAGGCAACAAGAAACTGCCAAGAAAGAATCATATAAAATTTTTCTGATTACTTCCTTTGAGAACGGTGGCAGTCTAGTGTAGAAAGGAGAAAGCAGTAGATACAGATGTAAATTAACTCTGATAATACTCTTAAAACTTTTTTCAACATCAGAATCTTATAAGTTTAGGAAATATGATGCACATGGATTTGCCTTTGGCTAACTATAGAAGTACTTGAAAACTTTATAATCAGTGAAACCACATCAAACATGGAGGACATGCTGAGTAAATTCCCTTAAGCATTTGGTCAAATTCTACTTGGTATATTCATGAAAAATGTGAATAGTGGAATGGAGACTATGCCTTTTAATTTATGGCTTGTGCAAAGTTGAAAAGGGTTTTAAGTATTTTGGGGAAAATGCTAAAAATACTTGTGGCAGTTTGGAGAAGTGCTCCTGAAAACTGAAAGTTTGCAGCCAAGTATTTATGAACCAAAGTTCTGTGCCTGAGAAAAAAGAAACCAAATTGAAATTTGAAACAGGATATTTTTTCCTTAAAGAAAGTAAAGAGTACAGTGGTAAAAGATACAGTAGGAAAGTATTTTTAATTTTAGATTCATGAAGCAGAAGTTTGTACAGAAAACATCTAGCTACATTCCTCACTTAACTCCAGCAAAGCCTTGGAATGTATATTATCTCTGTTTGGAGAATGCATTTTTAAGGCAAAGTAAGGAGAATCCAGCACTGTGAATGATGGGTTTAGAAAGCAGGGCCTAGGAGGGGCCTGGCTCCCTGAGAGGTGGTCAAGGGTGACTTGACCATATGTAGTTGCAATATCAACAATCACTAAATGTTTTCCAAGAAATTAAGAAATCAATTTGTCATTCTTAATAAATGGTGATGATTTTGGATGCAAAAGCTTAGGAAACTTGTGAGGATGGTGGAGCATATGACTGGATAACCTGAAGATGCAGAGAATTTGCTTTTACAAGAAATTGTGAAGGTCAGGGTGCAGTGCGAATTATGATGGGTGGTCAAGACCTCTATGATCCTGGTTTTGGTGGGGACATTAAATGATCCCTGGGTGCTCTTTGGGTATATCAACCACAAAACAATATCTGGAAAGAAGTTAGAGAGGATTCATTGCTACTCATCTGGAAAAACCAATGCTGAAGGAGAGAAAAAATGTCAATCTCAGGACAAGAATATGAGCTTTTGAGGTGTGAACTCACATTGTTTTATGAAGGAGCACAGTAATCTCTTTTTCATGTTAAACTTGTCAACTTTCAGAACCTATCGATTCTTGGCACTTCCTGTCATGTAATTATTTTGCAATCTCTAAAAAGTGTTACACAACTAGAGGATGTTATGCTTTTATCTTGATTTTTTTAAAAGCAAGAATATTTTGAGTATTCCATTAAAAAGCTCTAAAGACAATCAATTTGATACTTTCTTTACAATTTTCCACATTAAATTCTCATGTAGTAGTTTTCTGACATTTAGAATAACTGAATTAATTTGTAGGAGTGAGGTCAGGTTCAGAGTGATGGGGTGATGAGAAGAAAAGGATAAGACAATTTACCCTATATTTGAATGCCAGCTCACAAGATACTGTTTTGTCTGGTCACAGACAAAAACCAGTAATGAGCTGAATGTATTAATTCAATTTATATGATTGAATAATCTCTGGCTGTCAAGTTATATGCTTTGTGAAAGCCTGAATTTGGATTGTCAAATTGTCCATCCAGGAGGAAAAAAGCTTTTTACTTACAATGGGCTAATGATTGTTTGACAATTTAGTTATACAGCAGAGGAGTTCTGAAGAGGAAATGGGGAGTGAGGCAAGTCTGCTTATCTGCACAGTTTACTGCTTTGAGCTGAATCTGAAGACACAGCATATTGTCTACAGAACAGGTTTCTCACTCCACACATTCCAAAAATCTTGTTGGTTGGGTACAGAAAGGGGGACTCTGTTAAAATTTGGTCTGAAGGTAAATTGATTACAGCTTTGCTTCTATACCTGGCACTGGACTCCCTAAATCTTTGCAGCTATCTTGTCAGTTATAGTTTCTTTTAAAAACCAATGGTTTTTATTTGCTGTAACTTTATTCACGCTTTGTCTATATAAATTTTCAATTAGTTGGTTGGCATCCCACATTTCCTCTGTATGGTGTCTCATTTTAAAACCAGGGTCCTGGCCCAGACTTTCTGTGGCCAGAACATAGTGTGTTTCTCTAGGGCATCCAAAGAGTGAGATGCATTTTCCAGATCCTCAGGATAGCCCAGGAGATGGCAATACAAGAGATAAGGAAGAGCTCTGGTGATAAGCATGACTAGAAAATTTTGGCCTCAAGATTTTGGTTTGAGGAAATGAAAATATCTGGAAAATTATTCATCAAATTAATCACTTCAAAGCTTCTCTAGCTTTTTTGCTTCACTGATAGACTTGTGAAGTGTCATGTTTAAAGGAAGCTTTTTTACCATAGGGAATATCACAAATCCTGTGTCTCTGAGTTCAGATCAACTCAGTTCACCAAGTTTGCAAAACAGTTATCAGACACTAAATTCTCCTTTATAGTGACTTGAACTATTTTAAGCAAGAGATCTAGAGACAACAATCCTGCTAAGGTGCTGTTAGTTTCCCTTTCAGTGATTTTCCTTCTTGACAGAGTGAGGAGCTGAAAAAGTTTGAAATCAAACATTTAACTCAAATATCCTTAGACACAAACACATTCCATTTCCTTTAAAATGGGCACGGTCTTCCTTTGCTTTACAGTTTGAACGGGAACACAGAAACACGGTGAAGCCTTTTTCCAAAACAGAGTAATTTTTGATCATAAAGGACAATGCAGAGACTGAGGCCCATTTCTGTTAAAAACAAAGACATTGATAATTTCCAGATGGCACTACTGACTCTCATAGTCTGGCTGGCTGTGTCTGGGAATCCACAGCACAAGCTGGAGAAAATATCTGTTAGCACCTGTGGTACAGCTGAGAAAGGTGCTGAGAACATCAGGGAAAAGGATCAGTTCTTCACTGTATTCCTTTACTTGAGATCTGTGTTTTAGTATAGAGTTTTAGACCATATTCAGCTACTCTAATGTGTTGTCAAAACATGAAAGCCTTTTTAAGATTAATTTGGATAACATGCATAATAATAATGTAATAAAAATTGAAAAAATGCTAAGTGCTGCTATGTGATCTGAAAATCCAGGTTCCTTGTTTTAACTTTTTAATTAGACTGCTTCTTCAAATAAAATAACCCTGAAGAAGAGGGTTATTTTTACTGACTGAAAGGTCAAATTTTCTAGACAATGGCATCAGAAGATTCCACGCAGTGTATTCTCTCTGGACTTCTTAATGAAATGTACTAGATTAATATTTGTATTTCCTTTGTCATCATACAGTCCTTACTGAATACACTCATATTGTAGATATCATTAACATTAGAAAAAAAACATATTCTTCCTTTAGAAACAGAAAGAGAATTGTGCTCCAGAGAATTTAGGAATGTTATTTATATTTTCCTGCAGTGTACCAGCATTCTCTTGTCTTTGTGCAAGTTCTTCTCCAGATGTGTTTTCTAAAGTGTGTGACAGGACTGTCCTTCTTTGGATGTCTTTTTACTTGTACTGTCCTGTTGGGGAAGATGAATCAGGGAAACCTTATAAATATGATTGCTTAGCAAAAGATTCTGAAAATATGAAACCTAT
>JBBMKD010000053.1:60671393-60689820 GCA_037834095.1 Argya squamiceps | reverse complement strand
GGACTTCCCTTCAGCCGAGGCTGGTGGCTGAAGGCAAGGCCCTTCTTACCCATGACCCTTGCAATAAAACCACATGTTCTAGAATGTCTCAGGTTTGCAGAGTTCCCTCCCCCTGCCGTCCATGGATGCTCCTACACTGTCCCTTAGAGGCAGTTCCCTAGCTTTCACAGATTCACAGAAGAGTAGAGATTGAAGAGGCTTCTAGAGGTCCATCTTCCTCAGATCCCTGCTCAAGCAGAGACACCTAAAGCAGGTTGCACAGGACCATATCTTTTGAATATCTCCAAGTGTAGAGACTCTACAGTCACTCTGGACAACCTCTGCCAGTGCTTAGACACCCTTAGAGTAAAAAAGTGTTTCCTGATGGTCAGTGGGAACCTGTATGTTTCAGTTTGTGCCCATTGCCTCTGGTCCTGTCACTGGGCACCACTGAGTAGAGCCTGGCTCTGCCTTCTTTGCACCCTCCCCTCCTTTGTGTAATTGGCAAATTTGCTGTGGGTGTGCTCTGTCCCATCATCCAGATCATTAATGAAGATGTTAAATGGGTTGTATTTATTAATAAAGCCTGGACCTGCAAAATGTATAGGCTTTCATGTTAGAAGGGTGCTGTTACAAGTCTGCTAGGAGAAACAGTGATAATTTTGTGTATTTCTTCTTAGGATTCATGAGACATAATGATGGAGCAGAGGAGACAATTTGCTTTTAATTGAACCCTCCTTTCTCCCAAACCAATTTTGGAGTGTTGTTTGGAGTCACTCAGAAATTTGTTGCTCTACACAAAAAAGGGAATCTTGGGAATCAAAAGTATTCCAAAATAAAACTAATTATGCAAGACATTTTAATGAGTTCTTTTTGATGAATAATTGGTGCCTCTTGGGCCAGCTGGTAGGCATTTTGTATTGAGCTAGACCTTGTTCATGGGTTTCATGAATAGTATTAACTTGCCCTTTTTTTCCCCTAAAAATTCCTAGTCTTAGCCTTTGTATAATCAGGAAAGAACAGGTTGGAATAACAATTGGTAGTTAGATGGCCCTTCCTAACCCTAAACCACTACAGTCCACCACTACGTAAATCATAGTCTGGATAATTACAGTCTAGAGTAAAATATAGTCCTATAGTCTAGGACTTATCCAAATTGGATTATCCAGGGCTAAATGTTGTGGGGTTTTTGCTGTTAACTGGTACAATTGAGAATATAATTGGCTGTACTGAGGTCTTTCTTAACTTTTCTCACTAAAAAAATTCTTTATCATATTAGGTTTGGTAATTTCAGAATGGATCTATTTTCTTCCAGTGAAAAAGTATGAAATTTGAGTACACTGTATTGAAACAGACAGAAAGTCTAAGACACAAAGTTTAAGGAGCATATTTTTTTTCTTTTCTCCTTCAGCATCTCCAAGCTGAGAATCAAACGTTGCTTCCTAAAGAAAAACTTTAATTTGCTCAATTTTTTTTTCAACAGGACCAAAAGAGACTGTCCAACATGCACATTTGTGTTCACATAAGTATGTTCATATCCCTTCTCATGGGTTAGACAACTCCATTGAAATGGTCTTGTCATTCAATGTTTCACTTTATGACATGAAAAACATTTGAAAACCCAGAAAATCCATCATAAAGGCAAAGTGTATTTTTTTCCATGAGTTTAGTTCCCCAAAAATCAAACCTTCTACATTGCATCTGAATTCTGTTTTAAAATATTTTTAATGATACTTTCTTGACAGTTTCGAATTAAAAAACAGTTTGTGAGTTTATTTCTTTTGGTCAGCTTCTTGGAAAAAAGCAGCTTCTAAACAATATGAGTTTATTGCAGTTGATGCTTTCTTTATTTTCCTTACTAAACAGAATGAAATCAGTAAAAAGAGTGATTCCCTCTAAATTAATGTGATTTCTTTTTTGTGCTTGAGCAGTCTGGTCACACAGAGATAGTTAGGTAAACCAGTAGCATTTGTGGTACAGCATTTTGTGACATCAGCCAGGCCAACAATTTTGAATTTAGAATGTTAAATCAAATAGTTTGAATCTGTCAACAAAAATGGTTGAACCTGTGACTGCAAATTAACAGCAATAGTGCAGAATAATCAAGTCATGATATATTGTCAAAATAATGGATATGTTGCAGAAATAAATTGGTAAAAATTAATATTTTGCAACCTTGATTAAAGTATTTTCCCTTCATTTAACTGATTCATCTCCCCATTCATTTTCTTCCAGTGTTATTCTGACTTGATAAATGAAAATATTTATATCTGAAGTCCCAACTGTAAACAACCCAAACTCATATTAGGATGGGAAAACTGCTTTTTACCAAAGAGCTTTAGATATTACCATCATTTAAATTGCTTAGGGATTTTTTTAAGTGAACTTCACCTATTAGCCCTCCACATTATGAGGTAATTTAACACATGTATGTGGCTCAAGGGGCAGATTTGACAGCAGGAATAAAGTCAGTTATTAAAGAAGGTAGTGGGCAATATAATCAGCAAGGTGAAGCTGATATGAAAACTTTTCACTAAAATACAAGCATGATTTCAAGATTGAAAATAATGTGGACAGTTGCTCTTTGTAAATGCAAGTGTCTTCTTCCCTAGCCCAGTGCAAGCAGAATAAGAAAATGATCAAGAGAACCTCAGTCAAAAAGAGAAGTGTGGACACAATGGAAAGACTGTGTGATTTTGGAGAGGAAAGGCTAGAAATACATAGATGACCAGGAAATGCAGTTTGATATCAACTATTTGCTCTTATAAGAACAAAGGGATAACAAGGATACATTTACAATTCAGAAATGAAACTTATGAATTGTAGTTCGATTAGATCAAACTAGATTTAACGAGGTCAGATAAAGGGCTTCCTGAAATTATTGGCTCTTCCTTCTGTGATTTGGGCAAAAAAGAAAGATATTCTTCATAGAAGTCTTTCTTGAAAAGTTCCTATAATACCTTTATTATTTCCAGACATGATCTTAGGCTCTCATGTCCCTTGCTGCCCTCCTCTTGTACTTCAGCATGAACAATTCTGGTGTAGCTGTGTTCCTTAAATGATAAGAGATATCCACTGAGTCAAGATCAGTGAGCTTCACAGTTTGATCAATATAGTATGATTTGGAATTGTAAAGTTCATGACATTTTAAAATATTTTCTGCCGCATTTTGTCACAGCATTAAATAAAACACATTCAAAATTATTTGCTGAAGTATGTTGACCTGATAAAAAACTTCAGCATTTCACTGAAAAGTAAGCTTTTATTTTTTGGACATAATATAGAACAGCATGAACTTGTAAATATCCACCAAGAGACTTAATTACCAAAGGAAATAGAAGATAAATCTGGAATTGCAGACTCAGGAAATAGAAAGGATCTCTGAAGTCTGCAGTAATGGCCATGGAAACAAGCTTTCTGTTCTTATTAAATAAGATGGTCATGAAACTCAGCAGATCTGCTCCCTTATAAACAGCCCCATTTGGAACTACAAGTCACTGAGAACTAAGAGCCTTGGTAGAAACAACAATGGATAAGGCTGAGCTGTCTGCAGTTCGTCCACATCAAGTAATGATGAAAAAGTAATGGATAACCATATCAACAAACCATATCAACAAACCTTGGACTCAACACGACCAACCACAACTTACTAGTCAACATTCACAGCATCCCCGATTTCTCACAGCACAGTTGGTTGCTATTTACCAATAGCAGCTCCATGTGATAAACTCTTGCTTGTAACTTGTTCTTGATTAACAAAAATGGATTTTAAAGGAAATTAAGTAAGTTATTAATTAAAAGAGCCCTTGAATAATACATTGCCACTATAGCTAAGATGAGCTTTGTGCAGGTATCCATATAGACTAGTTTTCTCTGTTCAAAACTGTTCTGCCATAGTTGGTCATCCCATGTCTGGGGTGTGTTGAGTCTGCTTGAACCAATTCAGTGAGATAGGAATTTGTGCCACAAGAGGTCCAGCACTGTTGTGTAGCCCTGGTCCCATGGCTGAGATGTTTTGGTTTCCTGAAATTCTTTTCCCAGGGAATTTTCTGTAAACAAGAGATGTTTTTGTAACTGTACTATGTTATTCATTCTTTTTCCTAGGAGGGACTTCTTCTTGATGTCCCTCTGGTCTGACCAACGTGATTGAAGAGGTTTGCCTTTTTGTCACCAATCGAATTGGCCTGTGTAAAACAGTATAAAAGGGAGACATATCCCAAAAATAAAGGAGTCATTTTCAGCCTTCTGAAGCTCGGAGCCTGTGTTGTGGTGTAAAACAGAGTCACTCTTGGATCAGATCACAGAGCAACTGGTTGGGGTCTCCACACTCTGCTGCTTTGCTCAACTCTTCTTCCTGCTCTGTCTGGCACCAGAACCGATGTTAACATTGTCCAAACTGCTGCTCTGTATCTTCACAGCTGACTGACAAGGCAGAAGCCCTCTGGACTGAGGGGTTTCTCCATGAGCCTCTGCTAACAGCAGGCACAGAGCAGGTCAGGACTAGTGTTCTGGCTGGGAATGATATGTACATGTCAAAAGGAGAAGACTCACAGGCTTGGAAGATGCAGTCAAAGGCAATTTGGGAATTCAGCTTGTTTCCCAGAACCTGAGGTGGGTCTGATGAGTCGATGATGCCAAACACATCACACCCCACAGGAAAGTGCACAGACCAGCAGGATCCATTGCAGTATCAAGCTGAGCAGTATTGCCTTCCAAAATGTTTAATGTGAGGTGAAAGCTTCTGTTTTGATAAAATAATAACAGCTTGCAGTAGGATACAGCCAGTCTATAGAGACAAAGAGTCATGAATTGTTAAATCCGCAATGAATAGTTCATTGAATCCAAAAAGTTGAATCCAAACACAGTGAAAAGCAAATCTCTGTAAGCAAGACCCCTTAACCTCTCTTTTCCTACCTGACAAAATAAAAGTTGAGTATATTGAAGGTCTTCTAACTTCTACCATAATAATGTATCTGTTAGCACACATTTGGAAAACTCTTAGTATGTGACATGTTATCTGTGCATTTTGTTTTGTAAGTTGTTTTGTCACAAAGGTTTTGAAAGACGTAGCTGATCTGTCAACTCCAAATGGCTGCTGGCTACTAGGGATGTAAAATTCTGCTTGTGTATTAAATTTTTTATTTTCTACTCAAAAGTTTGCTCTATCATTATGCTACTGAAATGGCTATTTAGCATCTGGCTCTTGTGTGAGTTAATGATACAAAAAATAGCTGTTGACATTTAAGAAGCTGTAATATGCACTTATTACCAAGCAGAGAGGCAGAAATGTTTATGTTTGTTAATTATATGGAGCTTCCTTGTCAATTTTTAAAAGATTAATCTCCTTTTAGAAAGGTCCTATAATATTTCTTATTTTATACCACATTTGTGAGCAGTGTTGCTGAGTTGTGATATTTAGTGTCTTGAAGCATCAAGAGCACCATCACATTTGTGAAAACTTTTATTAAAAATTTTTAGATGTTTTGGCGAATTATCTCAACCTACCATAACAGAGCAAACAAACTTCAATGATTATCTCCATCCCACCAGGCCTGGATCTTTTATGGATTTACTAAACAAGCCTGATAAACCCCATGTTTATAGCTGTTGAATTGGTAGATTAACCTCCATACTGTCTGTTGTGCCATCACCAAAACAATATGAGATTGTGAGAAGATGTCTCCATCCTTGTGCTTCTTGCACATTCCCCAGCAACTGAAAACTCAAGCAAGACCACTTTAATGAACACAGTTATTTGAATAAAAACATGATTATTTTCCTCTAAAATGATTGTTATTCAGCAAACTAAAAATTGACAGACCCAAAGAGTGTGAGCCCCTGGCTGATTTTGAAGATGATACCAAGACTTAGAACACATGTCGAGCTTGAAGGACAGCACTTCTGTGATTTTTTGGGTGCAGTCTTCCCTCATCTTAGAATGCAAACTGAGAATTTGCATACCCAAATATTAATTTTGTATTCTTTCTAGAGGTGATAAAGCAAAAAGTGATGAGACACACTTTAAAATAATAATGCACTTGAACAGACAGCTTGATACTGGACTGAGTGCAGAAGCACTTTCTTTTCTTGGAACTTCAAATCTTCATTTATTTATTATTTAATCAGATACACTCAAACTCTGAAGAGGAGATTGACTTGTAATATTATCATGCCCTGAAAATACAAAATTTTGTTACGAAAGAGACTACTGTCACGGAATATGGATATTAATCTCCTCTACTAATCCTAAGAGCAGCAGTTCTCCTTCTTCCTCCTTATCTTTCTTGTCCATTTTGAAAGTGACAGGTAACCAAATTATTTCATACTCTTGAAATAAATTCCTCTACATCACTCCATAAACTTCTGTACTCTGTACATCAATCTCCTACTTGCCTTCATCTACTCTTCTGATGCCAGAACTTTTGTGTGTTTAATATTTCCAGTCTCTCATTGAGTTTTTCCTCTCATTCTCTTCTGGGGCACTCCTTTTCTCCATGGCAGATTGGTCTCTAAATTCAATATAGCTCTTACAAAAGTGGTTCAATCAGGATTTTTCCTGTGCAATGCTCTTCCTCTCCATATCCAGACCTGCCTGTGTGTCTTCACTCTCCCAGTCCTATCATAAAGTATTCCTTTTCCATTCTCTATAGTTAATGGAAATTATTTGAGGTTTCTCTAGCTTTAAATTTTAATAGGAAATGAGGATTGAGCAGGCATAGGAGTTTTGTTTCATCCCAGGGGTTCATGAACCGCGGTCCACTACTTTAGCCAGAAATCAGAGATGAAGGTGTACCTAGCTATTTTTCATTGATTTTCTTCCCCTATTTATTTCCTTAACATTTGCATCTGTCACAAAAAGAATCTGCACTGTGATGCCATGAAAACACTATGAAATTTCAGAATGAATTAGCTGCAGCATCCAGCATTTATCATGGTACAAAGTAATGCCAGACAGTTGAATGTGAAACATTACCTCAGTCAGCCAAAAGGATGGACATTGCTTTGTCCTCTGGAAGCCTTCCATTAAGGTCATTTGTCTTTGGCTAGCCTGACTCTAGGGGAATCTTGAAAATATTGTGTCTGCAGAGACTGCTATGTATGTGGCTGACATATGTATTGGTGAAAAATCTAGAGTCACCTTTCCCATAACATTTATGGTGCTACTAGATTAATGTAAGTTAATTTCAAGAGATACGATGAAAGATAACAAACTGCAAGTCATGTGATGATAAAGGTCCCGTCCAGTCTGATTTATGTTTGCTAAAAACGTAATTCAAATGAACGTTTCAAATTTGCTTTACCTATTTATAAAATAAATTAGAAGGTAGATGATTAGTGCAAGGTAAATAAGGTGTAAATATTCAGCAGATTTATCACTTCTAAGTCTTGGTTGGAGGACTTTCTGTAGGGTATTAAAATGACATCCACTTATTTAATTAAATACCTGTCACTAATGAGTGCTTCACAGTTAGCTTTGTGTGTGTACTGTATTCATAAAGAGGACTGGAGTTGTTTTTCCTTTTCTTTTTTTTTTTTGGGAAGTCCATGAATTCCAAGAAAAAACATTAAAAACCTTCAAACTTCTTGTTTCCCCTAAGAGTTATAACACAACCCTCTAAGCATCAGGTTTTTTTCTGTTTCTCTGTTAATGATCCATTAATGATCATGAAAATATGTGATCAAGGGATGTTAGAACAAACAATTTCATTGTAGTAACTATAAAAAATAAATGCAATACTAATAAGATAAAGACTACTTCATTCAATGGTAGATTTTGTTTGCAACAGATGAAAAAATATCTTCATGTTTCAAAGAACAGCAAGCCACACATCAGATTAGCTGAACTATTTAGGATTACAGATTTAACACTTTTTTTTTTTGTCTTGAATGGAGGTCCTTTTGTGCATTTTTCTCAGCTTTGCCTGGACCTTCCATAATAAAACCATGTACAAAAAGAAATCCCTGTATATACTTTCTCTAGAACCATCGCATCTACTTCCCCATGCCTTGTCATACTTCTGTCAACAGTTTGTTAAGCTTATTCAGTTTTTTCACAACTTGGCTAGGTTTGTGCATTTTATTAAACATTTGGTACAGTAAAGTTAAAAAATGCCAACAGCTGAACAATACTAAGCAGCATTAACATGAAAACAATCTTCATTGGGTTATATTAATTTTTAGTTATGTGTTTGGCTAGAACATTTGTTTCATAACAGGATTTTTAGTCTTTATCAGGTGCTTCCAAAACTTACCAAATTATTCTGGCAAAAAAACTCCCCAAACAATCCATAAATAGATTATTGTGGTTTGGTTACAGCTAGTCACTATGCCATGATTAATCCTTTCTAGGGACTTTTGTTCAGTGTTAGACAACATGCCTTTGAGTTATCCTTAATAACCCAAACACTTTTACTTATTGGAATTACATTGGAGTAGGATACTTAACATGGAAGATGAGCTCTTCAGTATCAGCATTCTTCTAAAATTTTTCAAGAAGTTTTACAAATTCCAGTAAAAGTTCTTAGCTGATAGTCAGCTGACACATGGCAAC
This sequence comes from Argya squamiceps, assembly GCA_037834095.1. Taxonomy (NCBI): domain Eukaryota; kingdom Metazoa; phylum Chordata; class Aves; order Passeriformes; family Leiothrichidae; genus Argya; species Argya squamiceps. The sequence goes on along the minus strand of JBBMKD010000053.1, from coordinate 60,681,290 downwards.
CTAGCAAATTATTCTTGGCAAGTTTTATGAAAGGAAAGAGAAAGCTGGGTTAGCAGTAGTCTCATTTCCAGCTGTTTCCAAAATAGTAATATTTCAGTACTCTATTTTAAGGAGAACTTAATATACTGAAAACACAGACATCTGGTTGGTTATTTTTGTCAAGGGCATCAGTGGGTTTAATCATATGTGAGTTGTTGAGGACAAGAAATCCATAACATCATCTTGAGTCACCAGAGACTGATGAGGTATCAAATAGTTTGTGAAGTTGTCGTGTGGGGTACACAAGATGTGCTTCAGGTGGGTGGTGCAGCTGCACTGAGGCTGCTTTGAGGCACAATCTGTCAGAAGAGAACTGTTGCCCGAGACAGCTGAGGATCACCCAGTATCTGAAACCTGTCTGATATGTAGGATTTTTCTCCATCAATTTTACAACCTCAACTACTTAAACAATAGAAAAATTTCACTTGAATCAATACAGCACTATGTCTAGAGAACATAACCCATGTATTTGATCTAACTTCAAAATAAATGTCTTTCTAGCAGCTGAACATCTGTTGGCATGCAGCCTTGTAACATGTCCCTCATAGCCTGGAAGTTAATAGCCAGATGCAAAGCTTTTTCTATTGCTTTTCCTCATTTCAGAAGATCAGGCTGACACTACCAAGGGGTGAGAAATTGATTCACCTGCTCCATTTCTAGTCCATTTATCACTAAGTCTAACTACTAAAATATAGCCTGTGTCTCAGTATTTTGATGAGCTGAGCATTATATAAGGAGCAATTTCTACCAGGAATCTCTTCTGGCTATGTACAAAGCAAGTCCTAGGAAGGAGTTACAAATATTATATTCTTTTGCTAGCAACTATTAATAATTAGAAATCCTGCTTTCACAATTTTTAGTAGTGGAGTGTCCATTTGCATTTGGATTTCGAAGACCCTTTATTTTGTTTTATTCATCATTCAGGCTGATCCAGTGTCTCAGCAACATGCTACAATTCTCTTAGTTGATAGTTGTTTATACAGTACCTGGAAAAAGAGAGAACAAAAATAACTTTGTTTGCTAGTACTGATTTTATTTATTCCAGCTTCTTGATTTGGTTTGTGTATGTATCTATGCCATTGATAATTTAAGACCCAATTTGCTTTGAGCAATCTTGTCTAGTGAAAGTTGTTTCTGCCTGGGGAGTCAGACCAGATGACCTTTAAAGGTCCCTTCCCACACAAAGCATTCTATGATTCCGTGATAACAGCACTCACTTTGGGGGCTTCTACTACTTTGCTTAGTTAAAAAAAACTAAGTTTCTGGAATTGCAAACTGAGTACCAGAAGTTAGACAGGGAAGTTGAAGGGGAAAATAACAACTTGGAAAAATTAAATTTTAAAGGCAATATATTGCAAGGTGATATAAAAATCATTCACTTGATCAAGAATGCACAATGTCTCCCTATAACATTGTAATCTGAGAGAGACAGTGCTTCTAGTCTGTCATCTGTTATTTATAATGAGAAAATGTGGCCAGTGTGCAGTCCTCAGATTCCTAGTAGAAACTACAGTTTCTTTGTTACACAATAAGGACTAAATTGGGTATTTTCTTCCAACTGTGAACAGGGAGCAGCATGTGGCTTGTCTGTTCCAAGAATAAACCCAGAAACTAGACTGTGTTTTGAAGTTCTTACTTTTTCCTGATTTTTTTTTGTTTGTTTGTGTTTTAGTGTTCAGAGACCAGCTTAGTTTCCCATCTTGTAGAAAAAAGAGTGTGTTTCTTTCTGTGGTATAGTGATTGAGGCTGAAAGTAGATGTGTTAATGTCTCTGTAATTCTAAATCCTCTAAAGTGGATGTAATCCTACCCTCAAGGTGTATCTGTGCATCCAGCTTCTTCAGGTTGGACAGAGTAAAAGGATAAAAAACTTTTCTCATAAGGCCTTCAGAGTGAGACAAATAATTTTAATTGGGAGAAGCAGTTTTTATACAGAAGGCATTTTTTCTCCTAAAAATAATTTGTATTGTATTGGTTACAAGCATTTTGACATCTCAGAAGTCACCTAGAAGAGTTTTTTAAACTTATATTAAGTGCTATTTTATCTCTTCCTATCAGAAACTGCAAGCTGAGCAGTTCAGATATCTTTGCCACGTATAACTCCTGTCCAGATTTGTTTTCTTCCTTATTTTAAAGATACACAAAACAGACTTTAACAAAGACTTAAATATCTGTTTTCAGATTGACTTCCATTGATCTTCAAGACAACAATACTGTAATAATTTTATAGGCATTTTGGTAAGGTAGATGTTTCTGGGATACAAAATTATATATCATATAAGAGAAGCAAATGTTGAAAGGAAAATCAGATAAAATATTAGTGCAAATTAAAAAGCAGATAAATTGAATTTTCAATGGAAGCACATCCCTCTTCAGCAAATACAAATAAAAAAACTCATGAAGAAATTTTAGATGCCTTACCAGAGAATGTCTCACTTTCCAGAAGTTTATCCTTTTGGTTTGTTTCAACGTATTGTGACCTATGCAAAGAAAACAGTAAGAAAGAATAATTTTTGCAAGAAAAAGTAGAGGTCCTGCTCTGCTTCAGTGTAACCATAGAAAAGAATCATGATAACAAGCTTACATTTGGCTAGGGTTTGAAAACATAAAAGAAGCTGATATGAGTTAGACAGTTATGATGTATTTAAACTAAAAAATGTTAAAGCTTTCACTTTAGTTTCTGTTATAGTTGGAGCTATTAACATCCAGCAGTTTCTGTCCCCATCATTTTCTAGAGAAATGGAATATTCAAAAATATATGCATACTTTAGTGCTAGATTGAAGATTAAGAAGGAAGTGATGGCAAATGATGTAAAAATCCTTTATCTTAGAATGACCTTGATGCATGCTTAGATCTTGTAGTAAATGTAACCCTCTGCTTAACATTAAATGAAATTTTTGCTGTGTACATAATTTCTTTACTTACCACCACACTAAATTCTTTGTTTCATTTCTTCTTCTATTTTTCCCTCATCTTTCTAAAAAAAGCATATGCTTTTCAAGTGTCCCTCATCCTTTATAATTCTTTCATATGATTTAGCTCAAGTTTCCTTCTATTATTTAATAGACTACTTCTACCTTTCTTTTCCAGTGATTTCCTTTTTCTGCTTCAGTTCAATATATCCGGACAGTTTTTTCTAGTCGAATATTAATAAATAACATTAATGAAGGAATGATGGAACATTATATGGCCAATAGCTTTGCTAACTTTTTGCTTTTGGGGAACTGAAGTTGGAAGAAATTGTGCAAAACAGGTGTATAAATATACATATATATATATAAAGTTGAGAACTAGGAAGGTACAAATAACATAGCAAAGGCAATTCTGAGGGCATATCTTAATTATAAGCTTATTAAAGTGACTTTGCTTTTAATCCAAAGCTACTGTTTCAAGCATTGCCATTGGAAGAAAAGTGATTTCCACTCTTAGAACATGTCTTGAAAACAATTTTTTTATTTTTGTTACATCAACTGCGGGCACAATTCACAAGAGAAACTTGCAAACACTAAGACAGACTTGAGATTAAAAAATACTACCAGAATTCCCTCTAACTAGGGCTGCCAAAGGAAATAACAGGTCCTGTTGTCTCACTGCCTGGTAAGTGAAAAATCTCTGCTGAAAAGATGCAGAAAGGCCAGCAGCTGTACCTGGACCAGAATTTGGTTGCAACAGCCAGAGAGAAAGGCAGTACTCCAAGGGAAATTTATTACAGCAAATTCAATCATGGGGCAAAGGAAAGATCACAGGTTTTTTAGTGTTTCCAGATGCATATCTGGAATAGTTTAAAGAGCTGGAGATAAGAGGAGAAAGCAAGAAAAGGAATCCATCCTGTGTTTTAACCGACCAAAAATCAGTGTCTACTAAAAACCAGAAATTCAATACTATGAAAAAGGTACAGCAGATAATTAACACAACCAGTAAGGACTGAGCACTGCTAGATGAATAAGGGCATCGTGTTAGCAGATAGGGTGTTGAGTCTTTGATCACAGGAGTTAAAGGTGTGCAGGAGTCAGTGTAATCAAGAATTAAAGCATCTCTTCAAAAACAGTTCTGAAAGTCCTTTGGATGCTCTGGGCTCAGATGCAGAAGACATGTTATTGATCTCAGTTATCAGCAGCCCTACATCAGAACAAGAGGAAACTGTTAAACTCAGAGAGTGAATGCATGAGTCTTCATCCCTTCTGAAGAGGTAGATCAGGAATTAGAGAATTCTCATAATTATGCTTACATCAATATGCTATAGCAACACTATCCTCTTTAAGAATAAAGTTGGTTTTTTCTTTTCATGGGGAAATTATGCCAACAGTATATTTTGGTTTTGTAATAGGGCTGGGTGTTTTCTTTTTGGTTAACAAGATGGTAAGAGAAGGTCCTACTTAGCGAGTTTAGAATCTAAATAGATGTGAGAATGAGGGAATGACAAGAGTATTATTCTTTAGCAGGTGGTACAAACTGATTAACTGGCTATTTCACAAATAATAGGCAGTCTGTGCTAGGGTTTTACCACAGATTATTTTTCCTGAGTATCAAACAATGAGTCGGAAGAGAATCTTCAGGCAGACATAGCTGCTCTGTGTGGAAGAATAACTTGGGGGGAAAGAAAATTCATAGGCATAATACCTAAAAACATTGGATAGAAAATATGTTTACATTTCCTTTTCAGAGTTTGCTAAACTGGGGAATAGCATTCCTAAAGCATGATATGGAGCAACCCCAATATCTACCCTTGATCAAATGCAGAGATTAAACACACTGTATTCACAGACGAACATTCAGACTTGGTTCAGGATGGTCCCAAACTGTCTATCTGGGAAGAAGTGTTGAACACTTGTGCTTTTCAGCCCAGAGAAGAGCAAAAGTAATGCAAATATATTTATTGGGATGAAAGGGCTTAAATTAGGAGGTCTTAATTCCAATGGGTTTTGACCTTCCAATGGCAACAGGGAAAGAAGAAAGAAAAAAGCCCCCAAAAGAATGAAACCTGGAGGAGATATCGGCTAGTTATGAACTTTACTTGGAAGGGAAGATAAACCATGAAGGAGATTTGCATTTTAGAATATGAGGAAATAAAATTGTGCAAGATCTATCCTAAATGAGATGGCAAGGGAAGAGTTAATGAAAGAAAAATAGGAAGAAATAGAAAACTGTCTGCAGAAAAGGTCATGAAGGTGATTGTGGTGGCCATTTTGAGACCTTTTATAAATGTGATATGACACAAAGAAAAGGTCTGTTTGTGCAGGAGCACCTCACGTAAGAGAAAACATATTGCCTGTCTCTGCAGGTTTGCTGGGAATTTGAGCTGAACTAGTATTGTTCTTAGTACTTCAAATACCAAAGATGTATGCATTCTGAAATAAGAGAACGAAAGCTATTAGCTTGATGTTGGCATGGAACACCAAGTAATTGAAACATTGTTTGGTTAAGTGACTATCAGGATGCTTATTTCATTATAATGTTTCAAAGATATTGTGAATGCTGTAACCCTAAACAAACACGATGAATTGCCTAGAATGGTACCAGTAATATAAAGTAAAGGGAAAATTGTAGGTTGTGTTTAGACTGAGTTTCCAACTGGAAGATGTTAGACTAAGCAATGTTTTTTCAGAGCAGAGGAAAATAAAAAATAAAAATTGTAGATAGACTTAATTGAACAAATTCTGGGTTTGCAAAGGGGAACTCTGTTTTTTACTTTTATTTAATGGATAACCTCCTGCTTCTGAATATTATCTATCCATTGTCACACAACACATTCAAATTCAATTCAAGAGTTTCAAGTTTGTTTGAAACAGTCCTGCATCTGCAAGTTGAAGTTTGGCAACAGCTGTTTTGTGACAAGACAACTTTCTGCAATTTCAGTCAGTCAGCTGTACTGTGATATTTTGCATCTTCACTTGGTGGTCAGCTTTCTGTTATACTTGTGATTATTTTTCCGATCCCTGATTGCGCAACCCAAAAAAACTCTCCAGTTTCCTAAAGTATCTGCTGATGCAGTTAGACTTCACTCAAGAAAAACTTCAATCTTGCAGTTCTTGAACAGAACTTGCCAATTGTCTGAATGCAGATGTATGGTTGCAATCTTTTTGTGTCAGCCCCACTTTTAGAATTTGTGAGTTCCTGCAGTGTATTTCTCTAGACACCAGATCTATACTTTACTCTCTCCATACTGGTCCTGTTTCTGTTTTGTTGGCAGGATTCTGAGAGTAGCTGAAAATCAGACTAAATTAGCTCCTCTACAATACTGATTCTGAGGATGAAGGAAGCACTCTATATTTTTATCAAATCAATGATTTTTGATACAATAATTTAATTTGCAACTCAGAAAGTGAAACACCAGCTCTCCACTCAGATAAGCTCCTCATGGAAGGTATATTGACCAGTTATGTGTATCAGTTATTAGCAGCAGTGTTCAAGTTCAATGAAAAATTTTGTTGACTGTGCCATTACTGCAGATTGTTCCATAGTCAGGTACAAAATGTTGAGGTTTATGGCTTGACATTTTGTTAGCCAGGTCATTTGCTGATATTTTGCTACACAGTACAATTTAAGCAAGGATGCAGCAGTACTAGATGTCATTGACTGCTGAGATCCATAAACTCAGACTCATAGCACATGTACTTATCCAACAGTTCCCGCTGGAGTCCATACACTCTGCTAAACATCTGTCATAACATATCTGCCAACAGATAAAAGTAAGCTCTTGCTTCTTCAGGCTATGGAAAATTCATGGAGTCAATCTTACCATAAGTGTGAAAAGTAACCTATTTTAAATGATTGAGAATATAACTTGTGAAACTTTACAAATGAACAAACATTTCCACTTTGTGACCTAAAACCATGTATTGCCCTTTTGTAGAATGAGGAAATGCTGTTTTGTGATGCACTGAGTAGTTAATCACTGCTTCCAATTGATCTTCATAACATTTCTTTAATGCTTTGAATCTCACATCTTCCTTCTGCATGCTCTGCATGCCAAGATGGTGTTGGTTTATAAAAATACAGCTCATTTGAGTGTAAAGTCAATAGAAATCACCCCCTAACTGCCCTACTATGGCAGTACAGAATGCCAGATTTAATTCCTTAGCACAAACTGCTGTTAGAAAAATCCAGTGCTGTTTGTAATGCCAGACACAGCCATAACACAGTTTGGGTTAGAGATATGAGCATTGATCTTTCAGAAGATTTACTGTCTGCCCTTGTTTTAACTTTACGTCTGCTCTGCTCTGCTATGCTAAGAAATTCAGTGCCAACTTAGATATTTCTTTCCTGTTGTTACCTGTGGAATGAAAACAACAGGACTCAGAGAAAGGTTGGATGCCTGCTTTACAATAAGCAGCCATTCTGGGCCACTTGGCTATAGAATTGATTTGCTGGGCAAGAAAATGAGAAAATGAGAAGCTGTCCTCTTCATCTCCATGTTTCTGTTCAGAGCACTGAAGGGGAAGGACAGAGCTCTGCACGGGAGAAAAGATCCAAAATTATCCATGTTCATTTTCTTCTATTTCAGTGATGCCACCTGAGGAACTAATATAGCTTCCTTATTCATTTAGATACTGTCATCTATCGAGATATTCTCTTCACAGTTTACTTTCTGAAACACTGCTGAAAGGAGAAAACACTGAAGGCCAGGCTGAAATGGGGATGGATAATGAATAAAGAAGACTTTTTGGAACAACTTAGCTTTCACTGCCAATAACTAGGGATGTTTTCTTCATGTGGCAGCAAATTAAAATGAAGAACAGGGTTTTGAGATGGCAAAAATGAGCAAGGTATTTCCAAACCCTTGAGAAACAGTGGAAGAAAAAATAAGATATGGATTTAAAATAGTTTAAGTTTAAAATTTTGCAAAAATAACACCTAACTAATAAGATGCTACACAGTTTAAGTCAAAAGCCATCTGACTGGAGCTTTGGCTCAATCAAGTTTCATGACAGCCACATATACATCCATGCCTTAGACAATTGAGCTTTTCCGTGCTTAATTTTTTTTAAAGTTAGAAAAAAGGACAAGTATAATTAATTTTGTATGGTGTTTTGAAGAAGGAATGCAGCAGAAATTAATTCCTCTTTTATATGGTCTTTGCAAAAATCATACTGGAACAAGCCATATAGTTGTCATCTAGAAAGCGGGACAAAGTGGAAAATCATAATGAATTCAGTCTTAGATTAGAATTCAAATAACATTATTAAAATTCTCCTTTAGACCTACCTTTAAATACTATAGATTCCCGCTTTGTAAAAAAATTTAGTTCAGACTTTTTTAGGTCTGGAAAAATCCACATACAAGCACAACATGAAGTAAGGTAAATAAGCCTCCTTTGTTTTTCCTGCACAATACATTCTTGATTTATATTCAGACAATAAAGCAATTGATTTTTATACAAGAACTAAGGTTTGCTCTTCTGAAATCCATTAGCAAAAAGGTTTTGAATTGGAAACATTTCCTACTATCATTTTAACACTAATAAGAAAGTAACAAGACCCCATTAATACACATTGTTACAGAGAAATTACGAATAGGTTATATGTGAGGGTGAATTTCAATCAACAGTTTCATCAATGTGATGGATATTCTATTAACAGTCTCATTTTCATCTCACTAGTTTTCCAACAGAAAGAATTTACTGACCCTACATGTACTTGGTTGTAATGAGGCTTCATTTATATTTTCACCACCAAAATACCAGCATGATTAAATTTTAAAATAGAAGGGGAACAAGGTCATTTCTATCAGTAAAGAAAACTTGTAAAAAGAAACTGTTTGATCCCACAAAAGTGATTCCTAATATCCTTTCTTTCTTTCCTTGCACAAGACAAGGGGGGATGCAGTGGGTGGTTGTTCTGCAGTAGCTGCAGGCACATGTGCCTTGGTGGGTGAGAATGGCCCATTGTGATCTCACAGTGCTGGATTTTGATGCCAGACTCAACCACCTAGTGAAAGATTATGATGTCTCATAGCTGTAGAGGTGGTCTGGGAGGGGAAACCTTGCCCAGACAAGCTGGGAAGGTTTCCTTCCAGGGGGACCTGAGCATTTCTTCCATCTGTCCCCAGGCCAGCCAACAACTGTGGCCTTTCTCCCTCTGCTTGCTCAACACCCACATTTGCAGCGCTAATGAGAGGGTGCAGCTCAACATCCCGAGCAAGCCCTTCGGCCACACAACTTCCAGCACTTTCCACGTCTCTCTTGGCAGCACATGGCGAGCAGTGCCAAAGAAGGCATGGGGGAGAGTGGCTCTGCTGCAGAGGAAGAGATGCTGAAGGCATCGGTGGGCTCACAGTGCCCCATCTGCCTGGGCACTGTGAGGAGGCCGGCCTTTGTGGCCTACTGCATGCACCAGTTCTGCTTTAACTGCATCCGGCACTGGGCCCAGGCCAGGGAGGACTGCCCTGTGTGCCGGCAGTCCCTGGAGCAGGTGCTGTACTCCGTGCGAGGTGACGACGACTACAAGTTGTTTGTGCTGGGCCTGCCCACCCGCCTGCGCAGGAGGATGGCCATGGACAGGGCCCGCGGCCGCCGCGAGCAGGGCCGCTACAACCTGCGCAGGCGGCTGGCCGCTGACCCACCCATGGCCAGCCAGAGTGAGCCCATGGCCGGCCAGAGTGAACCCATGGCTGGCCAGAGTGAGCTCATGGCTGGCCAGAGTGAGCTCATGGCTGGCCGGAGTGAGCCCTTGGCTGGCCGGAGTGAGCCCATGGCTGGCTGGAGTGAGCCCATGGCTGGCTGGAGTGAGCCCATGGCTGGCCGGAGTGAGCCCATGGCTGGCTGGAGTGAGCCCATGGCTGGCCGGAGTGAGCCCATGGCTGGTCGGAGTGAGCCCATGGCTGGTCGGAGTGAGCCCTTGGCTGGTCGGAGTGAGCCCTT
>JBBMKD010000053.1:60639164-60671293 GCA_037834095.1 Argya squamiceps | reverse complement strand
ATTGCTGGCTGGAGTGAGCCCATGGCTGGCCGGAGTGAGCCCATGGCTGGCCGGAGTGAACCCTTGGCTGGCCGGAGTGAGCCCATGGCTGGTCGGAGTGAACCCTTGCCTGGCCAGAGTGAGCCCATGGCTGGCCGGAGTGAACCCTTGCCTGGCCAGAGTGAGCCCATGGCTGGCCGGAGTGAGCCCTTGGCTGGCTGGAGTGAGCCCTTGGCTGGCTGGAGTGAGCCCTTGTCCGGCTGGAGTGAGCCCATGGCTGGCCAGAGTGAGTCCATGGCTGGCCGGAGTGAGCCCATGGCTGGCCGGAGTGAGCCCTTGGCTAGCCAGAGTGAGACCCTGGCTGGCCAGAGTGAGCCCTTGGCTGGCCAGAGTGAACCCTTGGCTGGCCAGAGTGAGCCTGTGGACACTGAGACCTCCCAGGGGCAGGGGGCAGCTCCAGGGCCCTCTAGGATCCCAGCCCAACCAGCCCCTGCAACCAGCACTTCTTGGGAGCCATCCCACAGGACTAGTCCTGGTGCTCCTCCAGATACACAAAATGGCACAGAGCAGCTGTGGGCCCTCTGTGGTTTTCAATGAACAGTTTGGTGAATGGAAAAAATGGGTGAGTGTGGCCTCTCTCTCTCCCCCCGCCCAAAAATCCAGACTTCTTGACCCGTTGAGCAAAGCTGTATATATTAATCTTAATAGATTCAGGTAGTTGTCCTACAAAGAGAATGGTGAAGCAACATACCCCTGGATAAACTTCTTGATAAACTATAAAATACCCATGTTCAATATTAATATCATTAAGATAAGAGAAAATAGAATATATCTATTCAGACCTCGATTTATACAGGTCATAAATCAAAAGAGCCCCATATGCTCTTTTGCAGTATTTAGGCCATGTTGTCCTTTTAAAAATTGAAACACAATGTCAAGGAAAAATATATTAACATAAAAACAGGGCTGAAAACACATGTCAGGAAAATACACTTTATGTTTGCCTGAATCTGAAAACTAGATATCATACATATGATGTCTAATCTGCATTGAACCATTTGATTTCCAGTATGACGCAGATAACCAGATGATATTTCCTTAGTACAGACTGTACAGAATACAACCTACCAAGAAATTAGAAAATGCCTTTTGTTTTGTACATTTCCCAGTTATAATATTGAGCACTCTGTTAAGTGTAATTAGTGCAGAGTGGAGTTTTACACAGTATTAAGTGGTAATATAATTACAGGGGCAAACTGTCTCCTAACATAGTTAAGTCAAATTTCTTATGCAGAAGAGTTTGTATTATGGTTGATATACATATTCATAAGCAGACACACTTGACGTCATCTCTCAGCTAAAAACTACAGAAAAACTTAACTGTGTGAACATCCTTCACAATTCCTTAAATTTGCCATGAATCCAAAATCGATATTTGTAGTCTTTTTTCCCTGACTAATAGAACTGTGGCCCTTTTAATTCCATGATTGAAGGTAGACATCACTCCATTTTTAATGATTTAAGGTCATTATACATAGCCAAGCTTAAAAGAACTTGTTTCACAAATAACATTGCAAGCAGAGATACATTAAATGAGAGAAACTGGTTAAGCACTCAAAAGATCCATTGCAACCTAGACAAAATAAATGAAATGCATTAGGGTCAAGAAGTCCTTGGAGCTGTTAACACCTGGGACAGTATTTAGGGCCAGTATCAAAGATACTTGCCCTGCTCTCCAGATATTGGCTAATGGCTGCTGTTCCTACTGATGGTTCTGTCCCCGTTGTCTTAGTCTCATTCTACCTCTTTTTCTTCTCCAAAAATAAAAAAAAAGTGAGCAAGAAAATCCAGGTCAGTTAACAGATAGCTGATTAAAAAAGGGAGAAATATAAGAGGCAAATTAATAATAATAACACAGGATGGTAACTACAGATTTTTCTACCGGGACATCTATTTTCAGAGCATAACACAAAATTATTACATAGACTGGTTTAAGGCTGCTGGTGAAAATAAGCAGAAAAAATTCCCTAATATGTACTTGAGAGAGCAGGGTACAACTGGGAGTTACCTTGGCTCTGCTGGTAAATTTATCCTTGGGTCTTTGGAGTATATACAGAATAAATGTGTATGATCAGTGTATGGCAGACACATCTATGTTACAGTAGGAATAGATAGAAAATTCGGTTGTATAGATGACTAAAGATATTTCTTCTCTGGAAGACAAATCCAAAATATAGATCTCTTTTGAAATTTGGGATACTAGCCCCGAAGACAGCAGCTTGGAGGCAGGCAATTTTCTACATTTAAATTCATACAATGCTGAAAAGGTAATAACAATGCTTAGATTTGTAGGACTCCTTTCTTCATGACACCTTGCCAGAGAATTTTATTCTGCAGATATTTGTGCAGCTGAATTCCACACACAGCAAATATTTGAAGATTCCTTATTTCGAGGTAGAACTGGCAAAGCCTAACAGACATTGATTTTACATCTGTTTGGCCATTCAGATCAAAAATGCTTCTGCAATCCTCCAGCTAAAGAAGAAAAGCATTAGGAGAAGATGTACCTGCCAACCACAGTTATTCAGCACTGAGTCAGATTTGTCAGACTCTGCATTGGATCAGGAAACTTTATTCTTTGAATTGTTTTACTTTCATTTTTAAGACTACAGATAATGTCATTACACCACTTAACTTGATTGTGTGTGATCCATTTTATAGGCTGATTTATAGGCTGTTTCAAGGACAGGTGAATCTAAACCTGAGAGCAGGTTCTCAGGCTAAGACATAAATGGAGATCCTTTTCAAAAGCAATTTATTTTTTTTTAGTTAAAACATGGTAGGTAAAATTTATCAGAAAAGATACTCTAAAAACAGTAAAATAGTTAAAAACAGTAAAAGTAATAAAAGGGCTCTTCACAGATTTCACAGAAAAGGTTGTGGAAATATAGCCATGCAAAGAAGTAAAATCAAACACAAATAATTAAGCTCATTAAAATTAACACCAATAATATTGTCACAAGCTTTAATATGGCATTTTCTATTCTTACTCCAGCCTTTCTAATACATCCAGTGCATCTATTCCAGCACATGCTCATTTCCCTGCCTGTTCATCAACAGCTCGGCTTTTGGGACAGATATTCCATGGTTAGATCCGTGTTATGGCTCAGCACTGCACGGCTTGATGCACAACCCGTTTGTGACCCACACCATGAAGCCTTTGAGCTGGCACATGGCACACACATAACACATAAGAGCCCCAAGAGCTACTGAGAGCTCTCAAAATCTTTCTCCCGAGACTTAAGTGTTACTTCTCATCAACTCTGTGAGCACAAACTTCTAGGAGAGCCACAATTAAAAGTACAGCAGGAACTTGTTCTTTCAAACTAGATAAAATTTTAGTCCAAATTAATCCTGCATCCTAATAATAATTATTATGAGCTAAGGTAAAATGATTCCAGGCCAAAGCTCTGCTAAATTACAGCAGCAGAATACACCTGTCTGCTTTGTGCTTAGAAAGCTGCAAATGTCTAAAGACTTTACTGTCTTTTATTGTTTGTATCATCACAACTGTGGTGCCTGGGACCACAAACTGACGTGCTATGAAAACATAAGTAAACATAGTAGTCAACAAAATAACAAAGAAAAATAAATGTGTTGGGTTAATAGTGTTAGGAGGAGGGTTGTGGAGGAAAATCGTGTTTCATCTTTCTAGGGGAAAAAGACAAGGAAGCCTCCAGAGAGAGCCAAGTTCTGTCTTTGATGTCCTGTGGGAAACAGGGGAGCCCACAGGGCTGGCCAGAAGTGCAGGAGTGTGGGGACATCCTGTGGGACTCAGTCCATAGGCTGAAGGACAAATGTGAAAGTATTTTAAATAACCTAAAATATAGAGAAAGAAGAGAAATGCGAGGAAACTTTTTCTCACAGACAATATGGATTATCAGCAGTTAGGTGGGAAGGAAAGAGTAGAAATAATTGTTCAGTTCTCTCAATACAGAGAAATTACCATGGGGAAAATTTCTCTTACACTGCTGTTTTTCAGCATCCTCCTGAAAAATCCAGAAAGTGGGCACATGCATAAGATATCAAGGTTTGCTAGTGGTATAATATTATTTACACTTCTCAAAATTAAATTGACTGCAAAGAGTTGCAGAAGGCTTTTGATTGAGACATAAAGCATCTGATGAAATTTCTATTCAATAAATGCAAAGTCATGCACACAGGGAAAATACAGTCCTAACTTTATACATAAACAGATGATGATAAGCTTGAAATGAAATATTACCAGTTAGGAGTCATTGTAGATAATTCTCTGACAACAGAGTAAAAGAATGCAGAAAACTAATAGAGCCTTGCTGCTGGATCTTGGGGACAAGGACCATCCTTCAAGAATTAAGAAATTTCTCCACTAAACACGTGCTAAACAGGACTTAAAAAATTCAATCATATATTCATTTTAATTGATGATAAACCTAGTAAAATATCATCTGAAGTCACTGTTCACGTTCTGGGTAAATGCTTGAGTAGTTTAAATTCATGTCTGTGTTGCCTGGGAAATTCAGGGTAAGTATCAAGGAAACAACTTTATTTCAGTCTAACCTGATAACGTGAGGCAAGGTGAAACCTGAGGACTCCAAAAAAACCCAGTGAGATTGAGAAGGCTCCGTACTGCGATGTATGGTAGGGAAAAAAAAGATGGAAGCTTATTGACTCTGTGCCTCTGACAAGGCATGCCAGCCAGGGATGCATCTTGAATTCTATCCCATCAATTCTTTCACACAGAGCAGCACAAGTCTAAATATATGACTGTAATAATTCACTTTGGAATAAGGAGGGCTGTTTTCTCAAGAAACCTCCCCCATGTTGCCAGCACAACACACACAAACACATTTTGATTGCTCAAAGTACAGCCATCTCTTCTTCCACGTGCAGTGTAGAGATCCTTCTGTGTGAACACACTTTGCCCTTGCTCTCTCCCAAAAACTGAGCAGAAGCTTGGAGTGCTTGGAATTCTATCTGCGTTATTCTTGGCAGGAAGAACTAGAGCAAAACTTCTGTCCAGTGAGCACAAGTTTTTGCCTATAGAGGTAAAGAAAATATAAATAAACAACTTCACAAAAACCATGCAGATTTTGACATTACCAAAGGCTACCAGAGCTGAATATTTTTGCATTCATACAAATGTCATTTTGGCTAAAAAATGGACAGGCAAAACAAATAATTCAAACTGATCTCAGAATCTGATCTCCATGGTACAACAGGATCGCATGGAAGAGCAATCAATTCAGAATAAACCTATTCAGTCTGCTCTTGTGCCAAGTGTGTGCACAACTTTGGCTAACACAGCTAAGGACTTCCTCTGGAGAGTGATCACAGATACATTTCTTTTAGCTAAGGATCCCAGTAACAAGCAGATATGCTGGACATCATATGGGAAAAATAAGTTAGGTACAATCTGATTTTGAGAAAAGTTACTAAAAACTCTAAAAGTACTCCTAAAAGCAGGTACTACAGCATTTTGGGGGAGGTATTGAACTGCACTCAGCAGTCAGGGAATCAGCAGGAGATAGACACCAAAATAAGACCTGAGCAGGATCCATTCAGGCACCAAGTGAGCTTTCCATATAACTGGTCCATTGTCTCGGGATCAACACAAAAAACCACTGCCAGCACTGTCCTGCTGCCCACCTCCCTTGCCTCTGCTGAGTGGATCCCATGTTCCAGCCTTCATCTGAACCAGGTCTCCATGTTTTCCTATAGCTGTATGAGCAAGTGGAGAGGATGGGGGTGATATCAGAGTTGAGGGCCATTAAGGAACATTGAAAAACTGGGTTTTTTTGCTGGAGCTGGCCAATATTTCTGAAAAAGGCAGAGGCAGCTGAAATTTGAGTTCAAGTACTTATAAACACAAGTAGCTATAGACACAGATAGGTAATTACAACATTAAATGGAAAAAAGAGGAAATATTTATTTACCTGAAATCTGAATCAGCAGGCAAGCCAAAGAACATCAGTCCAAATGCCACTTGGAAAAATCTAGAAGCTAAACCAGGCTATCCACTCCAATTATTGATAGAAATGTTATGTCTTCCTTTTACCTTTGAGCAGAAGAGAAAGCATAAATACAAACTCTATAGCCTGTGACAGCCTGACCCCATCAAAGCCAGGTAATACATACAGCAATTGTACTGCAGACTTTCATTAGGCCTATTGAAACCTGTTTTCAAAACACAGGCCATTAAATGCCTGTGGATCACAGAGGGTTTTTCTTTGTCAGGCTATAACTGATCTGTCTATGAGTGCATGAATCTAAAACATTCCTTTGCAGGGAAAGACAGGCGTGGGTTTGGGGGACATCCAGCAGATGGCTGTAAACCAGCAGGTTTTTCAAGTTCTGTTCTTCACTTTTTTGGGAAAGAACATATGGATACCACACCTATGTCAGCTGTGCTTCTGTAATTTTACATGTAATATGTTTTGCAAACATTTTTAATAATAAAGATATAATGTGATGCATTTTAACCCACTCTTCACCTTTCCTCCCTTATTCAAAGTTATTGCTTTGCTCCAGAAGACCAAAGTTTTGTTGCTATGAAATCACTGTACAATCAAAATTTTCCAAATAAAATTTTTCATTTGAAAATAAAACATTCCTATTAAAAGAGACTTTTTTACAATTTACTTTATTCAGTGCCTGACCTTCCAGTAAATGACTTTCTACTGCTTCCCTTGAATTGGTTCTAGCATATCAGGCATCCCCATCACTGAGTTACTCATGACAGCTGACAAATACAGGAACTATGCAAGCCCCATTGGACACTGCACCTCTCCCTGCAAGAAATTCTTCAGGATGAGAACACACTGAAAAATATGATAAAGTGTGGCTTTAAAGTGTAATACCTATTTTATCTACATGATTATTCCTTACTGAACATTAATGGTGACATTGTATTCCTTCACTACAAGATCCATCTACAATACCTAAGTCTACCTCTTCTACATTTTAAAGAACATTTTATTGAAAAATTAGGATAATTCACAGCATCATAATCTGCATAAGATTCTCAGAATTCTCCAACCTGTAGTCATTTTTCTCTAAAGAGAAAAACACCCAACCATTATCAATGTCATTAGAACTTGTAAAGTTACTACTCACTTTAAACTGAGTAATTTTGCATTTTCAGTACTTAAAAATTCTGATCTGTGTATTTTTTTTGGTTCAAAAGCACTTCCCAATTTCTCAAAGAAATAACTCAAGAACTTTATAGTCTAAATAAAGAGCACTTCAAATGCTCTTTAAATGCATCTATGAACTCCTGTCTTCATGGACATCATGCTAAATACACTGTCAAATTCATGTGGGAATAAATGAGAATTTTAGAACACTAAGTAGAAGCCATAGCACATAACTACCTCATATAAAGCAAGAATATTATACATGTGTTTTCTCTTGCTGTCAGACAAGATAGGAAGTCACTGAGTTCAATTCTGCCTTGGACTTCACAGCCTTATTTTATCCGATTACAATATCTGCTCAAGAGTCATAAAATAATTTGGTAGGTAAACCCCCCCATTCTCCTTATATAGGTTCATTCTCTTTACATCTATTCTCCTTATATCTCAACATGGCAGGAGCATTGAAGGCAATTGCTAAACCCCAAATTTTATTCCTGCCCTTAGTTAAAGGGATTCTCTTTTAGAGCTGGTACAATTAGCATAGGCTCAATATGACATTGATGGAGCTGGATAAAGCAAGACAATAGTGAAAGGAGAGTGTTTTCACTAACATACAAACATTTCCATGGTTCACATCCTTTTCCCAGGATAAGGCTATCTTTCAGATGCTCAGAGATTTGGGGATGACCATTACCATGCTGTAGAAGCAGCAAATACAAAGATAAGGCCATAAATATATATATAAACTGTAGTGCACTGCTCCATGGAAACTGTCAGTAGGTTTCCAAGGCAGCCAAATCAAGAAAAGAACAAGGCTTTAAAAGAGTGAAGTAAAAAGAACAACAACTAACAGCTTGATGTGTAAGGAGGTAAATTTTGGAAAGTATTTAAGCCCCGTTGGAAGTCAATGGCAGCTGTGCTCTTAAATCACTGAGGGCTTTCTGAAAAGCCCAGCCAGAAGCACCCGGGCTTGATGTGTGTTACTGATTATTCATTGTCCATCACAGCTGTCCTGGAGCTGCACTTTCATTCTACCCTGTGCTCTGCTCTGGAGCTGCTCCCTTCTCTTCTCTCTCCCCTAGATTCTGTGCTTGTTATTCCTCCTCAACCTCCTCTTCCTCTCCCCACCCTTCATATCCATGTCCCCAGCTTTATAGCCATCAAACAGCCCAACAACTGTATGGCCTTTCTAACAATGAGGAACATGATGCCAAAGTAGTGTCTGCTCTCAGGGCCAATCACCAAAGAAGGTTTGGGCGGGCAGGGAGCAGCAGGTACAATCCATTCTTATCTCACAGATATTTCAGCCTAAGTTGGCAATAAGAGGAGGGAGAGCCATGTTGATAAGCACAGCTAACCTGGGCCCTAAGAAGGAGGTGAAAAAGCAGAACTCTTTTTTTACCTAAGAGAAACAATTTCAAAAGTGACTTGTTGTTTTGGAAGCTGGTCCTACCAAACTGAGCTGACCTTGAGTGTTGCATTACTTCCCAACCTTTCAGCCTTTCCATTTACATTAGAAGCAAACAAAACACTCCAATGTGCCAGGGTATATGACATCTCAGTAGAAGCTTCAAGCAGCCTAAAAGCCCCAGTATTTTTTAGCAAAACAATTGGAAAATGCCAAAATAATAAGAAGTCTTCTGGAAAAAAGTACAAAGATATAAGTTTAGTATGAAATTAGATGATCTTTGTAATATCAACATCCACTAGGTGAGATTTATAAGATTTTATACTCTAAACTCAGAAAACAACCCCCATAATACAACATTTTTTTCATACACACATGTAGAAGCCTATAAACTATGGAATAGGAATTATCTTCAAGCCACTCTCTAAGACCTTGACAATGAAATACAAAAAAATAATGCTAAGCCAATATATAATCAATTATATGAAGTATTTTTTACCCACTTTCTGTGTCTGGAAATTTCCAGGCAGTAAAATCTCCTCCGAGATCAAAATGAAATAAGTCATATATGGCAGTTGCCAAAGAAAAGTACAGACCCAATATATTAACTGGAAGTATTTTGAGCATGGATAAGAAAATTTTCCCTTCCACCTCAAACAGAACTGGAGTTTGGTTTTCAGTTAATTTGCCACGCTAGGGGCAGCCTGAAAGCAATGAATATAACAATTTTAAGACTAAATGCTCTCAATATATATTAAGGAAATAAATATGTCAAGCATTCCTTTAATTTAGAGTATAACTGAGATTTAAAGCTAGTGATTTATGTAATTGATTTATAGTAAAGTCTTACAGGCATGAAGAGAGATTTTTTTACTGAGAAAGATAAATATGTATTTATGCTTTGTTCTTCAGTTGAAAATTGATCTCCCTCTTCACAAAGTATGTGTGAAGAGAGAATCTTCCTTCAAGACACTGATCCAGTGAAAACCCCAAGAGAGGTTTTAATTACAGAGACACCATGCAGATTATCTTTCTGTTCTCAGATACGTGGATCTAAGCATTTAATCACAATTAATGCAGAAAGTAGCTAAAATAAAGAAACTTGACTGGGAATCAGTGTGGGACAGTGGCTTCTCTTGTTGCTTTAATAGTGAGATTTGTTGCCCAAAGCTCTTATTTCAAAAGGATTCAACTTATTTTCACAGTAGTATTTACTGAAGCTTTTGTGGGGGAAGAACTATGCTTCACAAATTTATTTCGCTGTTACTGAGAGGTTTTTGATGTAAAGTTTTAGAAAAAAAGGTCAACAGATACTATTTGGATTTTTATTAATGTTAATAATGAAACAACCAGCATCATAACAACCTGTAGTTAAACTCCATATCTCTAACCCACGATGATTGTGGCAATGGCTTGTACATCTTTGCAACCTGCTGCACTTTCAGGTCAAGATGATCTGACAGACACATCCACAGCACCAGTGTGAGGAATTCAGCATGCCTGAAAACTCCCTACACTCAACAGGATCAATAAAAAACCCATAATTTTTGTCATAAACTCAGATCATTCCTGTCTTTCACAGGGTAGAAACTTTCAGAAGTCGTGTCTCCACAACAGCTTTTGTTGCATGGGTGTCAGATTTTCTGAGGGAGAAGGAGGAGGGAAGGGCAGAGTACATGGAAGGTTCCCTGTAAGGAAATACTGGAGCTCCACTAGACATGTCAACTGCTACTGATCCTAGGTCATGGGCAGCAAAGTCCATGGTACTGGAAACCAAGAAAGAATCTTGGCCCAAATTTTAGATATGAAACATTGCCCTCCTGTACCTGTCTGAATAAAAAGTACTGCCAGGCCAAGGACAGGAAAGCATCCAGCCAGCAATGAATGGGAAAAATGGCACTGGGACCACAAGGATGAATTTTCTTCAAAGATGTTGAATGAGATCAGTCTGTTTACATGATGAACAACTGCTGGGCTCCAAGGAAGGTAGGCTTAGACCAGCAGAAAGAGCAGGCTATGGGTCACCATCCTAGGGACCAGTCAAGTGAGGCAAAGGAGTCATGAGGGAGTGGCCAAAGGAAACTGGTAAAATATGGACACCTTTATCACTTTGAAGCCACTCTGGAGCAGGCTGAATTTTTCATACCTCTATGTTTCTTTTGGGACTTGGCTAATCACATCCTAAAATTCTTAATAGATGAATAATACCCAGTCTGGCTTTGTATAAAGGTCGTACTCCCTGTTTTCACACTTTACCCTTGAAGTCTGATAAACTCTAGTTATCAAGTAGAACTTATTTATAAATCTACTTATTATTTAAAGTTATAACTCCCACCAGGCTTTTAGCTCACTTGCTATTTTCAATTCCTTGCCCATCTTCAGACATTATCTTTGAGATGTGATAAATTTGCCTGGCAAAGAAAGTAGTTTTGTCTAAATTTCTAATTTATTTTGAATCAGTTATTTTGACCTTTTTCTTCAAGCACAGATAAGGCACTTAGAGTTATCTCTTCTGTCATACATTATCACATTTTTAGAAAAGTAGTTTTGAGAAATTGTGATAAATGTTACAGTTTGCATTTTCTTTCAACTGTTGAATATGAGGTGAGGAAATTAGGCACACTGTAAATGTATACTGAACTAATTATGTAGAAGCATCATACAGAAACAAAAATTTGAAAACATAACACTATTAGCCATTATAAAAGTTAGAGTCACAAAAACCAGAAAATACTGTTGATTTCCAACATCTCATTTATTTCAGCTCCCTGGCACCTTAGGATAATTTTCTACATCAATTATGGTTTTTACTGTATCTTTTTTAAAAACTAAATTTAAAAAGACATAAGTAGAGAGGTTTTTAAAGTTTTGCTGAGAACATAATTTTACTAATTTTTCTTCTCAAACTATTTCAACTACTTATCATCTGTCTTTTCTCCATATATATTGAATTAATTATTTTTTTCTTGTGCATCGGAAAGTCCTGCATCGTATTTGTCCTCCTTCATTAAATTCCTCCAAGTGCTGTTGGTTCCACACTCCTTTCACTCTCACTGTGATAAAAGAATTATCTACATTTGAAACGATGTACCCACCATGATAAAATCTGATTTTTTCCCAACACACAACATTTTCATGTGTTTCTCTCCCTCTTTGGAAGCATCCAAAGCAGACTTAGTGCATGCAAGACAGCACAAATAGCAATAATGCATCCATAAGAAAGCAAAGGGAATCCAGGGAGGCAACCACTTAAATTTACATTTGTTGTGGTGGCAAAGAATAAACTACATTTGAAATATACACTGAATAAAGAGGCAAACCCTGTTTACTTGGCATAATGCAATATCATGATTTGTCACTATATTAGGAGTAGCTTGGAGCAGGACTCTGTTCCTGTGGCAGTTGGGGTCCCCCAGGATGTCTTTGCTCCTGCCTGCCAACTTGATCTGACCCTGCTTATTCCATGGACCTTCCCCACTGGCAGTGTATCCGCAGGCAGGATGCTGTGAAAAAATAATTACCTGCTGAAAGAATCAGCTTTGCAAACATGACAGATATAGTTCACTTGGAAAACAGGTGGACTGCAGGGTTCAATGCTAGCTCAGGCAGGGCACGATCTCAGTTTCAGTGCCTACCATCATCATTATGAAGTGGATATCAGGCACTCTGACTAAGGAGTGTAGTGGAAATCTAAAAATAAAAGATATTCCTTTTCTGGAAATTTAAATGGGCAACAGAATATATTTTGTAATTTTGAAGGTATTTCATCTGCCACTGCACAAAGTCTTTACCAGATTTTTTTTTACCGGTCTTTACGCTGGGCAGTGTAACACAAAAATGGATGCTTAAGTACACTAATGGATTTTTCTAAAGATTGCATACCTTGTAAAAAAGTCAGCTATTTCAGTTGTTTAATTTAAAGTTGGATCATTTGCATCCTCAGAGGACTAATTAATTTGGAAAATACTAAAAAATTCCGCCAGCAAATGAAGGCTAATATTTTTTCCATAATTGTCACAATGACAGCTGACTTGAAGTGTTTTATTGATTTCCCTATAAATAACTTTGAGCTGTGGAAGAAGTACACTTCATGTGATGTATCTCAGCTTATAGAATAATTACACCATTCTGGAATGAGGACTGAATCTGCTGCAACAGCTTGTAAAGTCTCATTTGATTTGTCTTCTTTGGGTCACAATGCCTCACCACATTCTTTGGATAAATCCCTGTGGCCTCCAAGGCACCGCCTAACTCAAGGGATATTATTGCATTGTGATTGAAGAATTATTCTCAGGTGGGCAGAATTTGCTTGATCCATCACAACACCAGACTGCTCCCAGCACAGCTCCTGACCTTTTTCTCAGCAGTTGCCACCTCAAATGTGCTCTATACATGGAGGGACATGGGGAGAGTAAGGTGTTACTCATACAGAATCAACAAGCTGCAATGTCCATGCGCTGCAACAGAAGCAGACAGCTTGTATCTTGCAGAGTGCAACTCCCTGCCGGATGATCCCACTCACAGATAATCTGACCCCTGAGGAGATCCATTACTTAGGGTCCTTCAAGTTACCAGATGAGCCACAAGAACCGAAGGCTCAGCACAGAAGGACCCAGTTCATAAAACGTTAATGGGCTTCCTGAGAGGAACACAACTTCCCTTGTGAAACTACAGTGCTGCCTGCATGGTTAACAACTGCTGTGACCCAGGATGCCCTCAGCACACATTAGTAGCTACTAATCTTGATAATTTCTACTATTATTACAGAGTATTCTGTTCAGTATTTGTCACCCATGGCACCAATAAGAGCCTGAGTGGGTGAAACACTGCAGGATGGTCAGTTAACAGTAACTGTGGTGCACTAAGGGGAAGTTCCAGACTCTTCAGAGAACTTGATATAAATTGTCTTAATATTTTAAAAATGCCCTCAAACCTCTTCAGTAACAGGCTTGTCCAAAATTCCCATTTACTACAGGTTATTGCAGCCTGCTGGCTTGGAGAAACTATAGATCCTCAATTACCATATTGTAAAAAGAGAAGGAAGAAACTCAAGAACAGGCATCACTGCCATGAGCAGCTGCTACTTTGCATGCATTTTTCCTCCTCTACATGATGAATACTATAAGAAAAATAATAAAAAATGTCACTCATAAGAATGAGTCACAAATTTGTGGCATGGCATGTATGTGATGGCAATGCTGGTCCAGAAAAGACTGGTCTTCTGGCTTGCCCTTGCATTGATACCAAATATGCCCAGTCCTAGAAATTCTGGCTTTGAAAACATTAGTACATCAAAGTACCAAGTCATGTTAAAACTTTTTTTTTTTTTTACTTTAGAGGGAAATGGCTAGAGGGGAAAAATCTTACTGGGTGACTGAAGGAAGACAGACAAAGGCTGTGCTGAAAAACAATGTCAAAATCATATAATATTCTGCTGAAATTTCAGTCCTGACTTCATTTATTGCTTTTCTAAAACGAAAGTAAGACAATATTTTGTTTGCTATTTTAATTATCACCTTTTTCATATCTTCTGATTCTGTTCATTGAAACATTTTGCTCCCCCCATCAGTCAAATACTTCTACAGATCTTGTACAGATCTATACTTACCTTACCCCTGGCTTGTGTTTAGGAAGAAAAGAAATGTTTTTCCTAAGTATGAGAAATCCTAGCAAAAGTGGGTAAGGTGACTAGAAAACCAAAAAATAAGTTTATTGTGCTTAGTAAAGTGACCTTCCTCACCTCATATTATTATCTCTATTTCTGCAATGTGTTACCCTGAACACAGACCAGTTGAATTTCAGAATTTTTTTTTCTGAGGCTCATGGAACAGTTTGTTCTGAATTTTTATGGACTGACTCAGGATACAACTCAGCAAAGTAAGAACAAAAACCTGTCATGTTGAATTCATGCAATAAGTTAATTAGATGAAAAAGAGAGATGCTGATTGTTATTCTAGTGGCTTAGAGATAACTATTGGTTTCTAAAATGGCTACCTGATGTGGTCAATGCTACTGCATTTAACAGCAGAAATTTGGTTTACCCAAGTAATATTTTAGTTCACTCACCTGTTTCAAATCTGCATTAGTACCCCCTGCTGAACACTGAATTGCTGCTGCTCCCACCATAGTCAGAGGAGGTAAATACAGACCACAAGTTAAACAGGAAAAGGCAAAAATTACATTGCCCAAGGACAGCTACAACAGCCATGAGAATGGGGAAAGTGATCTGTTGTTTATATGCAATGCCTAAAACATTTTCTATTTTCCCTGGACACCTGAGGGAATCAAAGATTTTCATATAGACTTTTGTTTTCCGAACAGTAATGATTTTTTAAAATTATTTTTACTTTTGAGTTCATTCCCTCAAAGTTCAGGCGCATCAGTGCTGTGACTGCTATCTGCTGTGTTAATGAGAATTTCTGTTAGCATTGGAAAGCTGCTCTCAGCAGCACTGTCTGTCAGCCATTGGCATTGCTCTTGCTTGGATACCCACTGCCTGGGACTTACACCTGTCTGATCTCACTAGTTCAACACAGCAGCAGCCACCCAGTTTGGGCTAGACCTTTAATGCATTCAGCTTAGAGCAGCTTTGCATCTCCAGTGCAGGGTTTGTCTCATTACTTGTTAATTGAATCTCCTTTGCCATAATATATGACCCAACAGCTATAGCAAATCTCAAACCTCAGCACACACAGGCTTGCTTAATGAATACAGAGTAAACTAAATTGCTTTTTTGTGTTTAATCACCATCAGGAAGTTTTTGGTCCCGTGATCTGAAGGCAGCTTCCCTGTTGACTTAACTCCCAATTAGTTGTGGGGTACCTCATCCTTTTACTTAACCTTGTCAATTGTGAAAGCCCTTATGTGCCTCCTTTTCCCCCCTGCAGAGTAGAAATTCCTTTGAACTTGAACATACTGTTGCAGGAAGCAAGGCAAAGAGCAGTCGTGTTTCTCCTCTCAGGCATTTTTATGGTACCTCTTTCTCTTACCCCTCACACCTGAAGCTGGAATCATATGCAGAGGTCAGGATGAAGAAAGCCTTGGAGGAGACTGTTATCTAGTGCCAAATGGTTTCTCATGATACCAAAGACTCCATTGTCAATTAGTAGTTTAAAGAACCTGCTTTTCACTCTCCCCAGAGTTATAACTCAAAACAGAGGGCTTGGTTTTAACTGTATTCCTGCAGCTTTGTTAGCAAACTGTAAGATTTGGAATCACTCTTGTCCTGGAAGTTTGTGCATAACGTACTCAAATAGAAGCATCTATCTATATTTTTTGCTCTGACTTGAAACATTCAGAATGACCACTCTATTCACCTTTAAATATGTGTGTTCTACTTTCTGTAACTCTTCCTCTTCCCTCCTTTACTCTCATACATACCTGGATGAGGAAAAATTCACTAAATTAAAGTTTGATAGGCTGGGGTAAACCCTAGATCGGGTTTTCGGAGAGATTGATAAAGATGATAGATTTTAAAATCCTCTCAGTATAATTAGAATTGTGCTACTATATTTTCAGAAGAGCCCTCGTATTTTGGTGCACCAGGTTCTGACATTATTCAGCCAGTGAAAACCATCTCGAGCTCATAAATGTTTACAACCACTTACTCAAAAATTAAGTACAAAAAAGTTATATTGTCCTCAACTTCAATTTCAAAGATTTATTCTGGTTAAGAACACTCCCTATGAGTACTTCTTCTTTCAAAAGTAAATGCAGTGTTACATGCAAAAATCCTGAAATGAATTATAGGATAAGGAAAAAATGAGTATCTGTTGAAGAATCATGTTAAAAAACTCAGCTAGACTAGTCTGGCATCTATCTGTGGTGATAAAAGGAGAGAAAAGGGCTTCCTCCATCACTGGGATACTCATCCAGGGTGTAGGTTCTGGCCAGTGAAGGTCCTCACAGTCCTGCAGGACCCCATGACTAAGTGGCTATGCTTCCTCAGGCTACACATCTACTCAGTTTAGCAGAATGCAGAGCAAGCAGCACAATTCAGTAGTCTTAGTGCAGAGGTGTGAAGCTGAGGCAAAAAGACACACAGACACTTTCCATCTTACCCAGAGTAAAAGGTAGATGCAGGTAAATGATGTTATTCCATTTCTGGTTTGGCAATTACTCCCTGCAGGTGATGACATGTTGACCATTTATGAAACAAAGAGCAAAAACATCCTTCCCTGGCATGACCCTTCTCCTCCTTCCAATAGGAATTCAAGTGCCATCTGTCAGCTTGTGTTGTCACAAGGTTGGACAAGTCCAAGGTACAGTAATAGTGGAAAGAAAACAGAAATCAGAACACGACCTCCTACCTCCATGTCTGCACATCTGGAACTGTCAGCAATGGTTAACTGTACTTTACCAAGGAAAGGGCTAGCTCAATAAGAGATTAAAAGGTTAAATGATCAACATAAATAGAATGAAAAAATCTTTTTTCTAAATTGACAAAGCATTGAGTCTCAAGTGTTGCAACCCATGCACAGAAACCCTAGTATTTTAAATGAAAGAAGTGAAAATTTAGCAAGTACACGTGTCCTTGGCTGTTTTCCAAGACATCTCAGCTGTTGCAGTGAATTTAAAATGTGAAATGAATCAAATATATGAGAATAGATCTTTCATAAGTCATTGTTTTCTTTTTTAAATAATGAAAAGAACTTCAATTTAAGCTGGGAAAATGTCCCATTTTTTATACAACTTTTAGGAGCCGTTTCCCAGCTGTATCTCCCAGCACAATATCCTCCAACTTTCCAGTTTCAAGTGCTCAGCTTTAATTTAGATATATCTGGACCATGCGTGTTCTAGGTGTAAAACAAACAAAATGGGAAGGCTCAAGAAAATGAGGCACTTGAACAAGCTACCTTTGTTTGCAGTCTTGTCTGGGATATTCTCTGCTTTAGGGACTGACTGCTGCTCTTTCTGGATGGATGCATAAAAATATGTGTTGGGAAAAGTAGACTATATGAGTTTGGATGTCTCATTGATGAAGTGATAAATTAATTAAGTCTGAAGTGAAATTATTTCGTTTCTTCATTTATTTTTTTCATTCCATGTTTTCCAAAGGATGAAGTGATCAAGAAACCTTTTCCACCACAGTAAACTCAAACAACTTCTATGCAGAAACAAAAGTTAAATCAGAAGAGGATACAAAATAAGGTGAAAAAACGAGATTTTATATGTACTGCCAGAGAAGTGCTCTCCAAATAAGATAACAGAGCATAAACAATACTTAGTTTTTAATATGCCCTGGGTTCATGCTATGTACATTGTCCAGCATGAGAGTTTATTGAAAACAAATCTTCTTAAGTCAAGGAAATCCTCTGAAATTTCTCTCTGAAGGGATAATAAAAATTGTGCATATATTGAACCCTAGGGGCAGTTTCAAACTTCATCCCCAGATTGGTTGTAGAAAATGTCTTTCCTGCTTTACTAAACTAATTTCAACAAGCCTGAAAGGTATTTAGATGTGAGGTCATGAGAGCTGGAGTCTCAGCAGAGAAATGATAGATCATGGGGTTGTGTTTAAATCAGTTGAAAAAATCCAAACCCAAAGCTAACCAGCCAACAAAAAAAACCCAAACCAAACCAAACCATGACATATTCTTTAGAATTTCTTCAGAAATTAAATTTTACAATGTTAAAAACATGTACTTTTTTGTTGAAAGAAGAAAAGCTTAATTCCAAGATATTTGGTGCTCTACAATCTCATTTTATATCCTTGTTATCATATTTATTAAAACAGAGGGTATCCCATTTTTATATACATACACACAAAACACTAAACACTAATAGGAATTTAACTGATTACAGTAATATTCCTACTCTCTTGTATCTTGGCAAAACTATTTTTCTCTTTCATTGCTTCAGCAACTCTTCATGGTTGCTGCAGTAACAAAGTAATTTTCTGATAAATTCATCAGGAAAAGTGCACTACAGAGAACATGTATAACTCTAAACCTGTCAGACTATCACAATTGTAGAGCAGTTATTCTCCTGGGGAAAAAAAGGAAAATTACATAATGTAATTGCACAGAGTGAAAGGTAAGTTATCATAATTTTATGCTACCAAAACCAACTTTCTTAGATGTGCTCAGCATGGGGAGATGCTCCCTTATGGACAATATAGATCATCTCAAGCTGTATCAACCACAGTGTCAACTAGGCTGAAAAAGCATGATTTCTGGCACACTTGAACCACTACAGATTATGGATGAAGGAAAAGTTTTATGATAACATTAATCTTCCAAGTTGTAGTGAACATTTTGCTAAATAAAATTAAATGTCACAGTCTCCTTAATTCAATTATTTCAGGGGTACTCAAAATCTATAGCATAATTGAAGGTGTAATCACTGTAGTTAAGCTTAAGATTTATCTGGTAAAACATGAAATCTACAGTACCTGAAACCAATGACAAATCCTGGATAATGGGAATAAGAAACTTAAACATTTTATATGAATCTTCCTTTACTTATTCAAGGAAATATAGATGTGATGAAGAATGCTCAAAGTACTGATTTCTAAACTGTTGCCTCCTCTTCTTCCCCTGATACCATGAGAGGTTCCTAAAATTTCATTCAGAATAAGTATAGAATAAGTAGTTTTGAGTTACTAAATAAAAAATAAAAGACCTCTTATTTTCTATGAAAAAACAGCATTATCCCTTATTTTGGCATTCTACACAGTTCAGCTGTTTATTAATCTGGTCTTTGTAATTTTTCCACGTTTGACTGATTTACAATTTTAAATTATGACCCAAAATTTTTAAAACAAGATATTTGTTTAGGATCTGCTGTTCTTAAAAAAAAAAAAGGCCTTCAGTGTAATTCAAGACAAGAACTATTCCTCTCAATAGACAATATGGATGTAAAGCTTGAAAAGGTTGAGAATCTACTCATGTACTGGAAGTAGATAATTACACTGAATTTTTTGTCTGCCAGAAAGAGAAGGTGGTGTAAGACATGGGTTTGTCACAACACTAAGGCAACACTGATTTCATAACATGAAAAAAAAAGAGAGAAATTTAGATGGCTGTAGTCCTCTCCCAAATGTAAAAGGACCTTTCTGGCAGTCGTTTGCATGAGACTGAAAGTTTATGATGAATCTGCATGCATGGAAGATTGGCATCACATCTGAGCTGATGAACCAGCTTTTGACGTGGTCTTTAACAGAGTATGATGGAAAGTGTCTTAAATCAGGGAAAGCCACTAGGTGCCTTGCAGATTTACTCAACAGGAATAGAATTTTCCAGTCAGAGGGAAAAAATGTTGTCCCAAATGCTTTTTCTGATTTGATAATTTCACAATGTCTTATATTCATATTTCATACTGGTTTTGTGTTTATCCTCAAAGGCATATTTTTTCCATACAAAGTGAGACAGAAAGCTTGTCAACACTGCATGTCTAAGCGGAAAAGCAGGCATTAAAATTTCTGACATGACTTTCTTTATGCCAGTGTCACATTAGTTCTAGATTTCTGCTCTCTGTGAATTGGTTTGTATAGATTTGACAAATTATTAATTGGAGGAACACAGGCATTTTGGTATAAAATTGTGATTTAATACCAAGTCCTTGCCTCAGAGAAATTACTACTGCATTTTTGCTTCCTCATTAAACAAAAATGTCAAATAGTTCCAACTAAGATTGTTGCGTATTCCTGAATTCCCATCTGTATGGTCAATGTGCATAATTTATTTCAGTTTGTTTTAGAAAATACTGTACTGCAGTGTTAGACATTAGAAAGAAACTGTGTCAAACTGCTGTTCACTAGTCAATGACCATCTGGGATTTCCAGTGGATTGAGAACTGGTGGGACTTCTGTCTTACATAAATTGCATCTTCAGGACTTGGATTCTGGCAAAGATTTTGCTTTGTCTTTGGGAAATGATCAATGCAATAGAAATGTGGATGCACCATACTCATCTATATGGGACATGTTTTCATAGAGAAACAAGGTGAAATACCCATGTGGCAATTGGTCTTCATTCCAAGGATATATTGACACTAGGCAGTTAACTCAATGGTGCAAATCTTCCTAACAATCATCTTCAAAGAGTAGATGAGGGTTCACAGCAGGAATAGGACTGGTGTTATGTACAGAGCAGCTTGTT
The DNA here is from genome assembly GCA_037834095.1 of Argya squamiceps. Lineage (NCBI taxonomy): Eukaryota > Metazoa > Chordata > Aves > Passeriformes > Leiothrichidae > Argya > Argya squamiceps. Next base: position 60,650,630 of record JBBMKD010000053.1, on the reverse strand, counting down.
CTTGACATGTGTTAGCTTCAGTATGACCTCATCCCTTCACATTAGCTGCACTCCACTAGAAATAGCATTCCTGGAAGAGGATAAAGGAGAATGAGTCATGGAATAGTAATTTCAAGAAATACACACCTGTCAGTGTTTGAGGAAGGTTTTGGATGCAAGTATGAATATTTGACTTGCAATGTGTATTTTCAAGACCAATCCATTAACAACTTCTGCATATTCTGATGTACTATTTTGACACTTGTACCGAGCTCTTCAAAGGGTACTCACTCACCTCTTCCATCAGTGTCTATGAGACACAATGTTCCAAATGTATCTTATAAATAAAGTATCATCTAAGTGCTGTTCAAATTTGCAAGTCATTAAATGCTTTTGGAGCTCTTCAACAAGAAGCATCAACTTCTCACCTGCAGGAGATTTTAGTGGGAGATGAGCTACCAAATATGTCTTGCTCATCTGATTTGAGAAAAGGAAGAGAAGAAATATAATTAAGAACTGCTCTTCCAACTCCTGCCTGCTCCAGCAGACTGATTTACTTCAGTCTTGGAGAGGATTAGCCCTTTTGCAAGCCACATCTTATCGATCTCTAAAATTAGGAGACTGAGTGGGAATCTTGAGTTTTAGCAGAAAGTCTCTAGGCATCATGTTTGTGGAGTAAAGCTCATAACTGTGAAGCAAAAACCTCCTCCTAAAGGCTCAAGAACCAAAGGCAACTTGGTTCAATAAATAACTTCTCACTGCCTGAGATTAGCTGTACATGTTAGAAACTAATGATAAAAGATACTGGCTATTTTATTAGGAAGCACTCTGTGAGAAACACATTTTTATTTCAGTCCTGCTTCTCATCATATCTCCCAGTTTGTGTTAATGTCATTTTGAGAAACACTATTTTCAGAGACTGTTTCTGTGGTTGATAATTGTGTGTGGCAGATATCAGATCCTGACCCATATTTAGGTCAGTTTTGGACACACAACTGATCTGCTGCAATCCAGTGGTGAACAAAATGACTTCTCTTATTAGAACAATAATTATCCAAATACAGCAACAAAGAGGTTGGGTGATAAAAACCTCAGGAATTCTCCCACAAGCTACAAGATTACAATTCTGAGATATGCTCTAACTTTTTGTTATTAAAGGTAAGATTTTCACTGAGCCTGTCATTTTTCAGATGGCAGTGACATGCTCAGTGAAAACTTACTTTTAAAATAAAAGGAATGTAAGAGAAATGCAAGCATCCTTTTCCAAAACCCATAAGTTCAGTTAACACTTGTGCCAGCATAAATGCAGCTTCGAATATCATCCAAAGGCACTTTTTCTGTTACAGACTCAGTAGCAACCACAGCAAATGGTCCCAGAAATTACCTCTGGGTAGTGTATGAATTTTTGTATAATCTTGAATAGAACCTTGGCTTATTTTGTATTATAAACTATCGTAAACTGCACTCAGTTTAGCTAAACTGAAAGCACAAGTTTCCATCCGAATTTAGAAAAATGAAGATGAAGGTTAAGAGGGTTAATGAAGTTAACAAGTTGGCAGAATAGAAATGTCTGTACAATATAATCAATGTTGCAGAGCATTCATGTTTTGAGCTATTTCACATCTCCCATCAAGTGTGACTATAGAAAAATGTTACCACATCTGTATGGATGCATATCACTAAAACTTAGCAATGCTTAGGCATATTTCCACCATTAAGTTTTGATCTATCAGCTGCTCTTTTGCTTGGTTCCTTCCACCTCCTAAAGAATTAAGTATTTAATTAGTATTTGGTTTTGATCTTTTGTGATAACTTCACTCAAGATGGATGCACTGTATTTCCAAAACAATGTCCTGGAAATCCCAACAAAGAGGAAAAACAGTGTCATGCCAAGCCTTTCCATGAAAATCAGAAGTATTGGGATGAACTTCTGAAGGAACAGAGGAAGGAAAATATGAACAGTGACATGGTTGTACCAGCATTCCTAACATTTTAGAACAGATTGAGAAGAAACAAAGAAGAAATTACTGAAGCATATCTTGCAACCTATTTTGCTGTCTGTGCATGCTCATGCAGAGCATTTGCTTATTGCGGTAGAGATCTAGACAATACATCTTCAGAATGCCAAACTATTCCACTAATATTGTGTAAAAAGTGATGTTTGCTTCCCTTCCTTTCTCTTCTCTCCTCTTGGATGTCTTCAGAAATAAAAGTGCTTCAAAGCACTGGACCATTAAGGTTTTTGCAGCAAGTTTGCTTAAAAATAAGCAATATATTCTTCAGCACTTAGATATTCACAAGCTCAGGTTTCTAACATATGGCTATTTCTGCAGAACTTATTTTGTGATGAAGAAGTCCCACATACTTAAAAAACAAATCTCCAAATGAACAGGTGTGGCACATCCCAGTATGATATGCAATAACTTCAAATAAAGAGAGGGATGTACACATTGCACCTACAGAGCAGGAGTAATGAGGAGGGAAAAGAAAAATAATTGTTTTTGTAGGCTCTTTTTTTTTGTATTTATTATTATCATCACAGTTTTCAGTTTTGTACTGATTTAATGCATGTTAATTGTCCCTCTGCAACCAAATTCAGGCTATTTAATGTTTATTAAATAGACCATATAAATGAAATACACAGATTCTGTAGTACTTTAGGATCTGTTATAAGATCTCTTAATTCTAAATATCAGGATGAATAGTTCTGGGTTCAAGGCTTGTTTTATAGTCTTGTTTTCTACCCTCTATTCTTGGTGATTCTGGGAGATTGAGGATATGGGACATGCAGGGAATTAATTCTATTTACCTCATCCTGTAAGCTAAGGAAAAATGTCTTGGTTCTTTTTAATACTTGAAACTGAAATTTCTGTGAAAGCCAATTCATACAAATCTCAGTAACCAAATTTACTAATTTGGCTATAGCATCTTCACACTTCAAAGAACATAACAGAAAGCTAGGAGTATAAAGCCATTTGTCTTTTGTTTAAACAAACTAAACAGCTACCTCCCAACCTCGGTTGTCTTTAAGGTTTCAGAGAATCAGAGCATAATACCAGTAGAACACCAAATTTTTTTCCTGGGTGGCTAATTTTCATTCAGCTTGAGAAGCAGCCTGGATATGGAAGACAGCTATTCTTTAGTCGATAAAGTGGTGAGAAGAATCTCAAGAGAAAGCTCAGAAAGAATTACTCCCTATTGCCGAGCAATAAAATCAAATGTGTGTTGTGCTCTTATTTTTGGAGTTGCAAGTGGTATCTCAAAAGATGGCATCCTCTCTCTCAAAGAAAGCCTTCTTCATATTTCCAGAATCTACTGATTTCTTCTTTCTTCAAATTAAATTAGTGACTTTGAATGCCCAACACAAGAGATTGAATATTGTACTCCTAGAAGACTATGCCTTTAAGTATCCTAAAGCTACATTAGAATGTCAGAACAATATTTATGAAAAATATGTCTGACATGTTTTATTTTTGATTGTAGTTAACTTTTAGCCTTCTGATGCTCAAAAGAAATCTAGCAGAAAACACAGAAAACACTATAAATATATAAAAACCCCTATCAATGAGCCTAATTTCTCCTTTCAGCCCTTCTCCTTCACTCAGGAAAACAAGGGGAAATCCAACTTTTTTTATGTACTTCCCTGAGCATGCTGTGTTGCTGGATTGATTCACCTGCTCCAGGGTTTTCAGTCTGGGGTGCTCAGCCTACTTGTTGAGGTCTGGCATGACCCATTTTGGTTTTGAAAACTATAGTGCACACTTACTCTGAAAACCACCATGCATATCCAAAAAATATGACTGGAGGCATTTAACATTACATTTTTTGTTTAGATATTTCAGTCACACATCCCAGACATCTTTAGTTACACTGCTTCTGGTAGCATCATGGAGCAGTTTTAGCGCAGAGCTGGGTGACTTTTGGATGACACTAAACCAGGAAATCTGCTTCAAGTTGCAATTTTCTTGCAATTTTCTGCACTTACTGACTCAGTTCCTGGGAACAGACTGGAGCTAATCTGAAGTAATACCCCTAAGCCCATATAACATGGGACATGGAATTCTCATTTGGATTCTCTCCTAAGGCACCCTGCTGGTTGTTAATGCACAATAGGTCATTTTAGGGCTCTTTCTCAGTTGCCACCTTGCTCCCACCGAAATCTGGAATGACACCATGATTTCTCCCTGTGTACCCAACAGCCCTGTGTCAGTTCAGCAGTGCTGATAAGAGCTCCAGGAGGAAAATACTTGTGGCACCACCTGTTTCTCTTGGCAAACTGAACTGCAGTCCACCAAGAACAGTGAGAGTGAGGAAAGTTCAGGATGTATGACCTGTGAAGAAAGACTGGAAAAAGTGCACTGCTGAGCCTAGAGCAAAGCAAAGCAAACCAGGGAAATTGTGACAATCTTAAACACCTGAAAAGAAGACTTCTGAGAATTTCTAATACAGATATTTTTCCCTGCATTCATTTTGAATTAGACAAGAAGTACCCGCCAATTTCTGGAAAGAGAGATTTAGGATAAACATTCGAAAAACTTTATAATTGCAAAGATAGGGAAGCTTTGGAGAAAATTGCTTGAAGAAATCATGAAATCCTACCCTGGAATCTTTCAAAAATAGTCTAGACAGTTATCTGACAGTATGGTTAGTAACATTGTGGAGAATGGTGATGGGCAAGACAACTTTGAAGCTGCTGTCATCCTGTCTGACACATCAGAAATACTTCATTTTATAAGAGTGAGTAACTTGGTACTCACTGAAATTTCTGAGGTAATAGAGAATTAGAAAATGGATATTGGATGGATAAGGTGTGACCATTAGTGTGATAAATCTTGAGGAGCTCTTTACTTATGATGAAGTCAGTGGGAGGCTTATCTGTTACTGAGAGCAAGAAGGACTCTTTGGTTCAGTCAGACTTTATTTATGTACATGTTTACAACTTGATGAAACTGGCAAGTCTCAAAAGCAGTGATTGGAAAAGGAGAGGTACAAGTGATGCTCTTCACATGTTATTCTGGGGAACTGAGAAGCCAAAGGCAGCATTTCTGACAACCCAATAGAATACATGGCAAGGGGAGAACCTGGGCTTGGTTTGGGTGTGTTCTTTCTGCTAGATTATGCTGCATTTCCACTTTACAGTTTTGATTTTTTTTGGATGCTTTCCTGTTATATAACTGCACTTTGTGCCTCCAAGACCTGAAGTTAATAACTCTTAAACAATCTCCACATGAACATTGCTGGGTATTTATTTATTTATGCTGTTGCTGGTCTCCTGTAGAGGCACAAACTACTTTAGTGCATACAGAAGAGAATATTCTAAGTAGGAGGTGGTATGAGCAGGAAAAGAGGCTGCATTTATGAATGAATTAAGCAGTCTAAATTATTTACTGCAATGTATCAGCTGAATTCCTCTATTATGCCATCCGTGATTATCTGTAATTGCTGCCATCTTGGCTGTGACTGGGGTCTGAATCTTCACAGCTCAAAATGTGAACTTCTGCAACTCAAGAAGAAAGCAAAGCCTGAAACCAGCATCTAAGGACAAGCAATTTCCATGGATCAGGGGCAGAATGCGTAACTGCATAATTGATGTGTAACTGGAACTAAGCAGTGACTCAACAAAAAATCCAGAAGGATGTTGTACTGACTATTAGAAGAATGAAAACTTCCCTAAAATTTTCATTTTGCAGGGATGTGGATAGATTATTTTTTTAAAAATATCTGAAACAGAATGTTTTTGGTGCATTTCAGATGTTCAATTATTTCTCTTTTTATTTAATACAATGCTGTTTAATTCTAGTTCACAGTTTTAAAGTGAAGAAATGGGTTTAAGTGCCTTAATGTCAGAATAACAAAAATGAAAATGAAATATCACACTATTCTCATAGAATTTCACTGATACTATTCAGGAGTAAATAATTTCTGGTCTATTTTTAAATTAGAAACAGGCAATGTGCCTGGCCAATAATTAATTTTTTCCCCTGAAGTTAAATATTTTAAAGGAATTGCTGCAATTCTGTGGCTTACACATACTGTTTTATCTTATCATACTATACAGTGATCCAAACCATCACATCTAACATAAAATTGCACATAATTTATCATTGCCTAAAATGCCTAGTCATCTGCTTATTTAATTCTTAATCTACTGAGTATATAATGTTATATATTCCATTATTTATTGCTGTTTATTTATTTTATATCTCAGAGAAGCAGGATAATAAGGCCAAAGTCAGACTGTCTCTAGTCCTTCCAGAAGGTCTTACCATACCATTCTGTGTAGAAGACAACACCCACAGCTCTAGCACACCTAAATATTGTTCACACAAAGGCAATCACAGAAAGAGAAAACGAGATAACACTGTGGACTTTTCTCACAGTGTGCGTACTGGAAGAACTAACAAGCAGATAGAGGAAAATAAAACAGTTTGCAGGGGCTTTGAAAATATTCCAGGTAGTCAGTCATCAGAGAGGAACAGAGTTGAACGCATATTTATGACATACCTTCAAGCCTTGGTCCTAGGATACCAAGTGAAAATGTGATATTGATTGTACCTCAAAGGATCTGTAAGTATCAATACAGAATAACATTCCTTAATAGTTTTCCCTGGTTTCCTGTAGATCTCGGTGAACTTTGGGGTGCTGGCTACTAGTGAAAACAGAATTCAATTCAATTGCTTGTGTATAAGAAAATGCTCACTTGCAGATCAAGCAAGGTAAAAATTATGCATATTTATTCCAGAAATAATTGAATAACAGACTCTAAAACCAAATGCCATTCAAGAAACAGGGAAATTGCCAGTATTCTAGGGATTTTAGCTCTTATAGGGTTATATTAAAGCTGTTAAAATTGTTACCACTTATCAAGAGACAATGGAAGAATATATAGTCACATTATAGGAAATATTAGTGTCTGTAGTACAATTGCTCACCTGTATGTGTATATGGATTGCAAACACAAAGATGATAAAAAGTCTTTAAATTGTTTCATTGTTAAGCAAGGGGGCAGGCAAAATTAAAGGGTTTTTTTTCTCCAGCTATTAGAATAATCTTCAAAATAAAGCAGCGAAATGTTCTAGTTCTGCCTGTGTAATGTTAGCTGGTGACCTGCAAAGATGTATTTAGAGTTACTCAGGAATTTGTCCTGATGCACTGAGCACAATTGTCTCAGCTATGGTTGTCAGATGGGACCAGGCAGGTGGGATAAAAAAGCTTATCCTAGAGCTCTCCTCTGCTACTAATTAGCTCTTTTACAATCATCAAGACACTCCTGGCATGACAAACCCAAAACCATCAGAAAATTGTCTACTTCTTTCAGTTACACATACGCATACATGTGGGCCCATAAATAGAGACAGAGCTATACTTATGTATAATTCATGTAGCTTTTGAGAGGCTTCATCCATCATATGCAGAGCTTAACAAAGCACAGGTTGCAGTGTCAGAGGCAAGCAGCTGGCACTGATCCCACTGAACAGGTTATCAGAGTAGACCAAATACATTTTCCTGTGGTGCTAGTGCAGGGTAAGGCTCTCACATGCTGTTTCTCATCGACTGCATCTTACAGACTTCATTTATAGACTTGGGACTTCTCCTACCTGGTTTACTGAAGTGAAGTAACATGAATATAAAATGTCCTGCTGAGAGGAAAAAAAAGATGTATTTCTAAGCCTGGTCTCTAAAAAACCTGCTGATTAGAGCTAAAGAAATCAATTTAACTCAAGAAAACTTCATAAAAGCCTATTGACTCTGCAGAAAAGAAGTGTGTCATTCCATGGGGAAGTAAATAAAAGAAGCAAGTATCTATCCAGACAGCTTCAAGATTTTCCTTTCCTAAAGGGCCCTTCTGTGTGTAAATTAAACCACTCGAAAGTAGTTGACTCAAAGAGAGTTGTTTTAAAAACTGTCCTGCTATTATGCACATACCTCTGGGTCCTGTGTTTGAAAGATTTATTTTATATAAGGTGCACATATTTATTTAATTTATTGCGCAAATAGTCAAGTGATCTACTGCAATATTGCTGTCTGACATAAAAATTAGGGATCTCTTGATGAAAGTTTATCATTTTAAATGGAAAACAACAGAAAATAACTCACAAGTCTTCAAAGAACATCAAAACCCCATACATGATAAACAAAAATGTATAGAATTTATACATATTTTACAAATGCTTAAACACCTGGACACAAATATTTCTTTTTTATTTCTCTTGTGTGATTTCATTTTTGTATTTTGTAATTTTTTGCTTCTATTTTAGAAAAGCTGCCGATTTGTCCAAGGGAAAATATAGCTACCTCATGCCATCATCTTGATTTTCAGGTTTTTTGGAAAACTTAGGCAATCAAGAACAGCTTTATTGCTGCCAGGAAGTTTTTCACCCTGCATAGTGTCACTGACTTCAGCTATGTTTGCATATTTGTTCTGCCAGAGAATCTGGTCAAATAATTGCCAAATGCAAGTTTAAGAAAGCAATGTTAAAATTCACATTTGCACAATCCAGATCTAGAAATCACTGTCTAATAAAATTTAGACTTTGATGCGGAGGTTCCTATTTTTTAAAATTTCTCTCCCTGCTGTTAGGAGACAGCAAAAAAAAAGAGCAACTCAGGACATGTTTCCTATAAACTTTATCAACCTTATAAGAAAATGACTTTTTCTTGTGAAATTTCTGCCACATAGAAATCAGAACTTGGGAAAAAACCCAAAAGGACAACTGGTATCAAAGCAATGAAAGAAAGTTTCTATCTGACAATTCAAATTTCAACATCCATGTCTCCATGTTATGAAAGCTGCAACTTTGGGTTCTCTTGTGTTAAACTCCAGCTTTTGTCACTCTTTTTTTCAGTGTTTAGTCTTTAGGTAAGCTTTTTGGCTTATTGATTCATATCTTAATAAAATAATAGACATACAATACAAACACCCTGGAGCTATAATTTATATATATATCCCTTTAGGTCCAAATTCTCCTTAGGCTTTGCAGAGAAAGCTGAAGGCATTCTGGGATGAGTCTGGGGCCTTCTTTTGTCTTCCAACAAAGATCAGATAAATTTTTATTTTTTACACTTATATGAGACAAGAAATTGACTTTAAAGACATAAATAAGGACTAAGGTAAGAAGGTGAGTCTGCCAGCTTAAACTTTCTATGCAAAGATGTCCACCTCTAATGGAAGACTTTTAGATTCTGCATCCTGGTACTAAGTAACTGAGGGGATATTTAGAGATTCCAGAAACAGAGAGGTGACTGTAAAAAGAGAGAAAATTAATGAAGTCCATGTCTGGTAGTTCCCAGACTGGCAAAGGTAAAGTTTGTGTGACAGTAATGATTAGCACTCCCAAACTGTTAATAAATAAAAGAACATTGTTAAATACTTTTGCTTTAGACCTTTCTGCCTGCTCCTCTAAGTCACCTGTCAGTTTCCAGTCTTGTTGGAGGATTATGGAAATTCATGTTAATAAAGCTATTTCTGTCTGAAGTTAAACATTATTTATAATGCACCCAAAGTGCTAATTATACAGTTAATTTTCAGATCAGTTGTTTACTAAATGAATTGTTTGACTTCTAGCAAAGATGTTTTCTGCAGAGCTGTCAAATGAAAACATTTTTGCTAAGACACATAGTATGTGGTCTTCAACTTTGTGCATTAGAGTCTGCCATGACTTCTGGCCAAATGTTCATTGTAGTCAGTGGATTTGAGTTGGCTATGGAATACAGCTCAGTTTCATGACATTGTGTTTAAATGAAAATGAAAACCCAACCCCAACCTCCACGATTATTTGTAGCCTCACAACAATCTAACAATAAAACTGACAACATAGAAACCAGAAGAAGCTGAAGTCATAGAACTGGTGCTGAGTTTTTACCATTACCATTTAATTTGAAAGCAAAACAGTAATAAACAGAAGATAAAAGAATCAACAGCAAACCAGCAGGGAAGGATGTTAAAATGTTCCTCATCAATCTGCTAGAAGGGCAAGACTGGACTGGAACTGCTATGACTCAAAATTTTATTAAAAAAATTATTGTTAGTATTTTTCTCTAGAGAAGAGGAGAAATAGAAACAACTTACTTATGGTAGATGTAGAACAGCACTGACTTCAAATTATAGTTTTAGGAAGGGTCCTCTCGAGGGTCATTCACTGTCCATGATAAACCTGTGTTGCTCTCAAGCAAGTCTGCTCTTCCCTTTCAAATTTTGTTTTGGAAAGTTATCCATGTTCTTCCTTAAATCCCTCATGTTGCTGCTGAACTTGGCAGATTCCCAGGAATGGAGAGGGCTCTCCTGTGTCCTGGGTCCCTGAGGTTTGGCAGGGACACATCTTCTGAGGAGAGATACAAAGGACATCTTTTGATGAAAGAATCTGGTTCATCTGACTCAGGCACTTCTTTCACACCGTTAAAGCCTTCCTATATGACATAGTTCCATTTTACCTGTCCATTCTTCTATGGTCTTTATTTTCCACCTCTTCCCACTGTCGATTCATGTAATTTTTTCTTACTGATTTCTTGATCTCTTCATTCCTTGTTTATTATCAGAACTGTTACTCTCAGTGAAACCTGTACCATGTTATCATGGCACACAAAAGGGATTCAGGTATGGGCTGACCTTTTATTTGTAAGGATAGTCAAAAGTCAAGCACCTCTGCTGCTTGAAGGAGGATCAGGTAACATCTGGTAGCACAGGTTCTACGTGCTATGATAAGTATTTACAGTGAAAATGGAAAAGACAGACAGGACCTCAGTGTCAATACACCCCCTTTGTACCATTCAGAAACAGAAAAGGGCCCAGATTTGCCTGCTAAGCAGAACTACCTTAATTAAAGAGAAGTTTTTCACAGATGAAATCTTGTAGCTGCTTGCCACTCAGTCTCCATCTTCCAAATACATACCAGGATGGAAGACCCTCAAGAAGAGGCCAGAGGAAAGTATGTGAGGAAAATATGTCTTATCTGTTCCAGTGTTTCTGGCTGCTTCAACATCACTGTGGAGCAAACTAAGATGAACAGAATTGACTCCCAGAATTTTTCACTTGAGCAGCATTTGGATGCAGTGGAGGATTTTCTGACACATACGGCAATTACTCCCAAATCCATGTGGTGCTGGCTTAGCTCACCACTGACTCACAGGTGCAGTGACTGGCTTTTTCTGAGACAGAGGCTTTCATGTAAACACAAAACTTCGGTTCTGTATAGATCAGCCCTTTGCAAAACTTTAGAAGTTACATTCATTCAAGTTTTTTCGTCTTACCTATTCCACTGAAGCCAATTAATTGGCTGTGTGAACAGTCAATTAGCTGATGCTTATTCTCTCTCTTTCTGTATCTGACAATCACCTTTTTGAAAGCATACAATGGGAAACGTCCCATGATGACACTAATAAACAAAAGTGCCAAATGTACCTCTAATGAGTTACACCTCCAGTGCTGAATGCACAGGGCTCACACTTCCAGCTTTCTTAGCACGATTTAACAATGGCAGAAGCAGAAAT
>JBBMKD010000053.1:60582426-60639154 GCA_037834095.1 Argya squamiceps | reverse complement strand
TCCTGATTGACAACTCTTCATTTAGAGGACAAAATGCATCAGGGCAACCACAATACCTTTTCTCTCTTTATTCCTTGTTTTTGTGCCTATTAACCCAACATTTTATTTTTGGAATTCAGGAGCATGAGAGAGTCTAACTAATTTCAAGTGAACAAGAAACACATCCTATAACCTCGGTTTAGAAGCCTTTTGAGTTTTTTTCTTTTTTTTCTTATTCCTTTTAAGGTCTTCTACCATTTTTCACTAAAATAAAGATTCCAGGTGAAAGAGGAAGTTTTTAAAGTGTGGACGGCACTGCTGGGCACAATTTTTTTTTACTAAGCTTTGCTGCACCTGTGTGGTCACAGCTGCTCTGAACTACTACAGGTGGCCTCACTGGCCACTGCACATGTGGTTTGCAGGGCATGGCGGCTGAACATGTAACAAAAAAGCAGTGACACAAGCCATTTCCCACCATTCTTCCTCTGTCCCCCTTGAACCATACTATTATGTAGTGCCTTCATTTTTGTGGGGTTTTTTTCTGGCTATGCTAGACTGCTGGAGCACTGTTGATCTGTTGGCTACCTGAAGGCAACTTGATGTGCCCGAGGCAAGATGTGCACTACCAACCTTTCAGCATGGAGGTGTATTTGAAAGACACACAAACTTCAAAGAAAGAAACACTTCAGAAGACATCTACAAGCTTGTACAGAGGATCTGAACAACATTGGAGAGGGTTCAGTCTGGCTGCAGAGATGCTAATACTCCTAGGAAACAAAATTGAGAGGTCCTTCCTATCTCAACATAGAAGCAGAATGAAACAAAGAAAATGATGCAATTCAAAGTAGTCACTTTCTTTAGGATAAATATTCAGGCATTTCTTGGGCTCTGCATGCATGAACAAGGCAGAAGTTATGTTAACATTACATCTGAAATAGATAGCTTCAAAGCTATTCCGACACCCACCATGCTCTGGATATCTGGCATCTCCTGTCCCCATTGACCTCATTGGCAGCTGATGCTCAGTTGGGATTTCAAAAGAATACAGACCCTGCTGTCTTTTTATTCCTCACCACCATTTTTTTCCAGCAGAAAGCCATGACAGACTGTCTTGTCCACCTGTCATGGTCACAGGACATCAGGACGCAGACAATGTTTACATGGAGGCTGTGGGGCCAGACAAAGAGCTAAAGGCTTTTTGGGTATTTTATACATGGAGCGTGTTTTCATGTGGACAAGTGCTACATCTGGGGGTAGATAAAGCAGATGAAAAATTTGGCCTTGATCTTGGTAGTTTTCTAAAGCAGAAACCTTAAGGTTGAACTCTGAGAACTCCCTATTTTTATCTGGACAAGCAAGGGCGACAGGGAGGAGGGGAAAAATTTTTCAAAGCACGACTGTTTTTAAAATACTGGAAGTGCATTGACTGGACTGAAAAACTCTTATTCTGAGCATCTAAAATTATAAAAGCTAGTTAGTTCTGGCTAGTTTAGATGCATGAATCTATATTTTACAGTATTTATAAAAAGTAGGAACTTCTGACATGACTGTCCCCAGGCACTATTCAACATTTGTCCATGCCCTTCCATGATCTACATTGCTGCTCCAGCCTTTGGGTGTTTCTGGGTGACACCTGAGCAGTCAGCCATTCAGTTGACCTCCTTCCCTGCTTGCTTGCAAAGTAGTTCTTAAATTCTCTGGAAGACCTTCAGACAGGTGGCTGCAACTTTTGATGCAGGCAGATCAAACACTGCATCTGTAAGTGTTTGTTTTTATGTCAATGGCCTTTGTACACTCCGTAGTGTGGACATATCAAAAATGCTTAAAGAAATTTGGCTTATTCAAAATGATTTCTCATTTCTTTATTTTTTCTGAAGACTGTGTTACTCAACTGTATTTATATATATTTAGACTACATGTGTGGCTTTATAAATGGTAAATTTTTTTTTCTTGGGTGTTTTTGTTTGTTTGTTTGGGTTTTTTAACCTACTTAGCAATTGCAAGCACACTGCAGGAAGACAGACCAAGGAATGAAAGATGAGGGAAGAAAAGAGGTTTGCTCTGATGCAGCTGACAGTTGTGCAATTAAACTGCCAGGAAAGAAAAGCAACGTGCTTTACTTGTTTAAAGAATGGTTCCAAGCCAAGCACATTTTGTACTGCACATTCAAGGAAGTAATTAGCATATCTGGCATTGTAATAGCCCAGCTGATGGGCAACAAGATATTAGTCACTGCAAATAGCTGCAGTTTGTGACTAAAGTAAATTACACGGATGCTTGTTTGACACCATTTATTTGATGAGAAAGAGCACACAAACACATTCAAATAAATTAGAATGCAAAATTACATTGGTGCCTTCCTTTTGAGAACAGGATTAAATTTATTGAAATAAATTCTACATGCTTGCCTCACATTGGCTTGTATATTTTTTAAGACTAAATAGGCTGGAGACAGTGGGCAATCAGAGATCCTCTAGCCTGTGCATTAGCACATTGGCTCTAAGAGCAGAAGAGGTAGGGATTATTCTATCTGAAGTCCCTGACTTGCAGTAATGATATGGACAAATCCAGTAACATCCCATATAATTTTCTTTGTGTAGGACTCTGTTCCTCAGGTGAGTCAAAAAACAACTCATCTGAATTTGGTAATCATGAAAATGCAGGTGTAATACAAGACACAGTGTGGAGTAATGTCAAGGTAAGGAAGGAAACTGTTGCAAGGAGCTACACTCAGGCCCAAAATATCAGTGTCAGATGCCTCTGTCCTCACGCTGGATAGCCTGAGATCAAGGACAGCCACATCATTTCTTTTTCTGATAGAAGCAAACCAAAACACAACAAAAGCCAAACTGTGAAAAGGAAATTTAGTCTTCTTTCCAAGTTTTTTTTCCATAAAATTTCCACTGGGCTGGTTATTTGAGTCTTCAAAAGGTCTGTGTGTCTTGGCATACTCAAGGATATCACATGCTCAGCTGACACAATGTAAATGGCAGATCTGATACAATGAGTATGTGTCAGCTCACATGTGACAGCACGTTCAGAATTAAATTATCCATAACCACTCACTAGATGAGTCTTTATAAAAGTAAGGTCACAACTGCATAGCAGATCTCTGTGCATTGAGGAATGCTAACAAAACTCTTTGCTAAACAGGGCTGTTGCTACAGAGGCCTTGAAATTTGTCCATGGCTGTAAAACCTGCTCATCACCTTTTACAAGATGCTAATCTTAGATAAAACTCACCATGGACAGAGTGACAGAAAGGACCTATCAAACAATTCCACATAGGGCAAGGCAGAGATTTTATTTTCACCCAGAAAAACATCTGATTTTAGGCACACAGTGAAATGTCAGCTGTGATTATCAAGATTATTACTGTAGGCAGGTATCCATAGGTGAATTGTGGAAAACTGATAAAGGAGCATATTACCTGCATCTATTATTGATGACATAAGAAATTCTGGGTACATAAGGGGCTCTGAAGAAGACATCCAAGAGGGATATGTTTACTTTTCCTAAATGCCTCAAAAGGCACCAAATCAGTTTAGTTGTTTGTCAGAGGACTCATTTTCATTTTATTGACCAAATCAAATTGAACTTCAGTAGTTTTAGATATAGTGTTCTTGGAGGAGTCATCTATTAGGAATCTCTCTGTATAGCCCTTGCTGGCACAAATGTTAGCATCTTTGGTGGAGAAACACAGACATAGAACTGCAGACTTGCAGGTGGAATTGAAGTTTATATGTAAGGAGGAACCACAGGGGAAATTTAATTCTCTTCAGGGGAAAAATTCTCTTCAGAAAGGATTGCAGTCTCTTGTATTTCTCAAGAATTTCTTTCCTCCTGCTGCTTTTATTTCGATTCTTTTTTGGCTCTTGGCTGCAGTTTATGCTTTTATAAATTGGCAGTGGGAATACTGAAAGCTTCCAAATTCTCACTACTGCAAATGTTCTCATTGTTCATTCAAGAATTAATCCTGCATCTGGAATACAGTTAGACTCCTGTTCCTAGCCCAGGTAGCTATTGTGAACTGAACTATCCAGCTTTTTATTATTGACATGGACAAAAGTAAGATTATGACCTGATCTGAATATATGCACAGCTATGTATGGTGCTTGTGTCCAAGGTCTCTCCTGGGGAAGCATGACTTGACTGGAAGATGAGGGCTGGTCTGCTGAAATAAGTGATTTGAGTGCTGCCACTGGGGTCTATTCATATTCAACCTGCCTTCCCCACTGCCTTGTTCCAGGCCCTCTCTGGGTTAACAAAAGGTCTTTTTTTTACTGCAGAGATGAGTGGACATTTGGTGCATATATAAATGTCCATACAAACTGCAATACCAGAGCAAGGCAGGCTCAAGGATTATTTTGCTTTCCCTACTTATATATTTTTTGAGCCTTTAGAATTACTTTAAAATTTTTTAAAGTAATAAATGGGTAAATCTCAAATTTTTTTTTTTTTTTGTGTGGTATAGATGCCACATTACGAAAATGTATGTTACATATGGCTAGTATTAATTTGTACTGTGTTAATGTTTTTGGGTTTGTTCTGGGCTTCTTTTGAGGTTGTTTTTTTTCTGGTTGGACTGTCTAAGAAGATGATCTTATAATTTGTAATCTACTTTACTTCCACATGTAGCTTTGATGCACTTAGCAGATGAAATTCATCAGTGACACAAATTAACTTCATCTACACATGCCTGTTCAGGGGACTGCAGTGCAGGAAGGAACGTACCAGAGAGAACCTGTGATGTTCCAAGGTTTGGATACAAGGGAATACGCAGCAAAGGGAAAGGGAAATTCTTCCATTTTCTGTGACAAAAAGAGAAGATACTACTTTTATTTTTACCATAAATAGGTGTGCAGCAGGTTGAGGTATATGAAGCTGATGCAGCTGAGGGAGGCAGAGGGGACCTGGTGGGGCATTGAGGGGTACCAGGTATTCTCAGGGATGAGCAGAACAGGAAATATTTGTCCATGCAAATGGGTAAGACAGGGATGAACACATAAACTTTAGATCTGTTCACACTCTCTACAGTTCAGGGATCTTAATTTTTGCCTTTCCTAGAAAGAAGAGGCCATCTTACAAATTCTTGCCCATCATCTCTTCAGTAATCCACACAGGAAATCCTTAGCTTTGGTTTCCAAATTAATTCAACAGTGAAGGAAATGACAGATTTTTCACAAGTGTAAATGCCATGGTCCCAATTCCAATAGTCCCCAATTCACAGGACTATCTAAAAACTTAAGTGGTACTTACTTATGGGTGGTTAATGTCAACATTTACATGTATCTGAACTTGTAGCCCTCCAGGTATGATACAGTTGCACTCTTCAAATTTTCAATTTTCAGATTCAGTTGCATATTTTTCAATTTTTTTTACTTAACACCTAGTACGTTCTTGTGGGGACAAAGGCTGAAATTTTGGGGAACAAAAAAACCCCAAATCCCTCAGAACAAATACTGTAGGATTCCTAAGGAACGTGAGATATCTGACTACTCCCTGGTCAAAAGGACCAGGTCTGTGTTTTCATTTGTCCCTTATTAAGACAAAAGCCCTATCCAAGATTAAAACCAAGGCTGTAGCAATCTTGGTAGGCAATAAATAAACCTGTGAATTTGAAAACTGCTTACAGATTTCATACAGCAGCCAGTGTGCCAGTGCTCCTCAGAAACAAGAACTGAACAGCATCACCTTGGCCTCAATCATCACAGGGGGCAATGGGATTGTTCCAGGAGCAGGACTGTGAACTGCAATGAATCCACTTGCATATTCAGGAGCTCTCGTTTGGATGCAGGGAGTAAGAACACTCTTCTTCCTGGGAAAAATCCACCTTTGTATGCAGAGACATGCTGCATCTATCTATATACCTCATTTGTTTCTCTGGAATGCATAGTTATATTTGAACCAAAATGCTTGCAATTCGAGTGTATGTTCCAAAGTAAGATGCCTTATTGATGTATTAAATCCAAATAATACAAAGTGACACTGAACACACAGAGTAATTTGTCTGACTACTGTCACCAAGCATTGCTTCTGAAGATAGATGATAAAAATCCTTGGGTTTTTCTGCTTCCTAGGTAAACAGATGAAGGAAATGTGTCTGTGTTCCTCTAATCTGGCCCTAGGGCATCTGGATTAATATTGACATCACCAAGCCCTGTGCCAGTGGACCGAAAGAAGAATAGCACATTCTGGTGAGTAATTCAATACCAACAGGAGCAAGCAGCCTGAATTCAACATAGAAAAATATTTTTAGTAGATCTCTCATGAGTCTAAGACTGAAACCAGCCCTTGGCAAGTGTCATCACTCACCAGACAATCAGCTGGAACTTTGGAAGCTTTTGAAGATATGAAACAATATATTCTTACCCTTTAGCATTTCACCTTGCACATCAGTTTAAAGATAGCTCCATTTTAAAATTCAACTTCTTTGGACAAACCAGTTATTTAGACATATCTGGCAATCTGCAGCGTTGAGCACAGAGTTGTATAAACAAAACCAAACAACACCAGCCATGATACACTTAGAGAATTAAAGCCACATGACTTTCATTTGAATTTAGTTTGTTCCTTTTCCCTCCCTTTCCCTTTCTTTTCCTCTTTTTTTTGTCTACTTTTCATCAGTCTATTTCAGATGGAAGTGGTGTTTAACAAGAGCAGATACTGATGGGCAAGGCAGAGTCACCCTTGCAACTGAAAATTGCATTGGTAGGAAACAAGCTGTGTTGGTGGGTCTCCGTTTTTGCAAGGGACAGAGGAGCTGGGTGCAGCCAGTTTCTTTGAGAACAGGAGGTGCTCTTGCTTACACGGTGGAGAAAGACAGAATAGCATCCCACAGCATCTTCTACAACTGCTCTGTGTTATGCCTGTAGTCATTCAGAGCACAGTGGGGTTGTTTTTATGTCAAGTTCTTCCACTCTGTGCGGGTGGGGAAGCAGAGAAAGTAGGAAAAGGCCTCAGCCTGGCTATTTCAAAGCATCATTTCAAATGGAAATGATCTAGGTATGAGGAGATAGTAGCTTGTTATGAGAAGACTCACACGTGCTTTCTTTTCTGAAGCAAAAAAGAGACCCCACAAAGACAATGAAACACATATGACACTGCTCCAGGCTGATCTTGGATTTTGCAAGTTCTGTCTCTGGGGAGAGAAGTGAGGCTCAATCCAGTCACCTAAATATCACCCATTAAAGATGAAGGACAGGACATGATTGGTGCAGAGGTGGCATGCCTGTAAGGGAGCAATAAAATTTTTCCTTTCAATCCCACAGCTTGCTGAGGCACAGTCTCTAGATGGAGCAAAATAGAAATTTACATTCATTGGCAAATGGGAAAGAATCTAAATCTGAGTTTCCTAATCACATATATAGCTCTTGAGGTAGGAGAAAAAAAAGTAGACTCTAAAAGATTTTAATTTCTTAATATGCTAAGTTATTCATATAGCATGCACTTACAAAACATTACTTGTAGATGTTCAATTAGTTCTCTGAATGCTATGCTTGGTATGATTTTACTTGAGTATGCAGCCTGCATTTGTCTGCATAATAGAGCTTAAATATCCAAATTCAATAAGAATTTGATGTAAATATTTAAATCTAATTTTTGCTAGATGACAAGCACACATAAAAATATTATTAGACTACAATGTCGGTCAAAATTACACATAATTCAGTGCACTTGCAAAATAATCAGAGTTTATATGAGCTTGTGAGTGCTTTATGGAATTAAATGGGTACCAAAATTAGCTTGCATTATCATGCTGTAGGCAGAACATCTCCTCAAGCTAAGACCTCATGTGGCACCATGGCTGGGCAGTGCCAGCTTTTCTTCTCTCCTTTGGAAGAATTAGAAACCAAGCTCTACTGCTGCTCAGATAAATGGTTCTATATGCCTGAATGACATTTATTTTTCTGCTGAAGATACTTATGTAAAATCACTTTAAAATCATGTCAAGAGAATAATGGGAGCCAGCTGAAAGCAGCCAAACGTGGAGTTTGACAATATATTTTGTTTTCTTTTTCTTATCTACCCTGGATTTCTTCCTTCTGTCTCACCTCAAAGGCTGCTTCTCTGAAACCTCCTGAATAGTGGTTGAATTTATGGCTTTGCTGATCTCATTAAGAGCCTTTGTGCCACAGCTAGAGCACAAGACTCAGTTTCTACTGCCAACAAAAACATTTGTGAGACAATGAGAATGATCCCTCGTGTTATTGCAGTGGACAGTTGTTTTGAATACAAAAGTGATTTCATGGAGCTTGGGAAGAAGATAAGCAAATGTTTCTTCTGAGGCTTGCCACTATTCCATGCTTGTGTGAGAGGTTCAGTTCCCAGACTTTGACCTTAGTGGACTGATTTTATCAGGTTTTGGGAATAAAGAACTGGTCAGTAATTTAGGAATAAAATTTTATAAATAAAAAATAGATGTACATTTCCAGGAGCGCCTACTTTCAATTTTTAACCAGTAGCCACAACTCCTAACCAAAGCTTTGCTCCAACTTCTTCCTGTGAAGAGGCCACTTGATTCCCTATCCTAGTGTGCTGCCTGGAGGTGATGCTCTCCAGCCAGGGGTTTCCCATGCTCACCTTAGCAGGTAGAAGACCTGGAATTCACGAGCCACAACAGAAAAGCAAAGAATTGCTTGATGTTGTCCCTCTGGATGCCTTCCAGGTTTGTGAGGTTGGCTGCTGTGCTGGTCAGGGCCCTGACCTCAAGAACCTGGGCACGGGTACTTCTTTGTTTGGCTGTAATTTGTTAATGGTGAGAAAGGTGCTGGGTGATGAGGATGGTCATCCAGCTTGCTTCAGACTTGGTGTCACAGGAATTTTGAGTAGGATGTTTCCTTAACAAAAACTATTTAATGGTTATATATGATATAGAGATGTCCAAAACTGATAGTTATCACTTGGTTTTAATCAGATGGATTTAGCAAACACATTCTAAAGAGCAAGGCTAAAGCCCAGAGAAATTTATTAGGCAGGTTCTTTGTGGACTTTGTAGGCTCAGAGCTCAGAAATAAAGATCTGAAAAGTCAAGAATTCCCAAATGTAAATTCCATTCTGTTAGTTTTGTTAGTTTCATACATAATCAAGTACAAAACCATTATAATATTTCAATATTTCTGGATTTTTTTTTGGTAATACTGACAAAATTAATATTCAATGAGTGAAACACTATAAATTCTGCATAAAACATGTCTGCACAATCCCACTATTGTTAAGACTTTACAAATAATTTTTTTTTATATAACATCACTGAATATAGCATTTAATATGTATAGCCTCAGATATTGACTTGGTTCCTGAATCTCAGTGAGCATGTCATAACAGAAAACCTCACAGAAATTCTTCAGTGACTCCAATTTTGATCCTCAAATGCTCTGGGTATGTTAGAGTTAGGGCACACAACAAACTCTGGTCAGTTCTCACTCTTTGGAGCAAGGCAATTGTGTTCACCATTTTTCTTGAGAAAAGCACTAGAGCAAAGAGAATTTATACTAAAAATCTATGAAAGTAATTAAAATGGGAAACTGTGGCTGTTCACCTTAACTGGAAATGCACTCCATGGGATGTATAACACAGACACAAAGAAAATTGCTATTTTTTGAGGGCTGAGGACATAAAATATATTCTGGAGAAGGCAAAAAAAAGCACCTGAGTGTGAGTATGCTCATCACTTCAGCAGAAGAGCTTAGGCTGCGATTGCTGCATTTTAAAATTCCAAAGGGGAGAGTAATAGATCAATTTAAGCACAGTGGGCATGTTAAGCAAAATCAATGCATGTGCAAATCAGAGCACTTGCACTGCTCCCAAAATGCCACTTTTCAGAATGTGACAAGTGATAAAGATTTCTGTCTTTATTATGCCATAGAGTTAAAGCTTTTAAAATAATGTTTTGTATTACTGTAACCAACATTGTGATCAATTGAGCTGCATCCAAGCAGCACAGAGGAGGGACTTCATTCAGGACATTTTGTTCTGAAAATGCATGTGTCAGTCTTTTGAATTGAAAAACAGGTTCTCTTATCTACAGCAGCTGCAGCAGGAGGGTTTTTATTCAACTTTCACAATGACACAGTAAACAATATTGTGAGAAAATCATATTTCTGTCTCCTTATCTGAACCAATGTGTTTTAGCAGGATTGGAGGTTACTATATATATATTTTAAATCATTTGCTGCCTCGTTATGCATCACAGCTTTTCCTTTGGGAGACTCTCACATGCTAAGTACAAATCCAAGTAGAGGAATGGGAGTTTTGTGGTCTAAAGATGGAAGATCTGGATTCACTTATGATCCCTGATTTTCACTGCATCACTTTTAAAGGTGTGGTGCATTTTGTGCAGAGAATGAAAGATAGTGCTCTTCTACGTGTCCAAGAATACTCAAAAATTTTTCAAGATTTTATCATGTGTATTTTTACTGGGCTTTGTTTGCCTTTCTTTCTTCTCTTTTCCTGCGACAAATCTGCTGCCTTCTGGTTCTTGCACCATTTCAAGTTGCACATACTCCAGCTTCTCTGTGGGCTGGTAAATTTGATTATTGTAAGGAATGAAGATATATTCAGGACTGACTGAAGCAAAAGGATTAGGACTTCATGCAGAAATTATATTTCACAGACTGCTGTGAAATCTTAAAGATGATCCTGTTGCTTCTATGCGAATTACAGACAAGTTTTCAAAATAAACTATAATATTCATAACCCCTAGAACCCATCACTCTAATGAAAATTAGCATTTTATATGTGAGAAAGGGAGAATATTAAGATTAAAGGCAGTGTAAAACTGGAATGACATTACCCTTGCTAGAGAAAGACAAGCAGTTTTCCAAAGGAAACAGAATCTTTAATTCACAGATGTTAACCAAGTCCCTGAATTGAAGCAGAGAACAGAATTGCATTTAATATCTTAGCAAGAACTTCACTTAGGATAAATTAATGTTCAGCCAGGAGAGATCAGAAACTGGAAACCAGTAGGGAACTGATATATCCCCCTGCAGCCCCCAGGGCTGTTTGGCTAGCTCAGTCCTTGGGAGGAATATTTCAGGGACAAGGCAAAAGATTCAAAAGAGGCTCTTACCCTGTGTCTTTTCCAGGCTTTATTCTCGATGGATGTCCAGGGCGGGTAGGAAGGGTAAGAGGAAGAACAAAAGAGACCAGGGCCTTTTCTAGACTCGGCCAGAAAGATAAATGGGGCTCAGCCTACCAGGTCAAGGAAGGAATGAAGGGTCAAGTCCTGTAGGTTTTAGGCTTCAAGTTTCAGGGGGTCCTTGAGGGGAAAACCCTAACCCAGAGAAATACAACAGGGAACCTCAGATATATATATACACACATATCTATATCTAATTTCTCTTCAGGAGAATTACGTAACTCTGCCAAAGGTTGATTGCTTGTATGCTGTTTTTTCCCCCAGTGTTTGTAATATGGAATTTAAACATCTGGTAGAATGGAAATAGAATGAATCACATCCAGCTGATACTGAACACTTGAAGCTTAGTTTTCCTCTTTATACTGTCCTTGTAGTGCCAGAAAAGATCTGACATGCTTGAACCTGTCTATCCTGGATCATCATTGCTCCATAAGGTGTTGTCATTAACACCAATTCATTTAAACATAAATCCTATTCAAATCTGGCCATTCTTTTCCATTTAATGGTGGTAAAGTTCTTGTGTTTGATCTATATGATTGTGCAAGTAAGAAACTAGGCTTGTGTCTCTTTAGTGAAATACTTCAATATTCTTAAATACTTTAATAATATTAAATTGAATAGTTAATCCATTATTTAAAACATGGTCTAATGACTTTGAAGATTACAGTAAACAATATCATAGCAGGAAATGGAAGATAATGTGAAAAGAATTACACAAAGTAATAATGGAACTGCTTGATTTAATTGTTTTCACTCAAAGGCATTGCGTCTTGAACCTTGCAAATCTGGTGGCAAAAAATATCTTTTGCTTCTTCAGGGTGTAGAATTTTAAAGTAACAGTTTCATGAGAAGAAAACCCCTTTGTTATAGACAGGGCTGATCAACACGGGGCCACTGTAATCCACTGATTCTTATTTACCTTTGAAAAGTTTGCTTTTGTAAGAATGACGGAAAAAAGTGAATAATTTTAATCACTTTATTTCTTGTTCAAAATACATATGAAACAATTAGAATAAAATTATTTCAAATGAATTCTTTTTATTTTTCTTGTCTTTTTTAAATATAAAATTATCACAAACTGTACACTTCATAACATCTTTTGAGGTTTCATTGTTACATATTTTTTTTCAGAACTGACAAATAGATTCACACTTTCTAGAGAATACATTGTAAAAATACTGAAATGTGTTACAGCTCTCAAAGGCTAGTGCAAAAAAACCCATTTACTATCAGTAGTACAATTTATGTTGCCAAGTTTCACAAATGGCCATTTAGCGCATACAAAAAGCCAGTAACACAAGTTCAAAAGGTTTTGTTTTCTTGTCTCTATAACGCAGAAGCCAAGGATATTGACTTGAACAATGTCTAGGTATCAAATCACAGACTTCATTTAAAAAGTCACATAATGAACACTGAATAAAGGGTACTAAAACAGTCAGGTACTTAATAGTAGATCTTGGTCAGCCAACACCACATAGCAAGAAGAGACAAAATCTTAGAAGAACTCTGCAGTTCTTTGTAAGGTACATAGACTTGGCAACATTTCTGATCTAATCATAAAGATAAATTTAAAGGTAGGGAGTCCTGTTAGAGTTTGGGCCAGTTAAGGCCTAACCCAGAATCCTCACTGTCCCAGCAAACATGCTTATCCTGACATGCATTGTGCTGTGTGCTTTCTTTTAAGATATCAAGATATTCAGTGTTTAAATATTAAGTGGGTTTTTTAGCTGTCAGTATTTCCTGCAGCCAGGAACTCCATTTTAACTTCCTACCTTTTGAAGCACACACTCTGGAGAATGCCTTCCCCACAAACAAGCATATACTAGGAAAACATGATGCTCTGTGCTGAAGCAGTGATGTGGCTAATTTCTATTCTCTTACCCCTACTCCAGTTTTCATGAGGAATGCACTGAAGCCAGTCAGCTTGAATGCAGCATGGACTAAAAGTTCATGGAAACGAAGGGGAAGGTTTTTGGGACTCCCCTTGTGGTGTCTGGAGAAGCATTTGGATGGTTCAGAGGAGCCAGTGCTGCAGCTCTGCTGCCTGGGGTGGTGGGTGCTGGGCAGAGCAGGGCAAGGAGGAGAGGCCATCTGGCTTTGCCTGCTCCCATCCCAGCCAGCAGGGGTATACTGGCATGGAGGGGGCTGAGATTTACAGGTCAGAGTTAACACAATATTTCACGTGGTTTGCTGAACAAACCATGCCTCATGATCTCCACCAGAAAGTGGAAAAAGCACAAGTCAGAAGTGCCTCTCCAAACCAGGATGCCAGCTTGCCAACTTCTAGGATATAGAACTACCCGTATCCTATCCTTAGACATGTGCATTTAAGTCCAACATATCCTACAGAAACCAAAATAGAGAAGCATAGAAAGAATTTAGACCTACATCTGGAAGAAAGAGAAACAAGGAACAATACTAAATATATATCTATGCTTTTTCCTTCTATTGATAAATAGCTTTCTATTTATTTAACAAAATTAAACTTTGTTCAATATTTTTCATCCATAGAAATATAGACTGAAAAGAAGTGCTTTATATCTGATGTGCAACAGGACTATCTAAAAATTCCATATGAAAGGTTTAGTTTATACACACACCCTCTGAGCTTCAAAACAAAATGGCATTTTGTGGAAACCTACAGACCACCATTAAAAAGGAAAAATCTGTAAAAATACATCACCTCTATGTCTGACTACGTACACTAGACATTTTATTTACTAAGTCAGGCAGCTGAGGCTCAACTTTCCTATCAGTATTAGTAAAACCAGCATTTGCAATAATAGTTCATGGCCTAGAGATGCGCTGAAGACTTCTGATTTAGTCTGAGCTGTCAGAAAGTGACAAAAATCCATGGTGGATGTAAGAGAAATTCTGCTTGCTTTGAGACTGGGCTCATTTCATAAGATGCTGTGACACATCCTCACGTGCAACCTGATGCAGAGTGTCCCAAAATCAATAGCAGCGGTTCTGCTGGATTTCAGTGTTGGGCTGGTCAAGTACAGAGTGCTGTGCTTTTTTTTTTATATGTTCCAAAGATCTACAGAGTGATTTTGCTGCACAAACTTAATGGTCTATTGTAATGATATCAAGAAAATATTTTCATTTTAATTAATACAAGAACAGTTGGTGTATAAAGTGCTCAACCTAAAAGTAAGCTCCTTTTGAAAGTGTGCTAGAATTCTTGTATTTTTGAAATAGGGTAATGAATAGACTTTTTAGGAATGCAAAATATATAAATAAATGTGTATTGTTAATAATTACATCTTAAGAAGCTGAATTGAATCACTTTTATTGTGCTATATTATTCCAATAACTATTAAAAACTACATTAGATACATTTACTGTTTTGTATTTTCCTTGAGACAGCCCAAAAAGGGAGGTGGAATATTCTAATTCTAGTTAGAAAAAGTCCCATCAAAAGCAAAATGTCTGTTTGTCAGCATCTTTATATTTTGCTGCCACAGATATTTTTTGCTGAAAGCCTGTTTTAATTTTTTTTAATCACTATTATTTTCAGTGCATGAGTAGATTGGTATTTTAGTACCACTTTCTGCCCTGCATGAGATTAAATTATAAAATTTTGTCTTGAGAAATAGTCCATTTTTAACAACAGTGCATGAAAAAAAGAAAGATAAATCTAAAAATATGTTGGTATCATTTGAAAGAAATCTCTTTTCACAGCACAGATTGCTCATCATCAAGCCCTCTTTGGGTAGGACTGCTCTTTGACTTAATAGACTGTCCTGTGCCTGGAGGACAGGCAGAATCAGAGCCAGGATTTTAGGGGTTAATCCTCAGGGCTCCTCTGAAAGCTGGCTGTGACCTACAATTGTTTGTCTGCTACTGGCAAGTAGCTAAAGTGCAATAGTGCCAGGCTCCCTTTCAGAGGAATACAGAAAATGTCCAGATGGGCAGATTTTGGCTGCTGGCTGAGGTAAAGCTATACCTTCTCATTAGTGACTTTGATTCCCTAGCCCAAAGTTACCTATGCAGACTAAGAACTGAAAAGGCTGTAGGTTTAAATAAACGAATCAAGTTCTTGTGCTAAAAGCACAATTAAGATCATTGAACACTAATAAAACATGAAGCTTGAAAGGAGTAGATGTAAGAGTATGACGTGCTCTTTGGAAAGTCCACAAAATCTCCTTTTTCATTATCTGTGGTCACCAAATCTCCATTTACAAGAAAAAAGATGTATCCATTCACACATGCTCATTTGACAAAAATAATTACATCTGGCAATTCTCTGTCTTGTTCAGCTATGCAGCCATTTCCCTCATAGCTATTATTACACAATTAAGCCTCAGAAAACTGTGGTGAGGGAAGCAATGGTCCTCTTATTGATCGCTCTGATTTTTAATAAGGGGCAGCCAATCCCAGGGTGAAACATTCACAGTACACCCACTACTATGTGACAATCTGGGACAAAGGAATAGGAATTCATTATTCAGCTGAACCTCCATGAATAGGAAGAACAGAAGGAGATGGGATTTGGCCGAAACCTCAGTTCCAGGACCCTATTCATACACAAAGACCTGTGGGATATTAAGGGAGAAATACACCATAATTATGACTCCAGATTTTTGAGTCATCAGAGAATTAGCACCTGCAGCAGCCCAATGACTTCTCCACCATTTTGTAGTGTTAGCTGAGGCTCCATCTGAGAACAAAACCAGTACCTTGTGTACCACAGCAGCATTTCCAGAGGTGTTTCCTATTGGTAATTCAAACACTCTTTGTCAGAAGCTTTGATACTGTGAAGAGGTGACATTACATAAAAATGTTTTTTCACCTATTGGAGATCTTCCAGCCTATATCAGGTGCAAATAAATAGGAGGCCATTACAGAGTGAGAGGATTGTGTCTGAGTACATGTGGGAAATGTCCTTTTTTGCCTCAGTTGTGCTGCAAGAAAAAAGACCAAGGGGATAGGATGTGCCATGAGCAACTACTGGTGCTCTTTGCACTGTGAATCCTCTGAGATTCTGAAATTCTCTGTGATTCTCTGAGATTGTCTTCTGTGGGGCAGAAGGTTGTTTTCTGTTTAAGAACTTGGGTTGTGAAATTGGCTCCCACTACCCCCAAGAGCTTGCAATGGCCGTATAAGATATGAGCTAGGGGAATCACATCAAAAATGTCTTTTCTACTTGGAAGTATTTGTTAGACATACTTTTTTTCTATTGAAAAGACTATTGAACCCCTTTTTATATTTTCCACTTTTCCTTTTAACAGGTTGGTTTTTTGGTTTTTTTTTTTTTTTGGGTTTTTTTTTTGTTTGTTTGGGTTTTTTTTGGGTTTTTTTTTTGTTTCTTAGTGTTATTTTATTTATTTTATTTTATTTTCTAATTTTTATTTTATTTTCTAGAGAGCTCTTTTCATACTCTATAGGCTCTTCCCCTGCTCTCATGTCTCCTATTATGGCTCAGATGTCACAGGAGATTTATTTTAAATATCTTCTTGTTCAGTCCTCTTCATTTCTGATCCTATTATCAGTCTCAACTCATAGCATGTTGAAAAAAGCAATTCAAACCTTTTTCTCTCTCCTTTTGCAGACTACTTTTATGGAAATGCATTTGCTTCACAAAAACATCCAACAGCCTACAATTGCTCCTGAAATTAACCTAGAAAAATAGATTCCTTTTTGCTTAGTGCTAATCTTAAGTGCCTAAAATTCATGTCTGTGATGTTGACAAACATCTGTTGCAATATTTCTGATACTTGAAATCACACATGGCCAGGCAACTCGGAATTCTATACCTGCAGGAAAATATTGCTTTATAATCAGAAACACAGTCTTTCTTTTTTAAACTAAGAGGTCCCAGGATGTTAGGTCTTAAATCTATATGGTTATTCTACACAGGAAAGCAATTTTAAGTATATTCTAGAGCTTTATTTATTGTACAGAAAGTTTTTACTCCTCGGTCTTGTTTAATTTTTTTTTATTTGCCTCATGGATGGATGCATGGATAGATTTACTTTACTTCAGGGTCTTGAATTTCTAAGGTATGAAAATATCCCAAAGTGTTTAAAAGCAATCTCTCAAAAACATTTACATGCTTGTATTTTGAAAGAGAGGAAAATTGTATAAAAAGTAGGTTGCTGCCATGAAATCATATTTCTGGCACCGTTTTCTAATCAATGACTTTGTGAACCCTGAAGTTGTGATGAAATAGCTGTGCCCTCATCCTTTCCTTGGTTTGTCTTCTGTTCTTTTTTTGCATCAGGCTTCCTGACTTCACCTTTCCAGGGGAGAGGTAGGATTTCACAATTCTTTAATTTTTGCTGGGCTTTGGGACACTGTGTCTGTCATAACTGTGCCAACCCAGGCAGTCTGAATGGATTTGCAACTTTTCTTTTAGGGAGTTTGTGAATACTCCACTTCATTAAATATAGAATGGTATTTAAATATTTAATCTTAAATATGCAAACTTAAATATTTCAAATAAATGGAATTGAAAATAAGTCTACATGCATATTTGTCCTGCCTCAAGCTTTCCCATCCGTTCATGGGAGAGCAACCAAGCCTATTTTCTCTGTAAACTACAATACCAGGTTGCATCCCCAGCCTGCTCAGACATAGATCTTGTCTGCTCTTAATCAGATTTCTTGATCTTTCCTGTGTCTTTTATCCTATGCCTGCTTGGGATTTTGCCATTTTAGATGAGATGCATTTTTCAGACTGGCTATAGCACCAGCAGACTCTGCCAGGCTACCAAGACGGACATTAACATTTTATACAACTCACTTGCTCCTGAGCTACACTCCCCTGTCAAATATTTTCTCCCCATTTATATATCTCCCCAAGTAGATAACTCACCTAGTTAAGGAGCAATAGTCAACTCAACATATTGTATTCATAAATTATGACAGAGCAGCTCCACTTTCATCACAGCAGCTCTGTGACTTCCTGCAGATCCAACTTCCAGAACATACTGCCTTGATTTATTTTTCAGGGAGTCATCATTTCTTTTCCACAGGAGGGAGCTTTGGTGTTCTGGCAACCTATATAACCTGTATTCATATGTATCTGTTATATTTTGACAGTGTTGGTGCTGAGGATCTTCAAGAGCATCGACATGGCTCAGCACCACAGGCTTAGCCACGGATTGCTGTAAGAAATGCCCTCCCTTGGATCAGCAAGGCACAAACACTTGTCCTTAGTACCAACAAAGGGAATAGTCCTCATGATGGCAGAGTGACCAATTGGTTTTTTCTGTTCTGCAAATTTAACATGCTTTCTGCTCTTCTGGGGACTGAGCCCCATGTAACACAAGAATCACAGTCTACACTGGGGCGGAAAAAAATTCACATGGCAATAGCAGAGGCATTCTCCTCTCCGAGCCTGTAAAGAGGTTTCCCAGCAACAGCAACATTGTAGAGGTGCTATCAGATAAAACATAAAATCACAGCCCTGAGAACCTACTATCATCAAGCATCCCTTAGCACTCAGCACAAGATTGAAGGTGTTAGTTCCATTTTCCTGACCAGATTCCCTTGTGAAATTCAAATCCCACCTGCAGCTTCACTTTCTCTTACATTTCTAGCCCCTGGTTTCCAGTGTGCTGTTAAAAAACTTCCATTTTCCAGGCTTAAGAAAAAGCGAAAATGTGCAGGAGGTATTTATCCATCTAGATGAGTAAACAAAAGACACTTTTAGAAGTTAAGGTATTATTTGCCTTCGAAAAGACAAATGGCTATGATCAGCATCTCAATTAACTCCTATGCTTAATGCTGACGTTTGTTCATGAACATGCTTCTTTTTTGTCCTGTTTTACAGCAGAGAAAGAAAGCACAAGTGGTAAAATTATTGGAATTATTATCAATTTCAGGAGAAAGGTTTCCATTTCAAGGCATTTGCAGTTGCATGGAACAGCTTTGTGTCTACTGACACATTTTTCTTCATCCTTCCTAGCTCTGTGATCTGCTCTATGTCATAATTTAGCTGTTTTCAGAGAGCTCAGTTTAGATTGGCAAGGCTCAGAAGCTAAATGAAAGTGAATCTCAAGTTAAACTGAGTCTCTGCTGTGGTGTGAATGAGAGAGAAAATGTTCCACCAAAACCTGCATTAGTATTTCTGATATATATGGTGTATTTTATCCATATCTTTGGATGGTCCAACACCTATTACATGAGCTTTGCCCAAAAGTCACCTCAGTGTCTAATTAACATATATGTCATATTTTAACACCTACTGAATTTTCAAGCATGTTCATTTGTAGAAATAATGTCATGCGAACTTTTCAAGGTCACTCAGTACAGATTTGTCAAGTGTTTTTCATGAACTGAAATGTATTTCTGATTAGGTATGGGTGTTCTGTTGTAACAGAAGTGCTAAATAATAGTGATTGTACATCCAGCAAGTGCAAATATTTGTATGTGGAAACCTAGGCTTTTGCATGCTCAAATAAGGTGATTTTCAATTTGACAGGCACATTTATGGATTTTTGAAAAATTTTACATTTTCAGCAGAAGACCTCTATTACTGGGATCTGAAATATCCTTTTTTTAGATGTTTTCTCACTCAAAAAATACAGTCAAATGGTTTCATATATGTATATCTATATATATATTCAGATATATGTATAAAGCCTGTTAAATTAATGGAGTGTAATAAAAAGGTAGTACATACAAAAGTTTACAAAAAAGAGATAGCAAAACAATCTTGGAACTAGATTATCATGTATATGTTGTACATCATCATGTTAAAAAATTTTAAAAGGGTTGTATTGAATCTAATTAAAAAGCTGAAAAAGAGGAAAAAGGATGGATCAAATGAGTCTTTTAGGTAAACTTTTTCTTAATATTGCCCCAAAAATGCATCCATAGAAAGAAATTAGGAAAGCAATTGCTTTTTCCCTTGAAAAAAATCAACTCAATGAAAACATTTATTGTTAGCTCAATATTTTCATCAAAAACATTGGAAGTGGTAGTGATTCTTTAAGAAAAATGTCTTATTTTGTTTTTTAAACTTAAGAAGTCCAAAGAACTGCATTTATTAAAGAAGAAATTTTTCAGGGGAGTTTTCTGGCCATGTTATCTCTGACCAATATTCATACTCCTGAGCCCAGCCCAGACAAAAGATGGTGAGGAAGGAGATGGTTATTGGCTGGGAGGGCAAGGAGAAGGGCTATGTCAGCAGGACTGTAAAATGCTGTGATCCAAAGCTGAGATGGTGGAGTTCAGTACATGACTTAAATCTTCATGAGCTTGTGCTCACCTGTGCAGTGTGAAAGCATAAAAAAAGCCAGGCTGTCCAAATATAATTCTTATTAAGTACTGGTGCTGCTTCCAGTAAACTGCATCAAGAAAAATAACTCAGGAAAGGCAGCTTTTCTAACTGTTGTAAAAGTACTACAATATATCTTAAACCACCCTTTGGCTAAATTTGCTTTTTCCCAAGTTAGGGTAATGCAAGAGATATGGGAGAAATGTGGATAAGTAGAAAAAAAAATTGGTATGGGAGCAGGGAACTTGCAATTTCTCCAAATTTCCAAATTAAAATATTTAAAATTCCTTAATAAAGATATACATCAAGCAACATGTTCCTTGACTCAAACTGTGCTAGGTTCTTTCTTGGTGCTTCTGTGATGTCACTGAGAGTAACTTGTGAACCAGGCTCCAAAGCCAATGGGTGGTTTATACTAAGTACATACCTTGTCTTTTGAGATGGCTAAGGAAACAACGGGGACAAAAAATCTTTTTCACTAATTCTATCTATCACTGCTAAGGGAATAATTATAATTACTTAGGAATAGTTATAATTACTTATAACTACTTTTTGAAGTTAGATGTCCAGATGATTTTGCAGCCTGATTTCTCTTAGATGCAGAGCACCCATCAGTCAAGTTTAGACACAGAAGTCATTCACTATTGTTATTAACAATACCAAAAATAACACAACAAGGAGGCACAAACTGAGCCTTTGGTATTTGACAACAATTAAAATTTAAGAAAATGAATCTTGAAATACCTTACTACCTATGATGAAACATACAGGCTACTCATAGAGAACAGTACAATAGGTAAAAATACATTGCTCATTGTTGAACACTTATGCTACATTTGATCGTGAATTTGTTCGCTTTTTGGATATTAGGTGCAAAAAAGTGCAAAGAATATTTAATTAACTGTTACAGTACCACATTGCAAAAAGTATTTTCTAGGCCACAAAGGCCACTCTTGATATAATTTATATTAAGATAAATGTATACATAAAATAGTTTTTCAATCTCCATATATATATATATCTGTTTCTATATCAGCCTTGCAGAATCATGTTGAAAATGATCTAGGCCACAGAATTTTGTTAGGATAACAATGATGGGAGTGAAAAAAAACCCAAAGAGGAGAGTTTCTTCTCCTAGTAAAAAATTACTCATCCAGGGCAAATGGAGGAATGAAATTCTGCAAGGCTGCTCTGTATTTATGGTGATGAAAATACAGTCTTAAGCAGGGAGGATCAGTGTTCAGCATTACCAATCCTCTTTGGGAGAAACCATTTCTGCCTAGAGGTCAAGAATAACAACCTGAAAAAGGCATTAAAACACTTGGGCTGGAGCCTTTTCTTTTTTCCCTTTTTTCTTTCTTTCTTTCTGCTTTCCCCCCCTTATTTGTAAAGACTGTCTGAGAAATTGATTTTTATATATATGTGCTTGCTTGGTGTGTTCATATACACAGGAGGCAAGGTATAAAGGAGGCAAGGCTGACTGCTTTTTTGACATAGATACACCTGTAGTGTTAAGACCAGCCCTACTAGCTTTTCTGAAGTAGTTAAAACACTTCAAGATATTTTTGTATGTCTTAGAGGTTAGTCAGTAGCATGGAGAGACTGGGTCTTCAGGAACATATTCTGTGTCAGCCAGACTAAACCAACACAAAATCGTTCTTCAGAAGTTTGCCAAAATGACCTTTTTCCTTCATATCCAGATAAATCCTCAAAATTTCTTTCATTATCATAAATCAATCTTCCTTTGGCATTTTTCTCCTGCATGACACTTCTGTAAAACTGTGGTTTTGGAAAACACTGCCCCCTCAGTTTTCTTTATATATATTGCAAAGACACCCAAAGTGCCACCACCCAACTTTTTTCTAATTACAGTTCAGCTTTCAAAGCCTCGGACCCAATCATGCTGTCTGTGCTACACTCTTCACAGAAAGAAAGAAAAAAGGAAAAAAGAAAGTAACTATCTGATTTATCGAGGTATACTGCAGTGTTTAGAGACAAATCCACAAAATAATATGTAGTTCTCTTCTAGTTTTTAAAATACCTGACTACAGCCAATAGATTTTTGTGTTTGCTGTCACTGTGTATTCTAATAAATGAGTTTACTTGCTTGTAAAATAGTCAGATTTCAATTTCTCTCTCTATAGACTGACAGAAAACACATCTCAAATTCATATTTAGCATATATGTCTAGAGGCATCCAGCCAGCAACCAGAAACTAAATTCCATGTGTGCTGTCTACTCAGTCAAAATAACTTCAAAGAAATCTAAGTCTGTCACATTAAATCAAGAATCATAAAAATGTTGTGGGTAACTGCAATATTTGGTCAATTTTGTGAAGAGATAAATCATGTTAAATCAATTCCTTTACTTCTGAGAATTCTCTCCTCTGCAGTTTGACTTGTGTAGAGATGCAGCTGTCATTATGAGTGCTGGAAGATTATAACTGCATAGATCCAGTTTTCATACCTGTTTCATAAGGGCTGGACTAAAATCCATTGAAGATCCTGCTCATTGGCTCCAATGGGCTTTAAATCTGCCCTTCCTCCCTGCCCAAGGAATGAACTGATTTTCCAGATACTCAAAACATGACAACAGTTGGGTTTTTTTATGCAACATGCAGTTTGAAGTGCGATTTTGCAAAGTCATAGAGAATTTAGTGCAATTTAGAAGGAATTTACTACATGAGCTGTATATGACTATTTGCTCTCCCTCAAAAGAATTAGCTGTTAAAAGCTGCAGTAGTTTTGAAATGCTTAAGGGATCTTTTTTTCTGATTTCTTTGTCTTTGAAATGAAACAGGTCCCATCAAAACACTGCTTGAATATGACACTGGATGTATGCCAGAGATGAAACAGGTGAATGAATTTGCTCAAGGAAGGGTTATATTTGACTCAAGTCAACTTCATCCACACATTAACAAATTATTAGAAACTGTCATATAAGACTTAGAATAGGAAAGATGTATTTTGATAAAAAAATACGGATACAGTTCATCTGCAGAAGACAAACCTTCCGTTCATGTGGATGTGAGCTACGAGGGAGCTGTGGACACTGACCACGAGGAATCCATTCTCACTCCCTAGGGCGTAAGTGGTGGCTTGGGTGAGGAACAGGATCCCTGGCTATCAAAACTGGTTGCTCGGCCAGGCAGCTGCAAGAAAAGTGTCATTTTTACAAATGTTATCATATCCGGCTCTGCATCACGCTCATTTCAGAGGATGAGAGACTCAAAAAAGAATCCAAGTCACATCTAGACCCTTTCTGGATCAAAGTCTCTGGTGTCAAAGTCTCCAGCAGAACTGATATCGGAAAGAAAATTTCTGAAGTGACCTTCTAAAAATGCCTCTGACTCTTTTCATAGGAGTACGTCTATATCACCAACAGAGGTGCCACCTCTTTCTCCTAACTTACATAAATCAGACAGAGCCATGAACCTCTAACAGACACTTCTCTGCTGCCTTGACTCAGTTTCCTTACCCCAACACTCTTCTTGATGTTTTACTGAAGCCTCAGTATTATGTTTTTGCTGCCTGTCACAGGACATGTTGAGCAGCCATGTGCTGCAGAGTGGGGAAATCAAATGACCTCAGGCAGCAACTAATTTTTCTACAGAGATTGCTTTTGTGATGGGCTAAACAGTGCTCCTGCTGCTTCTTAAGGCTTCAATATGTACCTCTCTGAGTCCAGAGCTGTGAGAATTTTATGTACAGAACACCAACAATGTGTGGCCACAGCAGATCCCAGAGGGAGTCCAAGGCCAGGGACTTGTAGATATAATCACCCCTGCATTTGAAAAAGCTTCCAGTAAGCGTCTGTTGAATAACTCAGGAGGGAGCTGCTGGTATGTTGCCACAATTTAGTCTAATTTGCAGGCCAGTTCCAGATTAATGTTTTAGCAACAGCAGCTTATGTTAAAGATTTTTGAATAGGAAATAATTGCTTTTGAAATTTTTGCAAATGATCTCTTCTAAGTAGCTGTAAGCTCTTTATCATAATCTCTGGAAATTTTAAATGTCTAAATGTAATCTTACAATGCCATCAGAGCTTCATGGAAACTGTGGAAAAGGCCCTTTTAACTGATAGATAAACCCATGCAACTAGATTTAGGCTGTGCTAATGATCTTCTACCTGACCTATAGGTGCTGCACTGATTTTCATGATTGTCAGAAGCCCATAAATGTGAAGGACAAAACCATTCAATATCAAGGAGAAAATTTTGCTAATTCTTACCTCTTGTAGAGGGTGCCAGTGAGTAATTGGTTTACGTGGGTAAGCCAGCATTTCATTCCAATGATCTCTTCCAAGGCCTTCGGCGTCAATTCCTGTCCGGCAAACCCCAATGACCTCATTGTGCCCTACTCTGAGAATTGTAGAGAGAGAAAGAATTTATTTTTAATAAAAAATAGTTTTAATAAAGTCTGATGTACAATTCTGCTTACTGGTTTAGTGTGGCACAGAAAACATGACCAAAATTTTCACATCATTTATTACAGATATTTGTTTTAATGGTGGTATAGTAATATTAAATTCTGTAATGGTAACATCAAAAACCTCCAGCCACTTCCAGAGGGCTTCTAGCAGCTATAAAAATAGCAATGAAAACATAATCCTTGCCATTAAAAGGTTACAACCCAAAAGACACAAGGATAGAAAAGGACCATAATACACAAATTTATCTGAAGGAAAACATGCCTGAATTTTGTGGGAGAGGAAGGTGAAGGAAAATGGTGGGAATATATTTCCTGCTGCAAATGCTTCAGACATAATTTCATAAAATATTTCTCAGCTCCCTCTGTTGTCATCTTTGGAAATTCAGTCAAAAATATGAAAGGTAAGAGTCATAGCTGTAATAGGCTATACCTTAACACTTCATGGTCCTCACAGTGCCATAAACTGGTTGAGGAACACCAGAAAGTAATTTTCTGTACCTTGACTCTATGTACCTTAGAACAATGCTTTCCAATTTCCCCTTAGCAAGTGCTGGGAAAGGAGAAGCTGAGGAGGACTGAAAGTGTGCAAGCTGCTGTGCTCCTTCCTTGCTAATGGCACCATGGTGCCACTCTCACGTCTGACTGAGCAAATCTTCCTGGCAGAACTTGGAGAACAACCAGAAATCTGATGGCAAGGGAAAACAGTCTGAAGGGTGATGTTACTAAATTGGACTTTCACTGTTTATTTGCCTTGCAATCTCAAATGCTCATTACTAATAGCACTTGAATGAAGCAGACTTGGCTTGGGCAGGATTCTGTCAGTCATGATCTTGATCAACCTGCAGTCTTTGAGCCACCCTAAGCAGCAGTCTCTTCCTGTCAATTCTCAGTGAAGCCATAGATAATTAGCCTTAGACATGTTATCAGTGAGGGCTGAACCCAAAGGTTACATATTGAAGGTTACATATTGAAACATGATTTTACTGAATCAACCGAAGAATTAATTACTACTTAATTCAATGACATAATTAGCATCTAATTCCTTTTTAGTCACTGAAATTTTCTTTAGTTTCGAATACCTGCTATTTAAATAGAAATTAGAGGGGTGAGGGACTTTTTAAAGCTAGTAGTCACACCTGATTTACAAAGTTTGTACATAATCCAGCCCCCAGAAATAGACAGGAATGTATGTCAGGGCTAGGGGCCTGAAAGAAAATTGAGCCATATTTCTTCCTGATCTCATTTATTTATGACACAGATAAAATGCCATGTGCTCTAAAAGGTGTGGAAGCTTTAAATGTCTTCAGGAAAAGGCCCCAAGACTTTATATTTTGTGACACTGAAGCTGCTTGTAAACTCAAGGAGGCAAAAAGCCGTCACGTGCAGTGATCAGGAATTGTCTCAATGGTCAGAAAGTGAACTGTGCTTACCTGTCATAATCCATCACTGCAATGGAGAGGCTGACCTGGTCCACATTCTCTGGAGGGATATCAAAGATGATGGCCTCATTATAAACGGGATTCAGTGTGTTCTTCTTTGTGGTTGTTTTCCTCTTCTTCAGTCTCCGTCCCTCGCACATCAGCGACACTTTGACATAGGGATCTGAGTAACAGATAGTCAGTTCATGCATTAGGGGTCAAAGACATTTAAATGTGTAGCATAAGAACAATATTTGTGGTAGGAATGTTATATTGCTAAGGTAAAAAGTTGCAAAGATTTGAGTGACCCTGGCAAACACTGCACATGCTCATCATGTTGTAAGTGCAAAGGAAAGGTACAGGCACTCTGAACAGACACACTGGCTGCCAGACTAAAGATGGGCAGTCCATCTAAACAGGTACCCATTTTCCTGCTACTTCCATCCCACAGCCATGTTAGGCACACGAGACCCAAGATCTTATTCATCCCCTTTGTGAACAGATTCTGCCTTGTTGTTTAAGAAAAGTAGATTCACCTGATGCACCAGTTATATCCATTGCTTTGAGATTCCGACATTTGATGACTGTCAAAGTCATTCTCCCAGCAGTAGGCAAATAACAAAGGGAAAACATGATCTCACCCAAATCTATACTTTCCTGAAAAAGAAAAGCAATTATTAGAAACCTGACCATACTGCCAAAATTCAGTTCAGATCCTGCAAAATGGTAATTTTTTTAACATGGAGAGAAGTTTCTTTTGCAGCCTCAGATGCTTCTGAAGAGGTCACAAGCAATTTTTAAAAATTATTTCCATAAAGTACAGGAGAAGTAACAACAAAATCATATTGTAGTGAAAAGATTTTCAATTACTAAGCTGAGAAATTAAAACAAAATCAGAGAGAAAACTTTCTAGATTCCTGACTGAGAAATTAAAACAAAAACCAGAGACAAAACTTTCTGCATTCCTGGTCTCTTTGTGTTGAATTCACATGAACAAAAAATGTGCTGAAAGTAAAATGTTAGGTTCTGCTCTTGAAAACACTCATACTCTATCAGCCCCAATAGAAAGAAATCTGATGGAATATCTAGATCATGCACATTTATATGCCCTTTAGATACTTGACTTCATGTAGGAGAATAATTTCTGCACAGTTTTGTGTATAAAAAGCTAATCCTGTCTAAGTGCTCCAAAAACAAGAGCATACTTGTAAAAGTTGCTCTCTTTACTGCTCTCAGTGAGCTTTGAGAGGTAGTTCTGTTTCAGAAGAAAAACAAAGTTAAAGGAGTAGCACCTACAGCTTTCCTGGCTCAACAATGACATTTTGGAGGATAACATACTCAGAAGGATGGATTAGGGCCCATATTAATGTTAACAACCCTCACAAAGAGACCAGGTCTACACGGACACCATGTGCTAAGTACTCATGCAATAGGATGTTGCCATACAGTTTAGATGCAGCAATACTTGAGAGGTGTAACCTAAGGAAGAGGTTCTACCAGTTCCTATTTTTTCCTTCTCTCAGTTATACAATTATCCTAACACTGCAAAAGCTTAGGCTTTGAGATGTTTGTTATGTTCTAAATTCTTCCTGTTCCAAATTTTATATGCACCTTTGCTACCTCCCAACTCCCCCAGAAATGGCATATTAAGAACTTTGGATATGAGTTTGTAAGGGGCAGGTACAGAAACCACTCTGTAAGGCAACCATTCTCAAGCATGCTCATGTGATCTCAAAGGACTTATACTAAAAAGCTTATTTTTAACATCTCAGCTTCAATATTTTTTTCTGTTAAACCTACAGTTACCCTGAGAGTACAAATTCACTTGAGAGCTGCTGGATTTATGGTACAGCTGTTCTAGCATCAGAACGCAAGCATAACATATTTTTAAGTGAAACATATTAAAATAATGATTGCTCTGTAGATGAAAAATATATTGTTTACAGTCATAAGACAAGACTGGGGTTCTTGTTCACATTCTTCAGCTGCCTATATGAACAGTTTTATTGATTTCCTTCAGGCTAATGCTCTGTTTAAATTGAAACAAGTATTTCACAGTAAAGATGGACTTAATCACAGCTTCGGGGTGTGGGGTTTTTGTATTTTGCTTTGTTATTGTTTTTTTCCACCTGCATTGCAGACTAGATTGAAGAATACAGTTTTGGAATAGCTTTAAAGTCTCTGTTGCAGCAGTAATAAAATATTGACTTTTGTGTAGGCTGGTCAATTGACATGTTCAGTCATTTTGCTGGGATTTTGTTTTGACAATTACTAGTTTGATAAGTATGTAAACATGCACTCTGGGCAATTTTCATGCTTGTCAGAATTTCAGATTTCTCAGAATTTCAAAATTATTGAGCTCATTCAGTTCACACAGGACAAATACAGCTATTTGACCTGTCCCTTTCTTTGCCACAGAGAGTGCAGTATTTTGTGCCACAGATTAAATTACCAAACTCAATTTTCTATTTCAGAAAATAAACAAAAC
This sequence comes from Argya squamiceps, assembly GCA_037834095.1. NCBI lineage: Eukaryota > Metazoa > Chordata > Aves > Passeriformes > Leiothrichidae > Argya > Argya squamiceps. Next base: position 60,610,468 of record JBBMKD010000053.1, on the reverse strand, counting down.
TTGAACAAATGAATGGTGATTCTTTCCACTCATTTGTTACAGTGGCAAGTGTTGTCTCATATTTTACAGTTCTGACATATCTGAACACAGAGTTTCTCTTACTGGCATTACTCTCTTATGTCAGAGTTGGATGGTTGTTTCTTACATCCATAAATCAAACAGATCTCACTCTTTTGTTTGAAAAGAAAATAGAATTCCCTGAGCTTCAGTGCTTCAAAATTACCTAAGGTCTATGTTGAGAGAGGAGATGAAGATGGGTTGGATCAAAAACCACCATGGGTAGCCCATAAAATGATCTAATTTTTTCTTCTTCAGAGAAATGGATTGTGTAACTGAATAGAGGAAAAATAATTTTTGAAGATGGGAGTATGAACTTGAGTGTTCTATTATTTCTTTTTGAAGAGAAATTGGATAGACACTCAAAGGCTTGTATGAGCTCAGCTGATCAAGCAGAATACAGACAGGACTATGTACTATGACTTAAATACTTTCAAAAAAGCATTGCTCAAAATGCTTGCCAAACTCACTCAGTTGTTACTCTTCAGCACATTATTGAGGGGCAGAAAAAAGCAGTTTCTGCCCTGTCTGCCAAGGTTGGTGATCCTTCCTCATACAGGAATGTGAATGTGTGAAGTTCTAACTGTTCTTTTGAAGAATTAAGATTAAAATTATACCTATATATTATAGTATAAGAAACTGTGTATTGCATAAAATGTCTGAGATATCTCCATTTTCGCACACACACTTTTATTGTTAATTTGAGCACTAGAGATTCATAAATTTGGAGCTGAAAACACAGATTCAGACCTAGATTATGAACATAGTAATGCTTTCTATTGTTTGGGGTTTTTTAAACTTCTCATGACACTCTTTGTTAATCATGTTGATTATCATGAGTTACATTTTTAAATTCCCTGGATCCTTAAACATTATCAATTTTAGTTGAGATTTAAATATAGGGTTCAATTTAATTTAGAATCTCAGTGCTATGGAAAATCCATGTTTTTCTCACTTTATAATACACTAAATAATTAAGTTGATGCAAGTAATCTGACAGGAACCCTTCAATACAAGCAAACCTGAAGAAACCAAGACACAGACTGCCCCCAACAATCACATCTGCATTACAGCGTGCCTCCAACAAAACACAGCTCACAAGATACAATCCAGTGGTTGTCATTTGTGCATACTTTTAAATAATACTCAGATTGCCTTACTTGTATCACATATTTTCCGAAAATTGCACGACTTAGATAACTCCCATGACATTTCATCTCTTACATAGACCTATTCTGAGTTTTTCTTTTTCTTCTTGGACTAAATTTGGGTTTCAATTATCAGCTAGCTTTATGGATGCTTGTAATGATTGCTGCCCACTGGCTTCCAATAACAGAAAATTCCAGAAAAACCAGCATTGAGCACAGCTGCACTTATGCAAATGAAAGCATTTGTTGACACCTCATATCTCTCCTTCACTTATTTCCCATCTGTATCCACCAGCCATCACACACTCCTAAGGACCTGAAACAGTGGCCAGCACTTTACCAGCTTCAATTACTTTCATAGTTTTTACCATTTTACCTCTAGCCCATCCATTTTCTGGTATGCTGGGTGTAGAATAAAATAAAAAAAAGAAAACAGTTGCCTCATATGAACATATCAGTTATGCTGATGAACTTTGTGAGTTTGAGCTACAGAATGCAGATTTTTTAAAATAGCATAATTCTCATCCCACATTGGTAGCCATGTGAATTAATGTGCTAATAATATTTTCCCATTACTTCCATAACGATGGACCCATTAGGATCTGTCCACATTCTCTGCTTTGTGGGCTCTTTGGAAATTAGTCCAGGAGTTGGCAGAGTCAGAAATAAAAAGTTCCTTATTCTATTCTATTTGTTATCATACCCAATGGACACCAGTGCTCTCATTTTCACATATATGCCTGTAAAAAATGCAGCATTTCTACAGAAGCTGTGCTCCCCACTCACAATATGGATAAAAGGGAAAGAATGTGAGGAGAAGTTTGAAGAACTTGCAGGGGAGCATCAATCAAACTGATTGAGGTTTTTGAACTGCTGTTGCTAGAAAAAGCTTTTCTGCCACTTACTCCAATTAATTTTCTCAGTTGTTTCCACTAAATTCAATAAAAGAGACAACTTTTAACTAGGAACCTCCACAAGTTCAGTGGGGAAGGTGACCCTAGATCCTTCCATGTTCAGGGTAGTTTCTACTCACATATCAACCCCCATAACTCTGAAACTGAACAGGAAAACTGTTTATTGCCTACACTGATAGTCTAGTAACTTTCATAGTCTCCCTCCTCTATCCCAACATCTTAACTGATTTCCCATGATAGCAGGGATAAAAAGTTTATAGGGACCTGATATATGAAAAAAGGTGTCATTTCTGAGTCACAAGAAATGTGACCATTTAGACCATTTTTTCACTGATGCTTGTTTCTTCATCTTTTCCACTAGTTTTTCAAGTTTTGAAATTCAAGCAAAAATCTCAAAACAGCAACTTGCTATGTATTCTTACAATGAACTATGTAAATGATACTGGAACTGGAAAATTTGCATGCTTTTATTGTTCCTAGTCTGTCATTAATTTCCGTGGTTAAAATAACAAGTATCAGCATAATTGACAATGCAGTAGAAATTAGATTCCCTCAAAAAATTACTTGCTACTACTTTATTTATCATTCAGATTATCATAATCCACAGTAACAATTTTGGTTCTTAATCTCAATTTTAATATCTAGAACTACTTTGCTATTAATTGGAATTGGGATGATGTTTTAAAGACTGCATGTAAGAGTAGCATAACAAAAATACTAAAGGCAGGATGAATTCCATTTGTACTTGCTTTCTAAACAAATTACTTGCAAATTTCATTCTCATTTTTTCCTGTTATATTTTGAGCAAGCAGCAGTAATAAATATTAATAGTAATTTTCTAGCTACCTAAGAAGGTACCCAGGCATTTGTTTTTCTAGACTTTTAGCTCTTTCCTTGAATAACACCGAAAACTGTTTTTCTATATAGTATGCAGATTTAAAGAAAAATGCGTTGGCAGAGCTAGACCTTTGGATTTCTTGAATATTGCAGGAAGATAATTCCTCCATAGCACAGATTTCACTTTCTCTGTTTAGAAACCTATTATATTTATTTTGGCTTTCCAATAAAAGCTACCAACATTAAGCGTCAAGAATCAGGGATAAAATATAACAATGAATGTTGGGAGTTGGATGGAGAGAGAAAGAAAACTTGTCCCCTGAGAAAATTAGCTAAGAATATATTAAGGTATTTCTGGTTTTGATATACATCAAGAGTTAAAAGAGTGATAGGAAAGAATAGACTAGAAAGATAGAACAGAAATCTACCAGTCTGTTTTCTCATTTATGCATTTAGAATCGATGGTACCCTTGCTATCACAGAAATTATTAAAAGTTCTGTGAGGCTCAAACTGGAGAGCTAATTCTACCACCTCTCGAGGGGACTTTCCTTTGCAAACCTACTCCCCACTGTTAATATTTATTTTTGTCTTCTGTTATTCTTTGCATATCAAACCCAGCTCTTTCATTCCTCTCAGCACCAGTTCCTGATTGAGCTGTTGCCCTGGGAAATGAATCAATTAAGTTTGTGCTTGTTCTTGCCTCTGTGGAAGACAACATGGAAGCAGTGAGGCCTGTTGCTCTATAATGGCTGTGTCTTCTGCTTGTGGAGGGCTAATGCTTGTCTGAGCCTGTCACCCTGATTGCTCTGGGTGAGCTCTGCTGCTGATTGCAGCCTTGATGGCAGAGGGAGGGCTCCCTGAGACTGCAGAGTACCCTCAGTAGTGCCTTGGAAGCCTCCTGGGTGCTTCTTGAGCTGCTCCCTCTGTACAGAACCATCTGTCCTGTGCACCGGGGGGTTGTCACATCTTGCCAGGCAGCAAGGAAGCCCATTCCTGCCTCAGAACAGCTGAGAGCAGAGGTGCTTCTGTGAACAAACTGTGACAGGAGAACGAACCAAAATGTGTATGGCCTCCCACAGAAAGATGCTTTTCCAAAGTTGCAGTGCAGTGTCTGCAAAGAGACTTTGCAGTGAGAAACTCAGAGAGCTCTCAGCACAAAACAGGTCAGACAAGTCATATACCTGCAGCTGCCACAGCATTGTCTGGATGCAGAGATATTGAAATCCCTTGAGGAAACCATGCCCTTCATTCACTAATATTTATTACTTTTAGGGTAGATTGAAAGTAGCAGTTTGCCCCTAGAAAATCAAAATATTCAAATAATTTTTCGTTTCAAATGAAAAGAAATAATAATAATAGAAACTTTCCCTGCCTTCAGTAACTAGACAGGAACCCACCCTTTCTCCATTGTCTTTTCTAGTTTTCAACCAGACCTAAAGCAGTTCCAAAACATAAATGAAGGTCTCCAAAATGTTTCCTCTAAGGACTGATCCAGAGTGTTCTCTCACCTGCTCAGCAGCAGCACTGATCACATGGATCCCTTTTATCACTGGCCCTGAGAAGAAATGATAAGTGTCTGTAGTTCTTGGCTTAGAAGGGGTTGTTCCCACCACAGAGATGATAAATGTTCCTACACTGACAAGCCCTGAGTCTTTTACACGTTTAAGGCTCTGATAAACCTTCCAGGTATATTTCCTGAAACATTCATAAGTCTTAGGGTATTCTGAAGAAGATGGATAGCTGTAGAGCTTACCACCACACTGCTGGTGATAAAACCTCTCCTCATAGTGCTGCCCTTTGAACACTAAGAAACAGGACAATCCTTAAAATGATAAAACCCCTCAAGGTTGGGCTACACAAGACACCTCTGTCAGATGTCTACCACAATTGTCTTATGCAGGGAAAAGTCTAAAGCTTGTCCACTTACAAAACAGGGGATATGGAGAAAACAAAGCAAAGATTATGTTCTGGGTGAAATTCAGAGCTTCATTCTTTTTTTAGGAAATGGGAAGAATCTATTTCCATAACAGAAGCCAGCAGCCAGCAGAATTACCTGTGTTATTTCCTGCTCTGGCAAGTGTTTGATATAAATGAACTGAGACAAATGTTACTGTCCTACTTATTTAAATATATAGATATTTAACCACTTCTGTCTTTCCCAGTGATGCTATTAATTATATTCCAATTGCTTTAGAAATAGCAATCATGCACCACAGACATCACATGAAGACTTTGTCCTTACAAAATCTGCTTTTACATTCCACTACACAAATGAGCAAACTGCAGCACTGAAATGCCTGGTGTTGGGGAACTAAATAATAATCAAGTTCCATCTGTCTACATAAGATCATTCAAGAGGCTACAAGTACATGACAATTTGATGACTAAGATCCCCAAGAGACTACCACTGTTGGAAATGGAAATGGCTTCCCTCTAAATTCTGAGCTCAAAGTCTCTTCTGCACAGTTTCCCATAATTGCTTACTCTAACAGACTTCACAGGATACCTTCAGAAAAAAAAATCTTTCTGATGATGACTTGCCAATAATTTTAGGCAACAGTATTAGAGGAAATTTCCAAAGCAGGTGATAATTTTTAAAAGTATTATAGGAACTTAACAAATGTTCACATGCAGAAATTGTTGGATCACAAGCAGTGGACTCCTTGCCTAGAAAATTGTAAGACACTGAATATTAGAAGTGCTTGTTTGCAATTAAAAAAAAAAAGAGTTTTCTTTTTTAAAAGTATGGAGTATATTTTGATAGTAACAAGGCCTCAGAAATGCATGCAAAACTTACAACCACTTAACAAAAATAGAAGCCTCATGCGTTGATTAAACAATCCATTTGATATTTTTTGTTTGCTTCTAATGTTATGACTTAATTTTCTCAAGTGTAGTGAGAATTACAGTATTCCAATATACTGAACAACCTTCACAGGCAGTCTAAAGCAGCCTCTTGAATTTTTTCATTTTTTTTTCTTTTATAATTAATCAGGTGAACAGAAGCAAATTATGGATTATTAATTGAAAAGTCAATTACCCATGTACAAGCAAAATGTGGGGATATACCAGATATCTTTTCCTACACTACTGATTTTGGTCTAACTTACATTAATAATCTAACATTAAGAAATTAATATACTTCAGTTCTTAAACAGGTACAAATTACATAGTATATAATGTGGTATGTTATCAACACCATATGTAAGAGAAACAATGGTCTGAATGAAAATTAAAGGTAAAATTCCAAACTACAAAATGTGAATAAATATCAGCATCAGAAAACAATGAGAATAAAAATGAGTGTGATTGTGTGGAGGGGGGGGGCAATCATGCACTTCCATAGAATAATTTCAAATGATTATTAGGAGCAAAGAAAATGTATTAAAACTGTAGATTCACACAGAGTCACTGGGTTTAGAGCCAAAAGGACTCACTGCAACCATCCAGTATGATTTTCCCAGGCTGTATTTCTGGCACCAAATAAAAACTTTATGGTTGTGTAAGAAAATATTTTAAAAATTATGTTAGCTACTGACAAAGAGCTGTTGCATAACAAAGAAATACCAAAAATCTCCTGATCTCCTGTGGCAATTTTCTTCACAAGCAAAATGTTGCAACCCATTTTCTTGGTAAATCTCATTAGTAGTATTTAAGACTGCAGAATTTGGTGTCATAAGAATAGATTCTCTTCACACTGGTAATAGGAATTGTTTTTACCCTCATTTCAACTTCTGAGTAGAAAATTCTTGACTGTGGAAGAGATGTAAAAGATTCACAGCCGAGGAGAGGCTGCTTCCACTGTTTTTTTAAGTTTTGGACTAATTCTTTGATCTATCACTTCTCTTATTTTCCACATCAATCATTTAGCAACAGCACAAGCAGAACACTGGGTGTAGGAATTGTGTCTGAACAGAGACAAAAAACTTCTGGGACAGAGCAAAGTTGAAGAAGTAAAAAGCATGAGAGAAATATATTTCATGAATGGCATATTGGTTCCTGGGCTCTACTGGATTGGTATGGCCTTTCCCACTCACACAGCCTGCTTGATTTGCAAAGATTCTTTAAGAACACCAAAGCATATTTGCTTGGATTAGAATTATTTTCCACCAATTGTAGAACCAGCTGGATCCCTCTTTTTCAAGGCTTATCAAAGTTCAGTTGACTTTGGCCAACATTAGTCATTTAACTGCTAGTTAGTGACTTTGGTAAATTTTATATCTGGTGTTTAAGACAGTAAGTCCTCGCTGATTAGCATCTCACACAGTGTTTATTCCTGTGAAGGTTTGGCTCTCTCAATTTACAGTTTCTGAAATGCCAAAACTAAAAACCTGTATTACTTTTTCATAAAACTGCTCAAGTAATATACAAGGCAGCACGTTGCACATACAGTTACTGGACATCTTCTAGGAAGGCTTCATTTTTCCAGGAAAAAAAATCAATTGCCAGTTTCTTACATAATGTTCTGAGAATAGGGTAAGGCTTGTGAAAGTTGATGAGGTCACCCAGTGCTAGAAGATATCTCAATTTTACGTGCCTATCACTGATGGTTTAAGTGGAGACAACCTTTTCATACACATGCAGTACTTTAAACTATACTGTCTGAAAGGCTGAAATCCAAAAACCTCATGCTTTCTCTTAAACTTGACAGAGATGAAAACACCAGCAGAGTGAGTTAGGCACTAAAACTGTATGCACTAACCCTTAGCGAGGAAGAAACTTGAATTAGGATCCAGTACCAAGATTAGCAAGAATTTTCATCCATGTGTGCATTAGTATCAACCCCAAATGCATGATCTGATATGGCATTTCAATCTGCTTAAAACCAGTGATGAACAGTCCAGAGATTCTTATTTGCTGAAACCATTCTAGTAATCAGCTAAAAATCTCATAAACACACCTGCTGCAAGTGACCAGTGAGTTTTAAGTAATTACTAAAGTATTAAACACAATGCCAAAGCTAGAAGAAATTTTTGAACATGGGTACTTGGACTATTATTCCAAAACCTTAAACATAGATTCCATTTTAAGCTTGAGAACACAATTCTTAAATTTACCTTAAATCTGAGCTTGATCAAACTAAACATACACAGATTCAGATTTCCTGAGGTGTGCTGAAGGCTGTTCAGAGCAGTTTGGTAGACCCAGCAGTCAAAATAAATAGGTGCTATTGTGCATTCACATTTGAAAATGGCCTCCACTATTCTACACTCTCTGGTATTTCTCTTTTCTCAGGGATCACAGTGCTAATGCTGAAATTGGTGAGCCCATTATCAGTGCTCCGTGTCCTTCTAATCATGCAGACCTAGAGCTGTCTGTCTACCAGGTATGAAAGTGTTTGGTAACAAAGGCGTGGGAAGTCTCTGGCTGCAGAGGAGGGACTGTGTGAAGCTTCTGTCACTTATGAGTAGTACTGGTCTGTCCTCTGTTCATCCCCATGTGGAAATCCAGCCCGTGCTGAAACCCTGGCATGAGTCACACTGTTTGGATACACCCACAGAAACAGGCATGGGAAAACTTCTATATAAATAGTATGCTACTTAAAAAGAAACTGAACCCAAATCCAAAACAGACACTCTACACCTCACTATTTTAACAGGTTTTTCTTTTTTTTTTCCACTTCAAATCCCAGCCAGGGATGATGAGTTTGGAATTCAAGGTTAATAAATTAATATCTGGAGACTTCTGTTCTGTGGTAGCCTGTCATTCATCCTGTCACCTGTGCACAGACATCCTTTTCATGCTTGCAACAATAAACAAATTAATTTCTATTTCCTAATTCTTCTTGCTTGTGCCTCTTGACTTTTCCTAGCAACCAGCAGCAATGCAGATACAGCTACTGGGGACCCTAAGCACAGTGCAGTCAGCAAAAAATATTTTACAGTTCAAAAACTTTCAGCCTCTTTTCCTTACCATGATTTCTAACCTATGAAAATTTCCTAACAAGAGCAGGATAAGATGGGCCCTTTTCCTTAATAGATGGTCATTTTGCAGGACAAGGTGTTTTGCTAACAGGAAAATGTTATTGGTTCTGCCAAAGCAATGACTTTCATGATGCAGCAGTTAATTAATAAATGTAATTTATATACACATAGTGAGCCATAAAGATGACAGTATGCTCCCAGAAGATTTTTTGGTAATTAAATTTTATATCTTCGCAAGCATTATTCTCTGGGTTTAAAGGCAAATATTGACAGCTCCTCTTTTTTTTTTTTTTTATTTTGGACTCTGCTGATAAACAGGGTACACTGCCAAAAACTACAAAAGAGAAATGAAAATATAATGTTAATGCTTCTGTAACACATTACTTACTGTGGTGGCACAGTGGATGTCTTTCCATACATTGGCTTCCCTGGAGAGATCTGAGACTTCAAAAAGGTTATCAAGAATAACTTCCCCAATCATGTCATGTCTAGAAAATCTGTCAAAATCATAAACACTGAAATGCAATTTCCTGTTGCTGAGTTGATCATAGGCTACAGGAAACTGAAAGGTTTCATCAAAGACAGGATTTAATGTCTTTCTGTGAACTCGTGTCTGAAACTTCTTTTTCCTATCTGGAAGCAGATAAATCTTAACGTAGGGGTCGGATGTTCCTGTGAAGTCTTTAGCAGGCAGATCTAAGGCTTTGACAATTGTGACAGCCAGAATTTCATTCTCATAATCATACCGGAGAGTGAAGTTAAGCTTTCCACATGTTTTCACATCTTCTTGCTGCCCATCAGAATCCACAGACTTCTGTTTGTAAAGTTCTGGTTTTATTCTCCCAATGCTGGTTGTGGTCTCTCCCCTTTGCAAAACTGGGTCTGTCCCCATGTTAAAATCAACGCTGGACACTTGCATCTGCCTTGGCAAGTGCCTCCTGAAAGAATTGTGCCTGCACACACACACATACAGACACACACACACACACAAAACAAGCCATGGTTATCTCTGGGAAAAGACAATCTCTCAGTAGAAAATATAGCAACAAATTAGTGAGGTGTCCTCTCTTTAAAAGAATTAAAAAATAATCTTCTCTACATCCCCTTCAGTGTTTTGCAAGTGTTAAAGCATCCTTGAGAGGAAATGATCATTCAGAATTAATTTCTTGGCCCAGATGACACCCACTGTCCCAGAAATAAATACATTTATAACTTTTCTTTCAGACTACGCAGCTGAAACTGAATTCATGTTCTTTCACAGAACAAGCTGACAGTTCCAACATCGCATGATCCCACTTTGCTAGGGCCTGAGTAAAGTATGGTCACACAGGAAAAAGAAAAGCACTTGCAGAATTTTCATCAGTACTCTCTGGTTTTTGGAGGTATTCCATGGTGGTTTGCCAATTAAATATTTACCAGCCTTCACACTGATGATGGTGAAAGGTGCCTGAAAAGGAAATGCAGAGCTGTGTCTAGAGGTTTTTAGCATAGTGCTTTGCCATCCTACAACATTTTATATTCACCTGCCTGGGATCTGCTACACTGAGGTGCAGGCTGCCTTCTCCAAAAGCACTGGGAATATTTTGTTCTGCCTGCAATGCATTTCAGAGTTCTGTCAACAATTTTCTGCCATTGTTTTTTTTCCCTTTTGTTCTCATGGTCTGCTGTGCAGTGTATTAGAAAGCTGATTCCTGTACCACTAGCAAGAAACAGTATGTTAAATTCCTTCCAATTCTGAATACAATGTTGCATAAACATATGTATTTATGGGCTTATCTTGGCTCATGATGGCCTGGCTTATCTTGGCTCTGAATAGAAAGTTGCCCCATTCCTACTAAGGTTTCATCAAAGGTGAAATCAAACCCCTGGCATGCCATACAACCTTAGAGCAGTATAAAAAAAACTGGTTTAAAAAGCTTCACAGTATTTATCATCAGCAGATGCCATTATGACTACACTATCCAGTTTATTTTTTAGGCGTTTTCACATTTCCTTGGTACTTCCCTACCCCAACAATCTGTGCTGCAGAAGATTACCACCTCCTCCTGTGAGCACACTTAGTTGCCATTAAAGAACAATCCGATTGTCAGAATTTCCTCTGCTTTTTGCAATCAATTGCTTATTAATGCCACATGCAGCCTTGCCTTATTACTTGGTTTCTCTGTGGTGTTGTGTTCTGAAAACAAGAGGTGTCACAGCTGCCTGCTTCTTTCTTTAAATCAGAAATACGAATTGTCCATTTGAAAGCAACCAGGACTCATTTCATAGATATTATTTGTATTTTTGCTGTAAGTGAAGAGGTTGCAGAAGGCATGAAGCACAAAACTGCCGCAGTTCAGCTGAGCAGAGATACAAGAGGGTAATTTGCAGCTATTAAATAATAGACAAGAACATTTCCCCTTTCAGCTGTTTCAGTCCTGCTAGGTGCAGGGAGCAGTCCTAGCTCAACACAAGAACAGGGCAGGGAGAACTTTATAGCCTAGACTTGGAGTAGCTCAAAAAAATCCAGGTGTTTGGATGTCAAATTTAGATGAACAATACACCCCTCTTGTAACACACTTTGCCTGTTTTCTTTACAGACAGACAAGCCAAAATATTTTCTCCTCTCTTAAATGTTAAAACTCCCTGAATTCATAGTGTCTAATGTCCATGTTGGAATGGAGTGAGGAGTGAAAAGGCCCTGGCTGGTCAGAAAAGCAGAATGTTGTGCTCAGGGAGTTTCACATCTGTTTGTGTGCTCTTGCTCTCCAAGAAGTGCAACCTCATGGGTGTGCCAAAACATGGGGGAGGAGCTGAACTCCACCCAAAATGTAGGGCAATAAATCCCTGGGCAGGCAGCAATTTAGGGATTATCTTTTTAGTATCTTTGACTCATGATGAGGTCCAGGAAGACCTGTGTTACTGCTACTTCTGTCAATGCTAAGGAAACCTGAGTAGAAAGGCCTTCCTGAGTGCTCCTCACAGGCTGTACTACTGAGATGCCCACATGATCATGGGATGATGGAATAGTTTGAGTTGGAGAGGACTTTAAAGATCATTCAGTTCCAATCCCGCTGCCATAAGAGTATTGTGTTCAAACCCTATTGTACACAAGCAGTGGCTAGACCTGCCCTTGCAGGGGAGAGAGAAACTGATTGTATGACATTAATTTGAACAAAAACAGGTACATGACAAATTCTCTGTTCTTCAACTTCTCTTTCATTTTTGAAAATCTGGGTTAATGTGAGCAAAAGCAATATATAAGACCCAAAGTCTATGATTTATAAGGTACCAGCTTTCTTTTAAACTTTCAGACTTCATGCACTTCAGATCCTCTACTGAATTGTTGTGAGATGTCACTAAGTAAAAGAATGCATTTGTATGGCTGTTCCCTGTGGGAATCAGCAGCACTTTTGCTCTAGTAAGCCAAAGTCCTAATTACACAGTGCCTAGTATATGTTCTGAGTCACAGCATTTCACCAAGACAGCTAATTGGTCTGTTAATTATTAAGATGTTTCATTGTTGTCATGGCAACCTATTTATCTTCCTTTGTTCTGCAGTAACAAAGGGATTAATGACTGTGATAATGAAATACAAGGATGTCAGAAAACCAGGTTGTTAAAATGTGGCAGAGCTACCAACATCTGCAAATCCAGGTACTTCAACATCTACTGGCTCTTAAATGCAGCACTCTATAGGACACTTGCCTTCCATGACAGAAGAAATGCATTTTCAGTGATAGCAAATCTGTATGCAAATCTAATGTAAACCTGCATTTTCATGGGCATAATGACACTATGAAGCTGATTTCTAGCTCAGTAAGACTGCCACATCTGTGACAAAAGGGAGGGATGGGATGCTGATTTGTGATATGACTTGAGATATATGAGGGGTGACTCGGGTCTGACTTTCCCAGATGGCATTAGAGCAATTTTTTGATCCAAATCCAGAAAAGGGCATGATCACTGATGGTATTTAAACACAACAAAAGCTTCTCTCTTCTCCTTGCAAACACTAAAATCAACAGATATATTTGTTTTTCTTTAAACTTAACAAAACCAAGCACCTCACTTTTGCCTTTGTGCCTCTTGGGAACTGACTGGCTCAACATGTTCCTCTCCAGCTGATGCTAAAGAGCAAAAAGCATGTTCTTGGAAAATACAGGTGAATGTTTGAAGAATGGATTTTCATAGAAGCAATAAACTATATTGCAAAATAATATCACAAAGTATGGAAAAGGATAGTTCCCAATAACTCAGAGCAAAATCATTTGCAAATGAGCACCACTGCTGCAGTTCTTCTGCTGTAGTGTACTGGTTAATTGGTGTCAAGGACTAAAGAGCTTTTTACAAACAGGTCTTTTCATATTATCAGGGACTATGAAAAATATGTAGTTATAACTAAACAGAAATGTATAATTTTCCCATACTAACATGTCTCTGTGTTAAATGTACAGTCTAAAAAATGTGATCAGGCACATCTGATTGTTGCTCTGATTGGCTTATTAAAATCCTCATGCTTCAATTACAATGACTTAATAATGATTTCACTTATTAAGAGCTGATGGCTGCATGAATGTATCATAGGACTGGTTACAACCCTTTAATTTGCCCCAGCTTAGGTGAGATCAGTGTACAGGAGAAAATCCAGACAGCCAACATTTCTCTCAGACCCTTTGTCAATAGAATACATTTAGGAGAGGGTGCTTCTGAATCCCTCAGGGGTTCTGAGGACAACAAAGCAGTGCAGCATTGAAGATGGTGCAAGAGAAGTCATGCTACCTCTGCATCTGCCAATGGTGCCTTTTTATTTAGAGGCTTCCGGTCAAGGGCACCAGAGTCAGGTTTCAGTAATTTTTCTGGTACTTTGTTGCCAGCTGAGGTTAACACACAATGAGGAATAATTCAGAAACCTGGTCTAAATGTCCAGCCTTATTCTCATACGTGATATTCTTGGCAGCAGCAATTAATATGGGCTGTTAAGTTAGGACTCCCCCTAAGGCAGGGTGTAGATAAAATGTGTTCTCAAACAGACAGATCACCATTTTTGGGTAATTTTTAAGGCATATGTCATTCTAAACATGTTTTGTAAAAGGAAGCAGAATTTTTCACCAAAGTCTAAAAGAAGGTGGTGTTTCCAAGCACCCTGCTACTGACTGGCTGTGCTGGGACAATCAGTTATTCAAAGCACAGGAACTGTTCCTTTCAGAGGAGATTTAACCCTGATAATCATGAGAAGATAAAAAGAAACTTCCCTTAAAAGGTTGCAGAAAGACTGGTATTGATAGGAGGTTTTACTTTTGTAAAACTGTCCTTGGCTTCGCAAATACTTTGTGTTCATTTAGATCCCAATCCAAATCACTCCAGAGACCTGTGAGAATATTTTCACTGCCTGAAGTAGATCTGGAACATGTCCCTGGAACTTCTCTCTTCCCCTAGAGTACCACTGGGACTATTCAAGTTCATTTGCCAGCCAGTTATTTCTTCTGTCTATTTAGGAGGTCAGACAGTCTGAATGCTTGGATTTGATGGATAAAACTCTTTCAGTTAATATTCTTTTAGGTAGCAGTGAGCTGGGTAATGGTCTTGTCATGCTAAACTGTACCAATTTTTGTTCCTCTGTGTTTAGTGTGACAGTTACAAGCTCAGAATTATCTGAGTGTTGTGGGAATGTTCCTCAGTGTGATTTGCATACTGTGCTCCTGCTCTGAGCAGATGGATACAGTAGCAGGAACCAGGCACAGCCAGGGTAATGTGGTTTAAAGCCAGCTGGAGCGTCTCATAATTCAGGAGATGCTTCGGCTGCTAGAGTCAGTCAGACCTCCTCTGGCTGCAGTGCTCTCATTTTGGGAGCTTCCTTTGGCTGCGTGTTGGCTGTTCCACAAGTTTGGAATAGCTGAGAAAAAGCACTTGAGCACTCACTGCCACAACAAGTGCACTGAGCTGGCCAAACACTGTCTCTAGGTGTCCCAGAGGGTCATCTACGTATGTTCCCACTCAGTGTAAAGCATGTGTCTTCTTGTCTCTTTGCCTCTAATTATTGTGAATCTGAGTCTGTTTGTATGTTTCTTTGGGTTTAGTGGGTATTTTTATTTGGTTGGTTTGGGGATTTTTTAAAATTTTTTTTTAAAATTTTATTGGTAACGTGTTTCCTTAGCAAACGGCATTTTGAGAAAAAAGCTACTTCCTACACAGTATCTGTACAGTAACTTATGGCATTACACAATACTTCAGGTGCCTCTTTTAGCCTTAATTTTCCCAATCTTTTCTTGTAAAACAATCCCCTTTTTATTTCAGGATTTGATCTTTGCAGTTAATTGTTTGTTTCCATGCATTAAATTTGCTAACAGTGTTTGAAGAAAATCCCCTTTGAATCTATAGGTCCCTGCACATCTTCACTGCTTTTCAATATAAAGTGGCACCTAATCCAACATTAAAGTTTGTGTCCTCCACTTTAATACTAAAGAAACCACTAGAGGAATGCTGTGTGCTTGTCATTTATTTATAGACTTTGCACAGAATCTGGACAGCTTTAAACCACCCCATAAAGATCTGTATTTTTAGACCAGAATTTTAATTCTTTTGTAATCAGCAAACCATGTCTTAAGGAAATGTTGCATCAAAAATGAGTCTATCATTTATTTTGTTGAGAACGAATCTTTCATCTCGAAAACAACTGGTATATCTATAAAAAAAAATATCTCTGAAAATCTGGACTAGCAGTTCTTAAAAAAAACACTGAAATATGTTTTTCTGTAATCAAAACCCAAAAGGGAAATGCTTAAAGTAGCAACATCTATCTTTACAAAGTAGTAGAAGATGTAGATTTCACTTTCATATGTTAAAATGATTATGTAACTGAAGGGACACTAAATGTTTCAGAATATTCTGTTCAAAGAACAATGTGACTTCACAGTCACATGACAGTTGTTTCACCCGTAACTGCTAAGAAACCTGTGAATAATCCAGGATCCTGGAAATTTTCAGCAATGTTTCTGCTCTACTTGTTCCTGGGAAAGGTACCACACCTGCGGGTGCCTCTGACTTACCTTGATGAGGACGTGGGCTCGGTGATCTGCCTCTGCATCCGAGCATGTCTGATCAGGTGCTCTTTCAGCGCGTTCTGGACCTCTGCTGGTATGTCAGGTGAAGTGTGGCTGATTTTCAGTGCAGCTTCCAGTACCTTGGTTGTGGCTTTCCCATTTTCTTTAACTTCCTTTTTCTCGCTGTTCTCCAAAACCTCCGTGGGAGCGCTGGAGTTGCTCTGCGGGACATTACTGGCGCTGGAGGTGAGAGGTTTGCTCCTCCAGCAGGGCCAGCACAGCTTCCAAAAGACAAAAAGCGAGACCACCAGCAAGGCGAGCCCGCAGAAACTGACGACGACTGCTAAGAGACTGACTGAGACGTCTGCAAGGAATTAGAAAACAAAAATCATCGTGACAGACAAACATGCAGAAAAAAAAAATTACACAGGCAAGGAGATAGAAGCATTTTTTATTATTATGTTTGTGTAGAGCTTTAAAGTCCTGTTTAAGGTTGTGAGTTTTTCTTTTTTTATTTTTTTTTCTTTTTGATATCTAGGCCTGTTCCTTTAAGATGCTATTATTTTCTAATATCTGCTTCACAAACACTCCTTTAATTGTTCAGACCAAGGGGCAGTATGTGTATCACTCACCACACACTTAGGCATCCTTCTCAGGAAGTTTATTTCTCAGGAAATAAGGAAACAATCCCCAAAACTCCCAGCTATTGTTGGCTAAGGACTGAGATCAATAGGTGAAAGAAATACTGACCTACTTTGCTAAAACAAAATTAATACAATCAAATAACAAATATCCTCATTGAGATTTAAAGCAAACGCATAAGAATTCTGTTCCCAAATCTAGATTTCTAATTTTGAAAACAAGCACCTGTGTAGACAGCCTTCTCCTTATGGGCAATGCACACATCCCTTTACTTACTGGCTTCAGGTGGAGGACACAGCTCCTTAAAACATCAACAACTTTAATTTCAGTCAGAAAGGCTGATGTTGATGCTTAGTTCTTTAGAATGTATATTTAGAACATCAATGAAAAAGTTTAGCCACAGTTAACATTTTCTATCAGTACACATGCATGCCCATGCACACTCAAGATTTGCTAAACCTCTATCTGTGTGCCAACCTCTTCAGAAACATTTTGAAATGCAACATTTAGGTGTAAATAGGTACAAGGTAAAGTCTGCCATAAATAAGATTTCTGTGGTTAAATCGTCAACTCTGGACCAAGACAGTGTCAGACCAAGATAGGAGAGATGTATCGGTATAAAATTCTGCTGTGAAAATGCAACTGGCTTCAGAGAACACAGTGAAATGCCCTGAGCTGTACAGAGATCAAGCTGTACACTGAGCTACTCCTGCTGCCCTGTATTTGACTTTTGCTGCCAAAACTGCTTAGAGTATTCAATAGCCTGGCTAAAGAGAGGAGAATAGGTTTCATACCAACAAAATTCCACGGACACACTTGTGTTTTAGGAGATGGTGGATCACCAGGACAGCCAGTTGACCCCTAATTATGAGTTTTATTCTATGTGACATGCTTCCATTTGATTTTTCCAGTATCCTGTAGCATTATAACCAAAAAATCCCATTCCTCTTCAAAAGAGCCTCTCATATGTCTTAACATTATTCACTAAACCCTGCTTAAATATCCCTCAAGCAAGGGCTGCTGCTCCTTGTTACAAGTTTTGACAGTTTAACAGCTAATACTTTGTATCCATAACTCCAGGCTACAAGCCACTAAACTGAATCACTGGAAAAGTGCAAAAAGGGTTTAAGCATATTTTTATAGATTTTCACATAAGCAAAAAGGTAGGGATTAGCTCCATGAAACAGTATGTACCTCACCAGCCCTTATGAAAATTGAAGATAGAAAGATGGAGCAGAATGATGAAGACAGAAAACCGAAGATCAAAATTTGGGAATGTTTTATTTATTAATATATAATATCCAGGGGCATCTCTCAGAAGTAAACACTGAACTTACAGACCACTCCTCATGAAAATTCATGAAAAAAGCAAAAATGTATAGAAAATGTTATAGTCTGGAGATCATACCCTCCCAGCCAATTCCTAGCCATGGATCAGGAATTAGAATAGGGAAACTATCATTCTTAGTGGGTGATTTGGGTGCAGCCCATCTGTTTCAGCAGATAACAGACATTAATAGCAAGGAGAGAGGCTCTTGCACGGCCTCAGTGCCAGGGAATGGTCTGTAATGGGTTGATGGACAGATGCCAGAGGCCCATCAAAGCTGCTCTGTCAGACTCCTTCTCAGATGGACAGGGGACAAAATATAACAAAAAAAGCTTGTGGGTCAAGATAAGGACAGGCAGAGACCACTCAGCAATTACTGTCATGGACAAAACAGACTTAACTTGGGGAAATACATTTATTACCAATCAAATCAGTGGTGACTAATAAAACCAAACCATAAACCACTTTTCCCCACTCCTTCCTTCTGGGGCTCAACTTCACTCCTGCTTTCTCTACCTCTGCCCTCCAGCAGCACAGGGGGATGGGCAATGAGGCTGTATCAGCTCATCACACGTCTCTGCTGCTCCATCTTCTTCAGGACTCCTGACACTCTCCCCCTGCTGCTCTCCTCCAGTGTGTGGTCCCTGCCACAGGAGACAGTCCTGCACAAACTCTGGTGTGAGTTGTTCTCACACATTGCTCCAGTGTGTCCCTTCTGCTGGGAGCAGATCCTCAGGAGCCGACTGCTCCAGCATGAGCCCACTACAGGGTCATGAGTCTTGCCAGCAAACCTGCTCCACTGACGGATCCTGTCTCTTTCCACAGGTCCACAGATCCTGCCAGGAGCCTTCTGCAGGGTGGGATCCTCACAGGGTCACAGCCTCCTTTGGGAATTCACCTGCTTTGGGCTTGCAATGCTCCATGGGCTGCAGCAGTGAAGGTCTGCAGTGGGAAGCAACTCACCCTCACACCTGGAACTCCTCTTCCCCTGCTTCTTCACAGACCTTGCTGTCTGCAGAGTTGTTCCTTACAAATTCTGACTCCCCTCTTCCAGATGCTGATGCAAAAATCAGCAGATTTTTTTTTTTCCCTTTCTTAATATGTTTTCCTGCAACCCCTCTGTCTGGGGGGCTTGGCCTAGGCCATCCTGGAGCCTTGGGCAATGGGGGAAGTTTCCAACAGCTTCTCACAGAAACCCCTCCTGCTACCAAATCCTGGCCAGGCAAACTCAAAACACAGTCAAAACCTAATTTAATATTTAATTTAACTTAATTTAATTTTGAATACAGAGATAGGCCTCACTGAAGAACCTTCTTTGACAGATTGAACCAGATGAATTGTCAGGCAACTTGGCCAAATTTTTTTTTCTGTTCTCAAAGTAGGACTCTTGAAAATGTTGATGGTCTGCCAGAAATGAATAAAAATTAAGAAAAAAAGGAGGAAAACAAAAATAAATTAAATTTTGGGTGATTTGCAATATTTCCAGCTCAGTTTAGGGACAGTTGGCATAATTAGGTTATATTTTGAGAGGAAGACTTTTACAACTGAAAATTGTAGGGTTTTTTATCATTTGGAAAATGTTGAAGGAGGATGTTTTAACAACTTTGAAACTGCTGGAAACATTTCAAAACCAGAAATATGAAAATTGATCCCTTCCAGCAGAGCTTCAATTTGATGAATAGATACTATCAGCTGAAAAACATTGCATCAAAGCATTTCTAGCCAATTCTAATTTAAGTTTTTCACTGCAAGACATTTTTCAAGCCTTCAAATAACTTGTTGTCTCCTTTCAACACCTACTCCTGTACTTCAACTTTCTCTAAGCTGTTTTTTTCTATTTCCATTAAACTACTTCAAAGTTGAAAGAGCTCCTGAAACCTTGACAGAAAATATATTTTTTATATTCGTAAAATAATCCCACGAAACATCTAAAGTCTCATGAACAGAGATAAGGAACTAATTTGATAAACAGTTGTAGTCTGAATTTTTGCTATTTTATTAATGAATTAAACAACTTCACATATTGAATTTCATAGTGCAACAATTACAGAAAATATGTGAATTGTCAAAAACTTGACTAAAAAGTAGTTTATTAGGAAAAGCTACTTAATTGCATTTATTGCCACAATTCCTAAAAAGCAATCGCTATGCCATAAAATAAAAATTGACATAAAAAGCACATTATTTCATGTCGTTCCTTCTTTCAATCATTCAACTGAGCAATTACGAGAGATTTGTTGTTACGTGAAGACTGAAATCATCTGAATAGCAGTCAAACCCTTTGTGTGTTAGGCTGGATATGTCTCTTACATTAAGTTTTTATAGGAAGTTTATTTGAAGAATGTAAAACTTTAAGAGAAAGTTCCATAGACTTGGAGCTTCTTCACATTCCTGCCAAGGAATCCTGGTTGGGAAGAAAAATGGGTACTGAAGGATGGATTTGTCACCAGACCAGGGTTAAACTTCACATACATAAGTATTATCTAAAGATATAGAACTGGTGAAAAATTCAAAGACTGCCTAATTTTTAAGGGCAGAAGGAGATACAGACACTGCTGGCACAGCATTAATTGTCAGCATTGTGAATAATGTTCTCACTGGTCTCTGGTCCAAAAGAAAACAAAAACCATCTTGAACAACTCTTTCTGAACTGGTAATTGCAGCTTGTCTGCAATGATTTAGATTTGTACAGAGCAGAACATCCCTCTGAAAATTCAAAAATATTACAGAATTATGTATTTCCCATTCTTGTTCTTATGCTTGGTATACTCAGGAATGTCAAGGAGTTTTTTTTTCTCACACCATCCCCTTCTGCTCAGTGGGAGATCTTCCAATGACTTCAGTTCATTCCTGGTGAACTCTGTGTACTGATGTCTGTCCTAAATGTCCTATTTCTAGTCTTGATAAAATTTAACAACTGAAAGCATCCTGTTTCCTTATGGTTTTGTATTTAAAACGACTCTTTCAAGACACAGAATTTTGGTCAATTTTATATTTCTCATGTAAGAAAGTCATGTCTATTGAGAACCCTCAAAAATTCTCAGTATTTTTATAAAATCCTCTGATACATTTCTACCATAAAAGTCTCCTTGATAGCCAGTCCTTTGTATCAGGCAAGTACTTCAGAAACATCCCCATGTGTTGCTTTGCTTTGTTTTGTTTTGTTTTCTGGATGCTAGATAATGTCTTGAGCATTGGGTTCGGTACTATGGATTCCAAAAATTCTTTGTTTGGAACTTGCCTCTGAAAAGTTCTGCCCATGGATCCATTTGCAAACATGTACATTGGCAGACTTCCATTTCAAAACCAAATTAAGATCACTTACATTTTAGGCAGCATCTGCCTCATGAGGCTGAATTTGGAAAAACATACTCCACAAACCCATGATCTTGATTGGAGACAGAAACACCACACAGTGCTGTGATGTAGATGCCCAGGTGTGTGAGGGTCAGGCACACCTGATGTAGACCACACTAAAGAGAATGCACTCATCCCAGAAAAAGAGCAGGGGTGAAAGGAACACCCTGGGAAAGGCAGGGTTCTAACCTCTTCTGGCCCATTTCTTTGTCTATATCTGATCTTGGTTCACTTAAATATTTAAAATGCAATGTCTGTAACTTGTGTTCAAAGATATTTTTTTCTTCAACTTTGAATTTGTTCTCTTGTTCAACAAGCCATAAGGAACTTCACCCTTTCCGTAATAAAGGAGTTCTTGTGTTTGTAATACCAGGAGTCAGATCAATCAGATAAATTAATGTCTCTGATTTTCTAGGATTTGAAAGGAAGTAGGGCCCTTATAAATTACAGAAGGTCCAGGGCCAATAAATCTCCCCTATCCCCACAAAGAAGAACTAGTTGGTCCAGCCCATCATTCCTGCTGTTTGGTTTTCCTTGGGGAAATTTTAAGCATGTAAAAACTTGCTGGTATTAGCAGATCTTCCATAATTCCCTCTGTCTCATCTAAATCCCTTCAGATGGGGACATGATGATCTAGCATGCCTCAGAAAGTGGCAGGTGCACAGTCTTGTATTTTCTCTCTCAATCTGAACCTGTCAAAACACCTGACTTAGATATCAAATGACAAGAAAAGCCTTTCATTTAAAAGAGTAGGTGTGAGCTTCTCTCCTGTTCTCATGGAGAAGCGTCCTTAGAAGAGCTTCTTCAAACTTTTACTCTGGGAATGTGTTCCCTCCCTGTTAGTTCATTCCGGTGTCTGAATTTGTTCCACATAGCCACCACCATCTTCTGGCTGGTAGATCACTTCTTAATCCTAGTAGAATTCTATGGTAGCTTTTTTCCTGACAGGAGGGGAACCTAATGAATCCAGGGATCACTGTGATTTACTACATGATCACAGCACACAGAATTATTAATCTCTTGTCAAAATCAATTTATCTAAGCTATAATAGAGATCATGGTTCTCACTTTTGCCTGGCTAGGTATGTAAGTTATTGGTCTTCACTCTCAAGGGTCTCTCTGGTCTACGTGGTTTTCTGCTTGTTGACTCTCAATCCCAAACAGGAGGGATGCTCTGCTGGACCCACACCTGCCCATTTAGCCTTCCATTAAATGAAAAAACCCCCCAGCCTTAGGCTTGGTTCTGTGCAGTTCACGCACTCTTGAGGATCTCTTTGTGCCTACAAGAAGCCCTCATTATCCTCTTTCAGATGAGACAAGCAAAATAGAACACGTAATAAGCTCACTGGACTGCTATTCACTACAAGCATAAAGGGAGGTTCATGCAGCTCAAGTATCATCTTTGGATTGTCATAGTTATGTTTATTCTTACCCAGTATTATATAACAAACATCTCACACATATGACAGGACCCAGGAAAACATTATGTCTCTTCACCATTTTTGCAGATTTGTCCTCCAGATGGTGTAAACCTTTCTGTATTTCCCCCTGTATTTCTTTACAAAATGTGTATAGAGGAAGATTCTTTTGTAAACCTCTTTTTTTTACTGTGTATTGCTGCTGTCTGTATTATTGTGACTGCCTTCACATTTGCACTAAATAAATCTGGTCTCAGTGGTACTTTTACCCCCCTGTTTTGCCTTTACGCTGTTGAATTAGATGCATTTCTGGTTTTCACAGCTTGTTGACACTGTTTTTGTAAGTTATGTTTTTCAGTAACCCTGCACTTTTTTCCCACCAAGCCTTATTTCCCTGATAGTAACATTGACCTAACCAGGTGATGAACTGTATGGTAAATAATTTGGTCAGTCTGTTAACTGTTAAAATGTTTATTATTTGATTTTCTCACATTCCCCTGTAGCAGAGACACTGTTTCATTTCTCTTTAACAGAACGCTCACTTGTTTCACACAACAGTGTTACTTTATCACAAAGAAAAATGCTCCTTTCTTGTATGACAGTCTACATTGATCACAGCAGCCTTCACATTTGTCCAAGCCGCTTCTTGTTGCCTTCATGCTTACTTTGGCACAGTTGAGAAGAATTTGCCAACACTCTACGGGGTAAATCTGTTCTTCTCCCTGCACTAAATACATCCAGGCAGTGCAAGCATAGCCACAGCTCACACTGTTCATGGATGTGTGTTCAATATAAACCATCAGCTGCCATCCAGCAGGTGGAGAGCTGTCAGAGAAGCTTCTGACAGCCAACAGGAGCACATGCCAGCTACAGCAGGACGACACAAAACACTGCTTTTCAGGGAAGAGTGAGTGTCTGTTACAGGCTGGCCATGTGCAGGATGCTCCAGCACTTATTTACTCCTTCTGTACTTTTATAGCAAACTGTCAATCATGGGTAGGAGTAAAAACCTGGTAGGTTAGACTGTTATGTAAACTGGATAACTGTCAGTAGGATATTTACATGAATAACAAATGATCCCCTAGAAGCTGATGCTCTTTGCATGGTCACCTTTCAAAAATCAATTGTTTGACAAGCAAAGGAGCAAGAGTGAACATCACTCTCAAGACATTCACTACCCACTCTAGCGGGCCAAAATATGCCCTCAACGTTTGTAACAGAGCTGGTTTTCCAGCTCTGCAATAAACATTGGTCACCCATGGGAAATGATAATGAGAGAGCAAAGTTTTGCATGACCAGCAGGCCTAAAAAAAGGCAAAGAGCACAAAGTACCCATCAGTTGCAGAGGACATAAAATGAATTTTAAACATGTGTCCCTAGAGCAGAATGTCCAAACTCCTCTCATTATGCTGTATGCAATTGGCTTAATCTTCAGAAATGCTCACAACTGGGACCTTTGATGTGCTTGGTTCCATTGAAAATGAGGAGGGATGCTCAGCTGGAAAAAATTAATTAGAGTCCTTTATTAATGAGATAATCTGAGCCAAGATACCAGTATAACCACACTGCATATATGAGTTTGGGAGAGTTATAGAAAATTAATAATTTACTAAGTTTAGAGATAAATTGTATTATATGAAATCCTGCACATCCAGCTCCCATTTATTTTCCACCTTAACTCTTATAATTGACATCTTTGTTATTTTGCCCAACTGTATTGGAGATGTAAAACAAAAACAAAACATCTGCACATCTAATTGAGCATTTTGCCAAAATGTTATAACTTTCAGAAGAAAGCTCACAGTCATCTAATCATACAAAGGTACCATAAACCTAAACAGCTTCCTTATCTTTTCACTTGAGCATTTCCCTGAGATGAACCAATTAATAGTTCTTGTAATTACTGGGGCAGAAAATACAACAACAGATGTCTATATCCACTTGTCTAAAGCTCTTAGAAATTTACAAAATTTTCTGTCTTATGAAGATTATTTGCTATGAGTTCTGTAGATTGATTGCTCATGACACTAAATATGATTGCCTCTTTTTGACCCAAGAAGTGAGCAGTAATTGAGGGTCCTAAGGTGTTGATGCTGACACTGTGAGGAAAAAATCTGTTGAATAATCAATCATTTCTTTGATGTAATCCTGTCTGTTCCCTTATTGGCAGGAAACTTGAATCTCTCCCTTTCTGCTTTGTTGCTTCATTTTTTTATACTCTGCCTTCTCAGAGCCATGCTCACCATTTTTTTTCTTCTGACTGTGTCTCCAGCTTCCTCTCCTTTGTTTGTTTGTGTTATCTTTTTTATGCTTCTTTCTCCCCTCTAGGCATATACACTATCAAAAAAACCACTGCCCAGCCTCTCTGCTTCCCTCTGAAATTTCTTGGGTCATGGGGTCAATATTGTCTCACATTTTGCTTTGAGCCTGTGATTGGGTGATGCATCTTCTGCCTCAAGTAGCTAATTCCTCTGAGAAGCTTGGCTGCTTTTCATGGTCTAGCTGAACAGAAAGCTATCATCACACTCACTAACATAACCATATCAATGCAGTTCTAGTTGCATTTCAGAGTGTTTTCAACTTCCAGAACATGTTTTCATCCCTGTATTAAAAAGAAACGGTCTGCTTTCCTTTTTACCATCTACTCTTTTACTTTCTGATAGGTTGCTTACACTGTTCTTTCCTTTACAAATATGTGTCTCCTCATGGCTTACAGAATCACAGAACATTCTGAGTTGAAAGGCACCCACAAGGATCACCTAGTCCAACTCCTGGCCCTGCACAGCACCATCCCCAAGAATCACACCATGTGCCTGGAAACATTGTCCGAACCCTTCTTGAGCTCTGCCAGGCTTTGTACTGTTTAGACTCCTCTCTTTGACATCTCATTACTGATTTTTGCCTATTTTACCTTTGTGACACTTTTAGGTATCTTTTTGAGACAAGGAAAACTCAATGTACTTAGCATTTCCACCTTTAGTGGAGAGGATTTATGGTTGTTCAATGTCCTGGACAACATTAGCTTTATCCATAGAGATGACAAGGAACTCTAAGTGCATTTGAAGAGAAGAAGAGATATGGCATGGCTCACCTTTCAATGACACCACTTCTCTCAGCTTAAACTGTATTTAGAATATTTCTGTTCATAAAATTGATGCAAATTATATTTATACCTTGTCTACGCAAGTGTTTACATATTAAAATATTGTCCATTATCAACAATGACTGTGTGTCTGTTCCTCCTCTGGAGACAGAGTATGTTCATTAGCAGTGTTGTTAATGAGATAATGCTCAATATACTGTCCATCTCAATAAAGTCGACACCCATCATCTAATACTGGTTTCCTTTTAAGGAGGAAAAAGTGAGATCAAGGAGTTCAGCTGAGATGTGGTACCCAGTGGTTCCAGCTCCTGTCTGTTAACTATATTTTTTTCCTAATCCAACAATTGTGAGGTAGTTAGGGTTTACAAATGGAAACCCAAGAAGATCGTTGACTTTCAAGAAATGTTTTAAAAGAAGCTCCTCTTATTATACACAATGCAGTATAGAACCAAGTGTTAAGATTCACATTCTCTGAACAGCAGATCTTGGTTTACCTCGTGGAATATTTTGTGTCCTTCATATCCCACCTGTTTATACACCAACTTTGCAGAGCCGAATTTTCCAGGCTCCATAGGGTAATGCTATTTTCATTCAACCTTCTACTATTCAGACTATGAAGATTAACACAGAGCATGATCAGAATATTCATGATCCTTGCTGGGGGAAGGTTCAGCCCCCTCACCCCTCCTTGCCTTGCTGCCCTGTCTGGCAGCTGAGTTGGGCTGTGCTGAGTAGGGCAGGGCCAGAAAACAGTGATTTTGATCCGAGATACTACAAATAAGATGAGATTTGTGGTAAAATCTGTGGGTATTCAAAGAAAAGAAAACAACAACAAAAAGCCCTTCAGCTGCGGCGGCAGCGACAGCGCAGCCACGGCACACGCTGAGAACCTGCTGCTTTACATGACTCAGTGTTAATTCATTTAATTTGCACTGTAACACTTGGCATTTGCTGGCCATAATGCAAGCTGTTCATTTGCATCTGTGGACAGACAGTAGAGGTTATCAATCCCTTTTAGCAGAAATTAAACACAGAATTTCGAGCAGTTTTCAAGCCCTGTCCTAAAAATAAGGGTCAATAAAATCAAAGTGTCAAGAAAGCACCACACGGGATAATGCAAAAGTGCAGAGTCAGTTCCAAAAGGTGCAGAAAATTCAGATATCAAGGACCAAAGACACCACTATTAGGACTCAAAATCTTAGTTTCAACATGACAATTTTTCTGAATTTGGAATGTTTAAATTAACCTGGATTTTCTCCTTCCACCCTACCCAAATTTTCCTGGGCAAGTGTCCTGGGCCGGACCGAAGTTCTGCCCTGACTCCACAGGTTCCCACTGCCTGTCAGACGGCTCCCCTGCCTCGCCCAGCGATGAGCGGAGAGGATGCAAAATACTCGAACCCGGCTCAGAAAGCGGAGACTGCGAGGCGGGACGCGCCGAGCCGCTCCCCGAGCCCCGGCTGCGCTCCGAGCCGTCCCGGCCGCCCGCACTCCCCGCTGCCCAACCTGTTGCCCGGGTCCCCAGCGTCACTCGCCAAACGCGGGGACAGGAGAGGGCGAGAGGGTGCAGCCCAAGCGTGGCGCGCCCGGCGCACGGACCCGCTGCCCGCAGCATCGAACGCAGCGCTCTGCCCGCTGCCCGCCGGCACACACACCCCGCAGTAGCCCGAGGCTGGGCTTTCCGTACAGACAAACTCCCGTCGTGGTTGAAAACCTTGCCGAAGCGGAGCCGCGGGTGGCAAACGAGCGAGCTGCGGGGATTCGAGGCGGTCTCCGGCGGCGATTTCTGTCCCCTCGGTACCTGTCCGTGCTCCCCGGCCCCACGCCCGCAACCCTCGCCCGCTGCCCCCAAGTTTGCCCCGCAGCGCTGGTCCCCGCTCCGGCGGTCCCGGCGCTCCCCTCAGCGCTCCTCGGCAGCCTGGCGGGCTGAGAGACGGAGCGGATTTTAAAGCGGGCTGCGTGCCTGCCACCCCCGTCCGCCCCCTCCGCACGCAGGGAAAGCAAAGGAAAAAGTTGCGCTCTCCGGCCGCCCACGCCTCGCTGTCCGCCCCGCGGCGGCGGCGGGACGAGCCCGGCGGCGGCGGGGCTGCTGTCGGTACCTGTGCCGCCGATGCCCTGCCGGGCGCTCTCCAGGGGGAAGATGCCTGCGCACTTCTCCCGCTCCACCTGCCCGCCCAGGCACAGCTCCGAGATGATCTGCAGCGCCTTGTGGCAGAGGCTGCCCACGCCGTCCTCCGCCGGGAAACTCATCGTGTGCCCCGGCGGCCGTCGCTAGGCCATGGCCGGCGCGGGA
>JBBMKD010000053.1:60555246-60582343 GCA_037834095.1 Argya squamiceps | reverse complement strand
CCGAAGAAGTAGTGAAGGAGCGGGGGGAGGCAAAAAAAACCCCAAAAAACCACGGGGGGGTGGGGGGGGCGGGGGAGGAGGGGAGAGGAGGGGAAAAAACAAAAAGAGGGAAAAAAAATAAACATCCACTTAGCAACGCCTTTTGTGTGGCTCCGTGCTCCGGCAGGCGGCTCGGCCAATGGCAGCCCGGCGCGGGGGGCGGGGGGCCCTCGCATCCCCCGGGAAACTTTTCCTTCCCCCGCCCCGCGGCCCCGCTAGGGCGATGCGGTGGGCGGCGCGGAGAGCAGCGGGCGGACCGCGATGCCCTCCCGGCCGCAGGACCCCCTACCCCGCGGGACAGCGAGGGCAGCAAGCGGGGCGCTCCGGGCAGAGCTCCTCGGCCGGTCATCGCGCCATCAGCACGGAGCGGAGCTGGTTCGCCACCGCTCCGCTCGTTCTTCCCGCAGGGTTTATTCGTTCCGAGGTGATCTCGGCGGGGGGATCTTCAACGCGAGCTACCGAGCCGCGACCAGTAACTTCACTGACCAAAGCACCATCTGCGCTTCTCCACAGCGGAGGGAACGGGACGGCTGACTTTGTCTATTTCTTTAACTTCTTAAGGAGTTAAAGGAACCTTACAGTTGTCTGGTCTGTTTCCTCAACAAATTCCGTAAAGTTGCGTTATTTTATAGATCAAAAAGTTTGTTTGAATATACTTCTAAAAATCAGTGCAGCATATACCACTAGTAGCTGTTTCAGTTATTGGTTGTGGAGCAGAATAAGACTTCATCTGTTAATTTGTTCATCTATTTACTGAAATTCTGACACAATTTTATGTTTGTGAGGGAAAATTCCTCTAGTTGGATAGCATATATATGTCTTGCAATGCTTAATTCTAGCTAGGCATAGCTGGAAGGACCTCTGCTAGCAGTTTACTTAGCAGCACTGCCTGTAGTCTGCTGCTTGGGTGTCTCGGTTTCATGGGCACGAGAAGTTAACTTCTGTGCTGCTGTGCTTTTTTTTCCCTCTGGATTTAGAAGGTTTTATCTGTTACCTGTGAATAAACATCTCTAGCAAACTGTCAAGTTTAACAGTTGAAAACTTTCTAAACATCCTTTGTTAGCTGAATTATGGAATAATTAAATGAATTATCATTCCTGTTTTAATTCTGAAATTCCATAATTTATATAGCATAGATACTTGTTAAAAGCACAAGAAGATACTTCTAAACCCCAGCCTTTTGGTGTATTGAAGGAGCATACTTTTATACAGATGAATTCATACACATGCAGTTTTCAAAATCTTAGGAAAGTGATAGACTGAGTTGTACACAAACTGTAACATCAACACAAAATCTGTTCTGCAGAGCTTTTTTCCCATAGACATAACATGTATTTCAGAAATATCAGACTCTACTAAAGAAATTGTTCTCCATTCTACACCCTTCCTGAGACTAGCATTGTCAAAACCCTGTGTTAATGCTGCAAAATGTTCTGTCAAATCTTAGAATGTTTAGACTGTAACCAGTCAGAGCACAGAACTGTTGAGGTCTATTTGAAGACTCCTTTCATCCTCATAGGGACTAAAATGTGTATAATTATTAAAATAGTCTTGCTAGCAATAAAAAAATGTGTAGATATTTTCATTACAGTGAAGGCAACTGCTACCTACATCCAAACTTCAAAATATGAACGTATTTACTGTCTGTGTGACATTTACAGTCCTGTTCCCAAAATCCTGTCATGCATCGCCACCTAATAATTAAGCAGTCTGTTTATCTTTGAGACATACCCAGAACTCTAGCAAATGCTAACAGGACATACATATACATAGAAAAAGTCTTAATCAGAAATTGGTTTTAATGAGAGCAAGGACTGCAGAGACCTAAGCTCCTCCACTTCTGAACTTTTCTACAGACTGTGCCCATGGGTGTATCACACAGCCTATGAATGAAATTTTCTGCCTCTGAAGTGAATGGCAGCCTTGCCACTGATTGTAGTAAAGTTTCACACATAGACCAGTTTGCTATCCTGCTTGTTTATTTATGTGGTGAGTCTTTGGTGCATTACTATAGTGCTTGTCTTTGCACACAAGAACTTAATTTCAGTAAAAATCACACCACCTTGGTGTTATTGATGTTATTGATATAAACATAGATGCAGAAAAGCACAAATGGGTGTATTCTACAGTAAATTAACAAGCAAACAAACAAACAACCAAAACCAAAAACAAATGCCACTGCTTTTGAAGATTTTCAGGTAGGAATCTGGAAGTGGATACCCAAGTCATCTCTCCTAGATGTCCTAAATATTTACAACAAATGCTTTTAGGTATAAAGCAAACACCAGCCACACTAACTAGTATTACTGTACCTTTACCAGAGGCATACAAAGTATCTAAATCCTGTTCTTCAGCAAGTAGAATGGATATAAACTTAAAATAATCAATAAAATAGTTTTTCTCAGTCTAAGAACTATGAGATTAGTTTCACTAGGAGATTAATGCTTCTTCTGGTGAGATATGCGGATAACCTGTTCTAAACCAGTTCCAGAAACAACTTTTATTGTTAGAGTCAAGTTATTGATGAAGAAGATGCTTCACTTTTCTGTTGAAGATTTTATTCTCATATATAAATTCAGATTCCCAATTACAGCATTTTTCTCCAATATGTTCTTTTAGTGAAAAACTACTTTTTCTGCATGTGGAAGGACATAACAGCTTGTTTTCGAGCTACAACTCCCACTGCTTTGATTTTCAATAGCCTGGCAATTTTTAAATTAATATGCAGCTGCATTGTGTACCCTGATATCTACAAAGACCATTAATTTTACCTTTTGGAGTGGTCTCACACGGTGTTTTCGGACACAGTCACCTCTTGCCTCATGGGTTCCAGTCGGTCCCATCAGACCAGACCATACCAGCTCTTGCTGTACTGACTGCTGGTCATTACCAGATTCATACTGCCTTGACAGTTTCATGTTGACTAAGGGAGGAAATTTCTCTTTTCTCAAATTAATTGCATTGTATTCACATCTTCCTGTTGTCCATGAAGTCACATCTTCATGCATCCATTCACATCTTCATGTTGTCCATGAACCAGAGGTAAGGGTACTATGTTCTGGACAGGAAAAACTTTGCAAAAATGCTTGGTTTTGTAAGAAGTGTCCTTTAATGAGGACTGTGTTTGGGGTTTTGAAGTTTAGGCAATATAGGTAGCCTGTATATAAAGACAGAAGTTTTGGCCTTGGTCTCATGATTTGGAATCCAACAAGGATGCAAGAAAAAAAAAAAAAAGAAAGCATTGGGGCTGGGGGAAAGAGAAATTTTAACATACAGCTTTTAAGAAGCTATGAGTAGAAAAAAATATTGAAACCATAGGTTACAATCACAGTTTGTCTTTGCAACACTTGCAAATACATTTTTTTTCCTGATAACGTCTCTGTAAATTCCTTGTAAACAGCAAAACAAACCCTGAAACATTAAAGATTGCTTTACTTTATCTGCATATTTTTAACCCTCTACTTTTGACTAAGAATTGAAGGAACAAAAAAGGCATTCGGCAGTCCAGGAGCCAGTCAAAGCTGAATGCTCCTAACCTGCTTGCATTCATGAGCACATATGAACAGGATCTCTACCTTAGTTTAAGCAGTAACACAAAAAAAAAAAAAAAAAAATTTTTTTCTACCATTCTTATAATTTTTTTGCTCTTACTTCCACACTTTCATAATATCTGGTACTACAGAGTCCTCCTCTAGGTTGCTTTTTCCAACTTCTAACTCACTGTGAATAAAACTTGTAATCACAGAGAAAGCTCCCCATATTTTGTCCAAACAGATGCTTCTTCAATTTTCAGAAATGCTGAGCAACTGTTACTTTATTTTTTTCCACTTGATTTGGTGCAGTTGGTACTTAAGACTACAAATCTGAGCAAAGACAGTCCTTCAGGACCTCCACAAACAGATGAAGCCACTTCTGAGAGCCAGCAGCTAACAATGTTGGTAGTTTTATGAAAACATTTTTTAAAAGATGTATGGCATGGAATAATTTATGAGGACTTAAGATAAGTCCTGCAGAATAATTGGTAAGGGACAGAGGACAAAGTGATTACTGCTCTATTTTATTTCAAATCGTGCTTTGTAAGTGATACATGACATTGACAAATTTTTGGTGTCTTGGAGCCCTGCATCCACTGTGAGTTGTTTTTTTGCTTTTTAGCTGCCAGCAGGTAATTACATAAAATCCTTTTTTTTCACTGCAAAATCCTAAGCATGGGGTATGGTTGTTTTTATGGCTGTTTGAGCAGGAGGAATGGCAGAGCAGTCAACTGGGAAGCCAGCAGATCGCTGGAGCTCATCCTGGCCAATGGGGAGAATGGATATAGCTGGTCTGAACTTGGTGTGTCCAGTGGACAGACTGTTGGAAGAGGTAAGAAGGGCAGATTATAAACAGTTTCCTCCTCTGATAGTTTTGCTTTTTTTTTTCTTTCTTCTTTACTACATGAAGTATTTTTGGGTCCAATCAACCTTTTATATCCACCATTTCTCAGTTGAAGGGCTTCCTTTGTCTCCTCTCTGTGGCTGTATCACACTGTCTCTCATTTTTATCATTTCCACCTAATTTTTGAAGCAGAAGGAAAGCCAGGTCGCAGAGAAACAACATGTTTGAGCATATAT
The DNA here is from genome assembly GCA_037834095.1 of Argya squamiceps. Classification (NCBI taxonomy): domain Eukaryota; kingdom Metazoa; phylum Chordata; class Aves; order Passeriformes; family Leiothrichidae; genus Argya; species Argya squamiceps. The sequence continues at coordinate 60,577,691 of JBBMKD010000053.1, read as the reverse complement.
GTGTGACATGATGCCTTAAAAGGACATATTCTATTGAATCATACCACATTAGCAATCTCTGTTGTCATTTTTCTGCTATTACCTTCCCTTCTTTCTCTTGAAATTACTGAGGAATGAGGTTGTGACTGGCATTAGCAAGCTTTCTTCAGCTTCAGGACAAGATATCATACTGAAATAATTTCATGATTTGCAAAGTTGGTTGGTTTGAAGAACCCACAGAATAATACAAAAAAATATTTTTCTTGTCTTAGCATACTTTTCAAAATTATTTCCTGAGAGACAACTTTCTTAAAATATTCTGGTAATACAAGCCAACCCTAAGCTTTGGTGAGATAAGGTGGTAATACAAGCCAACCCTAAGCTTTGGTGAGATAAGGTATTTTTTGCTACTAGAATTGTTCAATGCAGCCAGGTTTTGCTGATTAATTTGGGCTATTCTTCTGCACCTAATGAATTTCTGTCTCTATGTGCCTTCCAGTGAGATGGCTGTGAGCATGCTCCTTAATGATTTTCAAGCTCTATTATCAACCTAAACACAGACACAAGGAGTTTGTTTGGTGAATATAATTTTTGTTCTGGTTTTGTTCCTCTGTACTTGATTTCCATGGTAGAGTGCTTCCTATAACGGCTCCAAATTTATTCTGCTTAAAAAAAATTAATTAAAATCCTGATAAATTAAGGATACTGTGCCCTATTTGGTTGTATCCTGCTCTCACAGCAACACTATTTAGTGAATGTGTTATTAGGTCCTAATGGAACAGCACAAAACTCACTAAAATCATTTGTGGTAGTGCCGATACAACAAAAACATCTGCTTTGAAGGGCAACACTTCTGCTACAATACATTTAATTCATATAGTAAGATAATTAGAATAAAATAGATCAACTGTTATGAAATACCTGCACTATCAATAGCGACTGTAGAGATGTACATGTAGATAATAAAATTATTACATCTATATAAATCATTAAGTTCCACATACAGGAAACAAATAAGTACTCCTCAGCATTGTCAAAAGAGTAAAGCTCCATGCTTTTAGAAGATAGCAGCTCTGCCTCGACATTCATTCATGATAAATGACCCTCATTTCAGCATTTGTTGAGTGCAGAAGACCTTTATCCTGTGACATTGTTCTATTCCACTGTCATTATTTCTTAATTAGCTCTGTCATCACTACTTTGGAGCCTGGTATATGTTACCGGCCAAATTCAGCTTTGACTTAAGTGGGTACAGTGTAATTTGCTCACAATAGAAATTATGTTCATTTGTGTCAGGACTGTGCTTAATTCTCAGCTCTTAACCAGTGGCTCATGGTTCAGTTTCCTTGTTCATAACAGGTGCTGGAAAATAAACACAGAAAACTAACTTTTAGAATGAGGAGATGTCACTAACATCTGTGGATGAGTCTCACTGTGCTCCCTTCCTCTTGTCCTTGTCCCCTGCCCCTGGGGACAGGCAGAGGTGCCCGAGGGGTGTCTGACTCATCCTGCAAGCCCGGTCTGCTGCTTGCACAGTGAGAGGTGTTCTTGGAAGGTCTGATAGTGGCAGCAAGAACCCGGTACTCCTTGACCATCCTCAACCAGAGAAGTCCTCTTGGGTAATTGAGAACTAATCAGATTCTCTCTGCTGTGCCTTTTGCACTTCGAACTCCTGCTGCATAATATTTTGACTGGGTCATGGAACCTTAGCAATGTGCCCAGTCATAAAGTGATATCTCATTTTCTGATTCTCAGAGGGACAGTTTCCCACCTGGATCATGGTAAATAAATTCTGTTAGGTTTAAAATGATGTTTTCCATTCTCTAACAATTTGTAATTTAATTTTTTTTCAGTGAGAGAACGGAACTAATCCTTGGTAATTCTAATTAACACAACTCTGATTTTGTATAATCGTTCAGTTCAGGGATTTCTTTCTAGCCCTGAATTACTGTTCTTGCTTTTGTTTACATTCAGGGGAATAAGTCAGACAATACCCAAAGACAATGTATTAGTAGCATGCAGAGAACTGTTTATGGGGTCTTCCTTCAGCAGAGTGTGATTGCTGCTGACTGGAGTCTTTGGAAGGGGTGGGCGCTGGCAGTGTGCAAAGCTTCCTGGAAGGGATGGGAAGGAGCACACAGGGCCATGGCATCAGGTTTTTTCCATCACAGGCTGACAAAACAGGCAAGTGTTCCACACTGGCAAAAATGTGCTGCAAATTTCTGCCCTCGGCCTCGAGGAAGCGAGGTTTCCTGGTGGAGATCCACAACAACTGTGGCTTTGCAAATGGCACAAATAAAGGGTAGAAATGCTGATGACTTCCACCCCACCTTGAAGTCTGTTTGCCCATCTTGAGTTAGTAATCATATCACAAAGTATAATATTTACAAATTTCCTTAATCTGGTGTGTGAACACTGGGGAGATTGACAGCAGCAGAACCTGCTTAAAGGTCACAGCAATTAGTAATTGTGAAAGCTGTATTAGGGCGATTTTATTTAAAGCACACCTTTTTTTGAATGTTTATGGAAAGAAAATATTTTTCAGCTTGTTTGAATATGGTGTCAGATTGCCCCACCACAATGATGAGAGTCCTGATATGTGAGTGTTGGAAAAGATAAGGATAAAGGGAAGTATACCCACGGGAACAACACAAACATGTAAAGATCATGTCTCAAATGGGGCTGAATCATGAATATTTTCATCAAGATTTCATATCAGGGACCTCTAACTTGTCATATAATTATGGTGTATGTATATGAACAGTATTTAAATAAATAAATTCTGGTGAGGCACAAAGTGAAAGGGGTGGGAGCAGTTTCAATCATTCTTGGTAGGACATCTGAGTCTCTAAAACATGTGATTCACTAACTTTCATGGGAAGTTTCTCCTGATATCTAGTCTTTGTGTCCTTACAGGGAGGTGTTGTAGTGTTTTTTAAGTCCAGAAATAACTATCTGAGAAGGAACATGATAGCACTATAGAGGATGCTCTACCATTTAAAAAGAAAATCTATACCTTCAAAATGGCATTGCTGCATTTGTTTTTCAGAATTAGTTCTCACAAGTACTTTTTCTATTAAAAGTGTTTTTCCCAAATGGTTTCAATACATATAGTCAAAAGCAGCAAATGTAATGATAAAATAATATAATGATGCTTTGAATCAGTCATATATTACCTGACTGAAAGCAAAGTTCTGGAGCACTGCAATTACAGCATCTTCCATTTACTGTAAAATTCAGAAATGAAGACACATTTTTAGGGGAGAATCACTGCCAAATAACTGTGAGCATGGAGTGTTTCATATTCCTAACTGTGAATGATGCACTTAGGGAGAAAACCAGGAGATGAACTTTAAAAATGCAGGTTTTAAAGCAAAAGTGGAAAAAAAAATTAAAAGCAATCTTTTTTTTGTAAACTTAAAAGCGTTTGCATAAATTCTGAGTCAGGCACTGTAGACAGCAGTTTCTTCTGCCCAAAAAGGATGCTGCACTCTTCTCCATATCAAATTGTCATTTGATTTAATGGAAAGAAACTCACAAAGAAGCCACTTGTGGGTCTAGCTGTGAGACTGGTACTATATTCATATTTTGATGAAGATTTGATATTTTGCTTTATTTCAGAGCAGCCTAAAAGTTCTTTTTAATATATACATTAATAGGCAGTGAATCCATTGTGCCTGCCCTTTAGCTTAAAGTCAGCTAGAAATCAGAGCTCTTGAGTTCTGAAGGCCTTAGCCTATAAAATAAGAGTGCAGAAGAATTTATTTGTCTTACCTGCATTTAGCTATCTACAGTGTAAATGTGTTACCTGTCATCTGTTCATAGCTTATGGACAGAAATGGGTACTGTACTGTGACTTATCTGAGCCCTCTTGCTTGTTACCTTCAGATGAGATAAATGTTTCTGTTAGCGTACCTATTCTCCACTGACTGTGGAGGGATGGCCAGCTCAAACAGGAACATGAATTGCAGTGCAGGACAATAAGTCCAACCCTGCAATTAAGAATTTCAGTCTTCTAAGATAATGGCAACCATAGAAAGCATCAAGATGTTGCAAAATTCTGTGAAACTATGGAAGTAAGAATTCTGGGGAAAGTGATTCCCCTGTCACTAACCTTCCAGCTCTGACACAGACTGATCTCATGGGAGGTTTGTTTTGGTTTTTGTTTGTGTTTTGTTTGTTTGTTTGTTTTCATAATGAACATCATCTATGATAGAAGCCATAGTCCAAAATACTTTTGCAGTCTCCATGTAGAACCTTCTCCTTCAGCTACTCATCTTCTGGGAAGCCAGAACCCTTCCAGTGATCTCCTACACGAGAATATGACTCAGAAAATATCCATGAATCCAGCTGATATTGCTATGTGGATATGTGGAATTACTTAGAATGAATACAGGTGTGCCTCTGTAAAGTGGTAAATCTGTTAAAAAAATGAACTCAAATAGACTGGACTGGAACATCCTTAATAAAACAATAAAATAAATGTGTGTGTCTGCACACTTGCAAATGTACCTGTATATGTGTTATACACATTCTGTATGAGGAACAAACCTAAATAAAAACTGTATTTGTAGCAATTTTTCTACATCATCAACAAGATAATGTTCTATAATTTCTAAATCTGAAGGTAATCTGAGCTTCTTAGAGAGAACAGTAAGGCTGGGAGCTAATGAACTCACCCTTTTATATAAAAATTTTTGATATTGATTGGCAGTGATGGTGAAAGTGGTTTTTTGTGGAAGAAGGATCATGAGGTGTAATGGAGGCTGATATTTAAGTGATCCATTAAAAATTTTAGAAAAAGTTGGAGTGCACAATATTTATATGATATTTGGTGAACAAATCTAAAGAAGATAGAGTCTGAAATAGAAAAAAGACTGATCTGATACAACTTGTGGTCAGCTACTCGTGTGGTGAGAATTAACAAGAATTCCTCCTTCAGAGGAACTAAGGAAACATTGGAGAAGTTAAAATCAAAGAAAATGTAGATAAAAGGGGGAACTAAAAAAAAAAAAAGAATGTTTAGAGTTATGCCTGCTCTGGCTAGCAAAAAATCCCCCCAAAAAAGCAGAAAACTTTGCTTAAAAGGTAAGAGAGAAACTGAAAAATGAAAGCAGGCTAGAACAGGAGGTAAGGCTGACACCCAAATATTAGTGAACAGTGCATTGTGTCCAGAGAGAATCGGTGAAGGTGGCCAATAAAGTTCAGAAGCACTGAGCTGTGATTCAGGAGCAGGTGACACATCATGTTTATTACGGTGGGATGGAGAGAGCTGTATTGGCAGGGGATCTCTAGCTCATGCTCTTGGATTGGCAGTACCAGATAGCAATCTCTTAACCACATTTAGTAACCAGTATCCTGAGGAAGCATCATATTTTGCTGGTTTTATCAACCAGAAAACTATGCAATTTTTTCTCTTTTTTTACTTCAATCAATAATCTGTGTATCCTTGGCTGGGAGTAATCAAAGAGGACTTGGTTTTTAAAAAATATATGCCAATTTGCTATAAAAACAAAACAAACCAAAACAAAAATGCAGCTCTTTAAAGTATGAGTTTTGGCTAATCTCCATTGAGTAAAGCCATGATAGTGCATAGTGGATGGGAAGTTTGTTGAACAGTCAGGATTCAATTAGTATTCAAGAAGAACATTTCATTTTAGCTGTTTAGAGAGACAGAGATTTGCATATTTATATACATGTATATGCATAAAGTATATATATGCATCAAAAGCTGGTTTCCTCGTGTCCAAATTTCAGCCACCTGCTGCTTTTGCTTCCTCTAATTTATTATTGTCCTACAGCAGCAGAACAGTCCTGAAGCTGTCTGTGCAACTGGCTAATATTATACAATACCTACTCAGGGCCAATCCAGAGCCACTTGAACTAATGAGGAGATTCTTGTTAAGTTCCAGGGGTTTTGGAGCAAACTCAAGAGATGTCTGTTTCTCAAAAAAGGCATTGGATTTCTGCTGTTATATAATCTTAGATAATAATGAAAAAATGTCTTCAGAGAGTTGAAAGCAGGAGGCACAAATACACCATATTTTAACACACATTAAAACACATTCACATAATGCATTTTTCTCTGAAGCAGTAAATTTGCTCTAAAGCCTTTCATGTATCAATACATATGTCTTTTAAGAATGTACAACTCTCTACTGTTTTTTGTTAGCATTATATCTTTGGGTACTAAATAATTAATCACTACATCTTACTTTTCAGTAGAGGGCACTCAGAACAAATCATAGATCAAAATAATGTATAAGAGACACTAAACATAATGCAAAGTACTCACTAAAAACTCTCCTGTGTCTTAAACATGGCTACTATATATTTACATCTGTTTCATATGACAAGCAACTCTATGAAAAGATAAAACTTTTCAAAACTTGAGCTGTCTTTTGTGCACATTCTTATGTGTTTCACAGTGTGATGTAAGCAAGATATTAAACTTTGAGGAAAAGCAGTTTGTTCCATTTAATGGATTAACTAGCCAGGATCTAATAAAAAATTTAACAACTTTGTAATGAACTAAGCCTGTCCTCTCTTCCCTGATATAATGAATAGTGTGTATAGGTCTTGGCAACAGACATCATTCCCTTTTTTGGTACAGATGATTTAAAATATGCGAAGTTGAAAACATGCAGGTTTTGCTTCCAGCAGAAACTGATCTGTATATGAGAAAAAAAGGGTCCTGTTTCTTCACTAGCTTTATCAAGCTTTTATACCAGTATAACCCGAATGAATGCAGCTATCACACCATTATAAAAATAGCAGCAGTGTGTAAATCTGGACAAAACAATTTGATTATGTTGACTTTCCTAAAGAAAAATGCAGATTCAAATGAACTTTATTTTAAATACAATTCAAGAAAATAATCAACCCGTGTCACTTAGAAGACTTTTACAAGTCCATGCAACAAGCAACAAGTAAATGTAACAAATTTAAGGCATGGAAGCCTTTGATATTTTTCTTTGTTATATAAGAGCTCCAGTTTGCTCAATAAATAGAAAGAAAAGCTATATTTCTTGGGTTTTGGGTTGGGTTTTTTTTCCACACAAGTATCTAAACTTGGGTTATGTATCTGTAGTTTACAAAATGAGTGCTTTTTGCGTTAATACTTGGTAACATGAGTCACAACTTTTGTACACACACAAGTGTTCCATGAACACTTAGATGACATACACACATTTCCATGTAAGCCCTTCATGAACGAAAACTATTATGTCTGGATTAAACCCAGAAAATGGAGCTGTGTTCATCTGTATCTTCATTGAAAGAAACATCAACCACAGACTTTTCCTTCTTTCTTCCTAAGATAAATTTATACGTTTTAATATATTTTTTAATCCTTGTGAAATGCTAAAACTGTTGTTTATCTACAGGTTATGTACACCAAGACAGCAAATTTTCTTATATCTTTCTCAGTGGGTGATTCAAATTTGTTCTGCTGGAAAAGAAGGAAATTTCATCTGCATGCTAATTCTTCACTGGGCACAAGTCATTGGAAACTGGCCATGCTGAGGTTAATCTCCAGCATACTATTTTTGAGATCAAAGGACAAGGAGCACTGATATTTGGTGTGTCATTAATATGGCACTCCCCCTGCTATGAGAGTGATAAGTTTCTATTAAACTAGCACTGGTAATCATCCAGAGCCAGACACCAGTTCTTTGGGACTAACCACTGGGTATAAGCAGGAAAATTGCAAACTCATTTTATTTCTGAGCTAAATTGTCACTAGGATGTGAGGCTGCTTCTGTAGAGGTGAAAAGCTAGAAAACTAATTTACCATACTGCTAACTCTAAAGGTTTAGCCAGTCCTGTCTCACTGTGTGACATAATTCAAGGCTTTCATTGTTTCAAATATATAACCCTGGTGATTTAGGTATTGACTTTAAAGATCATCATAGAAGAAAGTTTATTATATTATCTCTCTCCCATGTCAGAAAAGTACGTACTGTGAAATTAAAGTAACACATCATTTCTCATAAAAGGAAGCTAGTCTGTGCTCTGGATTGACTGGGGGAAAAAATCTTTATCACAAAGTAATTTAAATGTGTTTCATAAAATTATGTGTTATGTTTGAAGACTGTGACCCAAAAAGGAATACTGAGACATGGTTGTGCTCTTTGAAACAGCCATGTGTATATAGTAATTTATGTCTATGTGCAAGCATTTTAGACTCCTACAATAATACTTAGGATTGCTTCAGACATATAAATATTGAATAGAGACACTGAGTGATTTTTTTCCATATTGCACAGATGTACCTTGCAGTATAAAATCAGACAAGTACTGGACACACAAGAAACACCTGCAGCCCTGGTTGTGTTTCAGATCACATTTACAATTCCGGCTGTTCCCTTGTTCTGTGCTTTACTCTGCGCCTTGGAGTGCTCTCAGAGTTAGGAATTGGATTCCTTTCTAAGGGAAAGAACCTTGAAGAAGAGATCCAGGATTTTGTCTGACATCCTATATCCACCATTGATTTTTCATCATTCATTCATTCATTCATTCATTTATCCATCCATCAGGGGACCACCTTGAACTTCATTAAAAATGTGACAGGGACACTGGGCTCTCAGCACCAGCGATTTCAACCTGAACAACTCTTCTTTTGTGCCCTACTATTGTAACATAGTCAGTGCCAAAACAACCCAAAATATTTTAGATATCTTAACAATTTTCATTAGTATTTCTTGATCCATAAACCATGCAGAGGCAGTTTATCATGGGCATTCAAAAGCTGAAATCTGTGCTGTATTGGTTGATTTAAAAGGTGTATTCAGGTCAGATGGGAAGCTTCATATCCTGATTAAGTGAGGATGGGAATGGAATATTTATGTTTATAAATTCAGTTTGTTTTCCACAAATATTCTCCAGTGGTCACTTAAAGTTCAACGTTTTATATATTTCTGCCAAAAAGATGTTTGCTGTAAAAGTCAAACACAAAATGGTTCATGATTATGAGCATTGTGAGAGCAAATTAACCTTAGAGATGGTTTTACACTGTTTACCCAGGACTAATTTGGTCTGCACCTCTTTCAAGAGCAGACAACATGGTTTTTGATTGTTTTAATACACATTTATAATGTTAAAATATTAATAACTACAAGGAATTTAATTATTTTCACTTGAAAAATAAAATGCTAATGATAGCTGGAGGAATCATTGTTTTGCATAATAGCATCTACTGTAGCCACAATAAAATACCAAAAGAAGACTTTTATCTATCTTTTTTTACTAACACAGCACATTTTACATTACTGAAAACATGATTTTTCCAAATGCCTGTTCCTACTCTTCCTACTTAAATATATATGTCATTGCCCTCATCCAAACACTGCTCTAAATGCTTTTATGTGGATTTGTATATCAAGATGCCACATTGGCTTAGATAAATGAATAAAAGTGGGAATGCATAAGAAACTGTGACCACCAGCTACATTAAAAGAAGTTTCTGAATGTGCACAAACTTTGATAGATGCCCCAACAGCATGGGCTTTTTAGGCTTCCCAAAGAATTACAGAACTTGTAAAGAGCACTCATTATATGGTTAAATTGTATTATAATCTTAATTCTTAAAAAAAGTATCTTGGTGAAAGAGAAAAAATTTTACTCTGCAATTTTTTCTTCATGAGCTCTGTTGCTGGGTGTAGGTACAGAAGATTGTCAGCACAAGCCTGTCTGCAGAACTATGGTCTTTACACTGCTTTATTCAATTTGTATTCAGGAGATTTAGAGGTTTAATGGCTCAGTTTTTATGGCAAGCATAAAGCAGAACAATCACCAAGCTATGGCAAATCAGCCATGTGTTGTTCGGCACCTTTTATTTCCCTGTGTTGAGATGGAACTTTTGTACCATCAACTTTGTGCTCACATTTACCTCAAGAAAATACATGCCTTAAGTTCCTGAGTAATAAATGAGCATGTTCATTACTCATATACATATTTTTTTTAATCTCATCTTTTATAATTCTATTTAGGGCTTACCTTGAAAAAACATTTTATGGAAGAAAGATTTTTAGGACATTTTCACTCATCAGAAACATTAGATTTCAAATCAAATATATCCCAATAAGCACTTTATTTTCAATTTTATCTTGTTGTCCTGTTTCCTAATTGCGGGAACAGAATTAAAATAACATTGGTCCTAGAAAAGCTTATGCTTTTTTCCTGGCTCTGGAGAAGAGAGAGTGAATTTTTTGCTATCAGGATGGTGAGGCACTGAAACAGATTGCCCAAAGAGGTTTCAATGTCCCATTCCTGGAAGTGTCCAAGGCCAGGCCAGATGGGGCTCTGAGTAACCTGGTCTAGTGGAAGGTGTCCCTGCCCCTGGCAGGGGGATTGGAACCTGGTGACCTTTAAGGTCCCTTCCAACCCAAACCACTCTATGACTCAAAGGGTTTGAGCCTGCTGAGGGTTTTTATGCCTCCAGAGTAGCTATTAGGCATTTCTAATCCTTGCTATGATTGAATTATATTTGATTATGGTGTAAGATCATATGTCTTTACTGCCACAGATCACTGCAAATACTTCAGCTGAAAAAAAGTCCCAAACCCCACATTCTTTTGTACATATTCATATTAGCCTAATGATGCCAGCACAGGGATGATAGGGATAACAAAGGAGTGCAGTCACAGTGCTGTCAAACTGTTCAATGTCAGTGTCCATCCACCTCCTTATCTACTTCTGGATGGTGGCCAGTATTTTGGAAAGAGTGAAAAAGAAAACATGGACAAAAAAGAAACATGGACAGCTCTTTGCACTTTCTTCAGAAAATGACTGAAAGGTCCTTCTCTGTCCACCAGCTTCTAATAACCTTCCTGATTTATGGCCAATTAATTGTGTTAATAACTGCCAAAAGACGCCTCTCCTGAAATTTTCTCTCCTGATCTAGAGTCAGGATTCTTCAGATCAGTAGGTTCATGCCTCTAATTAAAAATAAAATAAAATAAAATAAAAAAATTAACATCTTGTTCTCCAGAAGCTCATATCTTAGGCTCAGAATCAGAATCTATAATATACATGTGTTTTATACATCTCTCATACATCTCCTAAATAAAACTCTAAATCACAGCACCAGAGCAATGCAATGTAGCTTTTTCCTGGTGCAGAGCAAGGTCACCCTGCTCTTGTGCACTCACAGCCTGGCCCCTTTGTTTCCAGTCTGGTGGCACTGTGCAAACCCCCCCTCAGTGCTCATGCTAAATAAATAACTGGAAGAATATGAATCATGGCCAGCCCCCTGCCATTTTTGCTGGAGGGCTAGAAAGCAGCAACTTAAAGAAAAGAGACTGAATGAAATATTTAGGCATTTTCATGCCTCAAAGTAGTGCAGCAAGTTCTTCCAAAGCTCACCTGTCCTTTCTGCTGCTAAGAATTGTAGTAAAATTCCTGCTACTGGCTCTGGGTTGATGAGGCAACAAGATCATTATGTACACAGGCAAGATAGAGTGAGACTTTTCCTTTTACAGGAAATAGCAAGATTTTTTAGATGAGTTCCAGAATTCATTATTCTATTTGATACAGGAACAAAGTAGTATGCTTGAAAGAATGAGAAATGAAACGTGCCCTTCTAGGTAAGGTACTTGTTATTCCTAATGATCAGGTGGATGCCGCCCTGATAAAAATTTTTATTTTATCAGGCTGCAGAAAGGAAGAGAGAAGAATGGTGTGCATCTGCATGGGTAAAACCATTTGTAGATGCAAGAGCACATTCTGAGCCAGGCAGTGTTCATTGGAGGCTAATTTTTCCCAAAGTCAAGATAATAAAGTTTTCAAGGCTTCTGCTCTTGAAACTTGTTTTTATTTTATCTGGAGACTTACAGCTCTATTAATATTGCATTCCTTCAATACCTTCAGAAGTGTGGACAGATACAGGAGTCTAGCATTTCTAGTTCAGAACTGTGAAGAAAGTAAAATTCTCCCAGGAATGCAGAACTCAAAAGTTAAAATTTCTTTCAGTTCCTGCTTTTTCACAGAAGATCTGCATCACAAAAAGGAAAATTAAGATTTTCCTTACAATCATTGTAAAGGAATCATTTGTATAATTTAAATTGGAGGTATTGCAATTGATAACTTTTTTGTTAATGTGGAACAGGGGCATAAGTGGGGATTGTTGATCCTTGACTGTAGGCCAAGTCCCAAAATAATGAGAGTATCAGTGTACTGAGCCTTGTAGTGATCAGAATTTTTTGTAGATCTGTCTCCATTTGCAGTGTTATTGACAAGGAGAGGACAATGAGTGAACAGTGAGTGAACAGCTTTTGAGGACTTCTTAACCTCCAGTTAAACCAATTTCTTCACTCTGGTGTGGCAAATTATTTCCTTGCCCATTTTTGGCCCAACAAAGAAATCATGTGAGGGGTTTTGCAGCTGGAATAAATACTAGAGGAGACTGGCAACATGGTGGTTTCATGAGCTCTCTGGCTGCTCACCTTAACAGCAGTTTAGCAAAACAATGCAACCACGGATCATGGGTGGATAGAAAACAGAACGTTGTTACAATATTTCAGTTAGGGAACAGAGAGGAGCGTACTGAAGTGAATAAATCAGTTATAAATATGGAATACCAATCAAGTAAATAGTAAAAATCTATGCCTGCTATCACATTTTTGAAAGGTAGTTGAGTGCACTAATGCCAGGAACAGGAACTGCAATAGGCTTTGAGGAGCCCAGCAGGGACCTTGATGCCCTGTAACTTCTGACTTGGCACTAGGACTGCCTATCCCAGGGCAGTGATATAAATCCTTGTACAAATTTTATACAAATGTACAAATTTTGCCCCAAACTTAGGTTTATGTCAGCTAAACAACACTGCAAAATCCATCTACCTGTGGAGTATCTATTAAACAGCATCAACTTTCCTCTACTGATCTTCAACATCAGTATTTTGCTCCAGGCTGAAGGAATGATTGTTCCACTCTGCAGGATTTGTACAAAGGCTGTTTCTGGTTACTCATATGAAGCACCACATTCTGTAGCTCCTTAAGTACAGATTTGGCAATGAGGAAATAGATGTGGCCTGTTCTAGTGAAAACAAGGTTGCCAGAATCTGCTAACACTTGCAGCATTTGGCAGGAAATTATATGAGAACATACACTGAACAACGGGGAGAAAATGCAGGGTAAACCTGGATATTTCTCTCCCATGTCCTGAGCAGAGGAAGGGGAGTGATAGAACAACTCTGGTGGGCAGCTGGTACCCAGTAAGGGTCAACCCATCACACTATGCTATGTGTCAGCTTGCTTGTGACCAGCAGTGGGAAAAGGAACTACTACAGATAGGACATGGTGGCAGATTGAGAGCTTCAATAGCAAGTGTTTGAAAACAAAAGTAGAATTGGCAAAAATGGGTTTAACCTACTTGTATAATTTCTGCATGAAGACCCAGTGTGGCTGCATTCTTCTTCAGACATTTCGGCAACTGCAGGATGCCAACTGGGATAAATCCTTTTAACTGGAAATAGCAAATAATTATGCTCAGTCTATGCATGATGACAGGAAAAAGATGAGTTGGGAACTTTTCTGCATCTAAAGCTTTCTACAAGTTATGAGTGGTCAGTACAGATTTGCCCAAAATCCCAGGTGCAGGTAGTAGATAATGTGTTATATGAAATCACTTGATTTGAAGTTGCTGTGATATTGCTGATGAAAAGATTATACACAAATTGTAATTCATAATGTCTGTCACAATCAACTGAAACAAAAATATTCGCTCTGTTGCTATAGATTCTGTAAAATGATTAACAAAGTGACAGCTTTAAAAATGTTCCTGTTAGATTTGTAATGAAAGAACTGCAGTGTAATCTGTATTTTGCTGTATAGGAAAGAATAGAATATAATGCATTATCAGAGATAGGAAAAGACAGAACTAAGAGCTTGTGTACGGCATTAGACACAAGAATTGAATGAATTTTGGATGGTGCTAAGGCTTCCTAACAGTCCAGAACAGGCACAACATGTCAGACTGTCTTTTAGTAAATAAGTGATTCTTCTACTATTTCATTTCTTCAAAGTTGGAAAATTTTAAATATTAAAATATGAATTGATTTTATAAACAAGCAAATAATTTTTATTGAAATAAAAAGAGTACTTTCTAAACATTCCAGACAAAATAGTGAAGAAGCAAAGTCTGAACACAAAAACCAGAGAGGATTTTTAGGTGGTCAGGGACCTGATCTTTGACTTAGCTGTGAATGATTGTGGTGAAACAAAGAACCTGGAATGTCAGGATAACTAATCATCTGAAGATTTCCCAGAAGATACCTAAATGCTGGAGATTTAAAAGTTCATCACAGCAAGGTGATCTTTGTGGCAGAAAAATTGCTCACACTGAGACAATCAGCAGGATCCAAGGGAGAGTCCTTACCTTCTGCACTGTCTGCAAGCAAGAGTAGTCAAATATTTCTAACAGCCAGGAAGGCACATTAACCATACTAACCTCTGAAGAGCAGCCCAGCAAGCAAGGGCACTTCTTCAGGGTCTTGATTGGCTTTGAGAGCCTCCTACAGGGATCCAAAGGAATTCTCTGGCAGGTTTGTGACTTAGTTACTGTCTTTTCAGTCAATGCTGAGTGACACAGAAGGTCAGGATCATCATCTTGGAAAGCTGGTTACCAATCTAACCAGTACAGGAAGAGCAGCACTTTGCAGACTTTGTTTTATGTGTCTACACATAAAACTCTTCCCCTGATAGCTCCAAGTTGAAGAAAAGAAGGCATCTTTAGGTTGCCATCTGCTCTTGTGTGATTTCTTTTCCTGAGAACTGCAGGCAGCTGAGTAGTGTTCTATCTACCAAGTGCCACACTTATCAGAAGAGTTCATATCGACCTGCTACTGCTTTTTATGTACAGTGGTACACAGGTCATGGCCCAAAATTTAGATAATATACAATGGGTTAAATTTAGGTGGAAGTATAGGCAGGCTATAAATGATTACTGAAACAGAGTTAAATTTTCAATTTAAAAATTAATATTTTCAAAATTCTATTTAAGTTTATTAATGGGTTTCCTGACCTTCAGAGTCTACCTACTTCCCTGGATCTGTTCAGTACCATGCCCTATTTTGCTTGGACTAAGATTTCTTTATTTTTTAGCTCCTTTTGTTCACCGAGGACATTGATTTCATGTTTTCTTCATTTGAAGTCATGATCTGTTCAGTGTGTGGTGGTCTTTTTTTTAATGTGCTGGGCACTTCAGCACTTTTAAAATATTTTTTGATAAAAGCTGTTTTGATTTTGTTTTGTTACTGGATCAGTTGCCCACTCATTTATCTTTTCTTCCAGAAGGTCCACAGGTCTTTGTATTTTGCTGTGTGTTCATGAGGATGCAGCACTGAATTTTATGTTTGGTTACCTTTGATATACTTGGTCAGAATTTTATTTTGTGTGTTTATAAATTTCAAATTATTCCTTTCACTCAATATTTTGGTTTATGATGCTTTTAGTGAGATTAGAATTTGAGCAACTGCATCTTCCATGATTAGGATTTGGAGCCATTTGAACAAAGGAGAGGAAAAAAGAAGCAATTCCATCTTTAATAATAAATAGCCTTGATCACAGTGAGGAAAATTCCATTAAGGAACTCTATAGAAATGGGAATCATGGAGTAGCCAGGGAAATAGAAACTTGGACCATGTCCTGGCTAGGTATGAAGAGTGGTCCTTGCACCTCTTTGCATTATGAACGGTTATTAATAATTAAGTGTGGGGGGTTTTAGATTTCCTGATTCCCTGTTGAAACGTTAAGGCCATGAAAGAGTTAAGGCTCAGTCAATTTGATTCAATGCACATCTTTCCATTAAGATCATGTAAGTGTAAATGTTTAACTCTTGTCTCTTAGGAAATCACTGTTTTCTCCCCTTCTGTTATGAATATAGAAGTGTTCATATGCACCTACACTTCCGTGCTGAATAGCACAGCTTCACAGACAACAACTGAGGGAGCTGTCAGCATTTTCCTTTTCATTCCTGACTTCTCCATTACAAGTTCAGAAACATCACACTCAATTTCTAAACAGAAGGATCAAAGCACAGCATTCAGGAATTTGGTGGCAGGATTTTTTTGGCACAACCAAAGAGTGAGACCACTCTTGGAGGGTGAATGCTCTGAAAACTGTTGGATCTTTGATTTGTGTTCTGTGTTCAGTCCTGGTGCATTATTTGGGGAAATGCTTGTGTGCTGTTTTGCTAGCCCAGTGGAAAACAGTTTTAAATCTCATCAATGATAGAATCTAAATTAAGTCTGGGTTTTGGCTAGATTACTCTAGGTGCTCTGCGACAAACCAAGTCTGCAATCCTATGGTGAGCATTTGGGTATTCAAGGTTATGATTCAGCAGGTTCAGCAAATAGTGTGCAATCTGAGAAATAACTGGCACTTTAGAGGTAAAAAAACTTTGGGAAAACTTCACTCCTCCAATCTTCTTGCCTTTTATCCACTGAATGCCATTTTAGAGACATAAGTGCTTTTCAGAATTTAAGCAGACAGAAGTTTAAATAACGTGAACTTGTTCAGCTTTCCCCTAAAATCCTAGCAACAATTTATACTGCTAGAAGCACAAAGAAGGTCCTTATTATTCCCTTGACAGGTAATCTGCATGCAAAGAAATAGAAATTATGAGTTTTAACTGATGATGATTTGTCTCTTTTCTCCATTGGAGAATTTTCCTCCAATAAAATAGGCTAAGAATTCAGCATTGTCTATACACAAACTGTTGTGATCTGGAGAAGTCAAGGTCATGAGCAGAGAATAAGGTCCCATTCAAACTGCAATGATGCTGTTGTGCACTACAACGACACAATGACCTCAGAAGGCTGAAAATGACTCCTTTATTTTTGGGATGTGTTTTTTTTATATACTATTTTACACAGACCAATTCAATTGGTGAAACAAAGACAAACTTCTTCAATTACACTGGTCAGACCAGAGGGACATCAAGAAGAAGCCTCTCCTAGGCAAAGAATGTAAACATAGGTACAGTTACAAAAACTCTTCTCTTGTTTACAGAAAATTCCATGGGAAAAGAATTTTAGAAAACCAAGACATCTCAGACACAAAAAGGGCTACATTGCAACCCACCTCCACTTCTTTATTTATTTGATATCTTTTGTGGTAGCTGCAGTAATGCTATTCCTAAAGGCCACTACAAAGATGGGGAGGGAAAAATGGGACTGACATTCCATTCTATTACACAGAAAAGATGAGGGAATCTCTAAAACACTTAACTCCCTAAAATGGAAATTCTTTCCATTTGCTCAGGCAAGTGGAGCTTCAGCTCTTTCCTGAGGATGTGGGCGCTTCAGGAGTTTACATCAGGCTGAGCTGACTGTTCTTTCCTTAGTTCCATCAGTGGGTTGGGACATTGCATCAACACACATCTCCTCATGGTGACCCTGGGTGTTTTTATTGCCTTGAATAAAACAAAATATTTAGATACTATTTATATAATGGTTGATCTGCAGAGACTGTTCTTTGACAAAAGGACGTTTAAGATCAGTGTGTGGGCTGTGGATACATCTGAGTTATCATTTGTGTTTTCACATTTACACTAATTTTTCACAAGCTTCTTCTTCAATTGCAAATGTCAGACTATGATGTAGGAATGTACTGTAGATATGTATTGTTAGGATTTTATCAAATATAAAGAAAATACTAATTCTGTAATGCTGTTATTTAGACCCTGCTTTTCAATTAATTGTATTTGAAGTAGAAGCAATGTGTTACACTTAGCTTCAATATACACTTAGCCAATATTTTAAAACTCTTAAGACGTTTCCTGAAAATGCTTTTGAGGAAAACATGCTTTGCAAAATTCTCTTATTTCATGGTTACACTTCAGACATTCCTCGAAATAAAATTCCTGTTACATAATTGTGGAAAGACAAGGATTAAAAAGACTTTGCAGACAGACCTATCAGCAACTGAGGCAAAGGAACCCTTTAGAGCTGTCAAGGAGATCTGGCCTTGGCATTGACTATATTCACTATAAATGCTGACTTAACCTATCTGGAAAAGTGGACGTGAGAGAAAGCAGAATATAAACTGCTGCTCCGTGTCACAGATTATCTAAAGGCATGTATTACCTTCCTTTACATCTATGACAAACTGGAAAGTTGTGTTTACTGCATACTTTGTGTAAGTAGGGAAAGAAGCTGCCCTTGATTTCTAAAATAGTTTAAATACTTTTGTGCTTTCAAAAACTGTAACAATCTAATTCACTTGAAAAAAAGAAATCCTCCTAATTTTGCCATAATTTTACAGTTAGGTGTTCTGCTTTTTCCATGAGCGTTCCATGCACAAGTTCCAGAGAATTGCCTGCAGGCTGGGCTACAAAATACAAAAAACTGTGTCCTTCTAAACAGTCATTTTTCCTATTGTCTTGCCATCAGTTTTCTGGAGGCGATGCAGGCTCATTAAACCACTGCGAATGAAACAAGTAAATAAATAAGTAAAAGTGTAATACAGTAACACTTCTTTGACAGCCACCCTACAGGTACAGTGCCAAAACCCAAATGGAATCAATCATTAATTACAAGTTTTGCTGGACTTAATGGAATCTGGAAACAATCTAAAGTGCACAGGGCATGGTAAGTAGTGATGAATGTCAGGATAATGGGAAAAATGTAGCTTTCAGACATATCTACTGCACATTAACTCTGATTGGTCTTTAGATCAAACAAAGAGGACAATTTCAGGGACTACAGAACATGCCCAACTTATATAAATCAATATACTGCCTATTGAGCTATTGGAGCATCGCTGATATAGATAAAGGGCAGATCTACTCCTGTACTATCTGTTCATCCTTAAGAGCAAAGTTTTGCCAAGAAAGAGCTGAAGGTAGAACTTTCTAAAAACACACAAAGTGCATATAAATTGGTTGAGAAGGACATGAGGCTAGAATCATTCAAAGCGTACACAGACCAGAAAGCTGTTCTGAAGGAAGATGTTGCAGGCTGTATTGATGTACATTTCATTTCTGGGTAGAGATTAATATCACTGTATATATCTCATAAAGCCATAAATGATTTTTTTTTCTGGCTGTATTAAAAAAAATTCATCTGTCACTTTTCTAGAACAAATCCATTTGAAATGGTAATGGGAAGAATTGCTTGAATTAGTGGTCTTTTGGATCAAAAGGTGAGGCAAGATAAGGATACATGCAAATGCAAATTACTAATTGCTGGTATGCAGAATGGTGTTGTAAATAGTATTTTTAAAGGCAGAACCGGAGCATCATAGATTCATTTTTGCACTGACATGTACATCATGATTTGTAATAGCTTCAAATACACTTCCTTTTAACCCATAATTGAATTTTTCCCCCTCAGAAATTGCTATGAAACTCCTACTTAAATTAATTAGAGAATGGAATCAGTATTGTACAATCATAGAATTACAGAATGGTTTGGGCTGGAAGAGATCTTTAAAGGCCACCTGATCCAGCCCCTGCAATGAGCAGGAACAACTTCAACTGGATTGGGTTACTTGGAGCCCTGTCCAACCTGACTCTGAGTATTAAGGACTTATTTTATTCAGCTCCTCACTCTCTCACATATACTGGTGGAGGAATGCTCACCCACTTGTGGGATTTTACATTTCTAGGGGAAATAACGCCTTTTCAGCATTATATGTTGTCAGGAGAGAAAGAATGAGATTGAGAAACAAAGAGTAGCAGTTTAATCTTTTACAATGAAGTCCTGGGTGTAATCACTTGGGGAAATATTAGTTTAAGCCAGGAGTGTTGAGTGTTGAGTGTTATGCAAGAATCCTCTTGTGCTATTCTTCCATTTCTTAAACACTTGACTGAAAAAACTAAAATCTTTGTTACCCCAGCCCTTGTGAATGCCAGAGAGCATATGCCACAGGCATACCTTCTGTCCTCATATAAGTGGAGAGAGTAGAGATAAACCTTGATGTGATCCATTCAGGATTGTGGAGGTTAAAATTCATTTCCACCTGAGCTGGGTTACAGGCAAAGAAGGTGTTCTGTATGGTGGCCTATGGAATGGTATACTTACAGTTCTGAAACAGACAGATATCTATGAATATGTATGAGTATGTATGAATTCATTCAGTAATAGCAATTTTGTGTACTGATTTCTGTTTATTTAATCTGGACAGCTCCATGAATCTATGTAGAAACCAATTTTCTAAATGAATATGAATCTTGGGTTGTTAGCCAGGTTCTACATGATTGTGAAATTAATTTTGATGATGTTTGTAAATGGACTTTTTAATTAAAAAAAAAAAGACCCTTTAAAACTCACTTTAAATGAATGCAATTGCCTAAAATAACCTGTTCCTCACTTGTTCCTTAATGGAGGACAATATTGTTTAAAGCCTCCATAATTAACTAAATGCTTGAGTACTTGTGCTATCTGTTTAAGAAAGAATAATTATGCCAATTTCTTTCTGTAGAACTTCCTAAAATTTGCTCTTTAACAATTTATTATTTAGAAAACCAAACAGAAATTTTATGAATTTAGAATATTCTCACGGAGAACTGCTGCTTCTAATTTTTTTTTTTTCCAGGTAA
The DNA here is from genome assembly GCA_037834095.1 of Argya squamiceps. NCBI lineage: Eukaryota > Metazoa > Chordata > Aves > Passeriformes > Leiothrichidae > Argya > Argya squamiceps. The sequence continues at coordinate 60,557,171 of JBBMKD010000053.1, read as the reverse complement.
AGGTGTATTATCATTGGTTTCATCTCCTTTTGTCAGGAAAAGAAAATGTGTCTTTTAAATTTATAGCTGCTTAAGCTGAATATTTCAATCTTTGTGTTCTGTGGATCTCAGTTACAATTACAGGGAGTTGCTGAGAGGAAAAGTAATAAATATTTTAATGCTATTTTTATTTTCCTCATTGTCTAAGCTTAAGAACTAGAGAGTGACTCTGGCTAATGGCAATTAACGAGGTAGGTCCCTGCTAATGCCAGACTGCCTATCAGCCTCCTCTGCCTTACCAGATATTGGTTTACAGGGGTTGGCTGGGGGAAGACAGACCCAAAATCATGCATATGTATTGCATGATCTTCCCAGCTGGTGTGCGGAATGCTGCTGCATTATTTTTTTCTCCTCTTCTCCTTATAAAAATGGCACCACTTGATATTTAAAATCTGCATTTTAGGATATTTAGGATAATTCTTAAGATAATTCATTATCTTCATTATATTATATTTGAGGAATATTTATATTCCTCAAAACTTAGTATTTTCTCCAGTTTCACTGAATGGGATATGAATGATATGCTGAACATCAGAAATAATGAGTTATGATGTGTCCTTTTTGCTCGCTTATGAGCTGGAGGAGGTGTTTCCCACCTGCTTGTCCACAAATGAGAGAAAATTTTCCATGTTACTGTGAAAAGTTTGTTTAAATACCTAGTGTCCAGGTGAAACACAAATTTCTGACCAGTACAAATAAGTCCAGACTGGTTTACTTAGAAGCAAAGAGCTATAAATGTGAAAAATGGAAACAGCAGAAGAGAAGAGAGACTGATAGGGATTTCAGGTTTTTGTAAAAGGAATCAAAAGTTAAAGGGAGATTCAAAACATTTGTAAACTACAGGGGAAAAGAAAGTTTTAACAAGAGAGTGAAGTTTTATGTTGCAGTAATTGAACAAATTCTAGCATAAATTAGAAAGAATAGTTTAGTGGCTTTCTTGTCCATTCTGGTGAGGGATCTGCTGTTGAAAAGACAGACTATTGGGTAAGACAGACCTCAGAACTACCCTGAGGAAAAGTCTTACATTGTTAAGAATGTTCTTGAAATAAACAAATGAGGAGGGGGGGAAAAACAGAAAAAAACTGTGCATAGAAATCAGATGTGGGAAAAGCTACCTCTCTTTGCACTGAATTATTTTTATGTCAGTCTGAGAGAGTGGTAACTTTAACTTCATATACTAGTTGTAAAGCCCCAAGGGAATCTGAACCTGCTGGACAATTTGATCCTTGAAGTTGCTCTCCAAAAAAAGCATTACTAAATGCAGATAGAGACCCTCAGGAAAACAGAACAATCTTCTGGCTTTAATAGCTTTCTTTCCAGAATTTCTTTGTTGCTTTCTCTCAGCTCTCCATGGTATCTGCGCCCTGAGGCTCTTTTTGAGGAAGAAGTCTAACCCAATCTCTTGTCATATTAATCTTCGCACAAAGGTAAACTTAAATTTCATGTGTATGTATTTTAACAATATTTATCTGTCTTGAGGACAAGAAACATGCCTGGGTAGCTGTGCCTGTGTTCTGATCACTGAAGATCTTTCTGAAAGGAAAGGTACCAAGAAGGGAGGGATTGGTTTGTGGTTAAAGTCTGAGTAGGACAGTGGGTCTTGACTCTCTCCATGGTTTTGTAATACTTTTCCTCCATAGATTTAAGAAAACCATATGGTTTCTGAGCTGTGTATACCTCAAAAAACACATGCATACACACACAAAAGGCTCAGGGGAGGAAATTAATTACTTCTATCTATTCTTTTATCCATCTTTCATAAATAGTTTGAGTTAGGATCTGTCCCTTTCAAGTATCTACCCAGCACCTAGCAAAGCAGCCTCTGGGAATGCTCAGTTGTCCTTTTCAAATACTAAAAAAAAAAAAAAAGAAAAAAAAAAAAAAAA
>JBBMKD010000053.1:60538045-60555146 GCA_037834095.1 Argya squamiceps | reverse complement strand
TTTTCCTTTTCAAACACCAAAAAAAAAAAAAAAAAAAAAAAAAAAGGAGCAGGTGGGCTAGAAAAAGAAGAGAATAGTGGCAAGAATTCATTTGCTTGTCAGCCTGACCTTAAACAGAAATAATGCAAATGAGAGAATGAAAGGATTAAAAGGGAATCTCAAATTTTACTGTTCCACAAGAAAGTGTGAAAACACCAGTCAGTTTTCACAATATTTCATCCAGCTCTCAGCTGTCCAGGGCAAAGCCTCTTTTGGGGGACCTTTACTGGATCTTGCCAGGTGTTCTGCTGGAGGGAAAATTCCATCTATTGACAATGTAATTTATTGTCTTTGCTCATTCATCCAACCAAAATCAAAACAAGGGAAAACACAGCCTTGGTTGATACATCCTTTTTCTTCTCTTTCTTTTGGAAAGAGTAAGTAATTTTATGAGCCATGTGTGGTTTTGTGCGCAACTCGTTCCCATGTAGGACACAGCAAAAAGCCAGAAAGTGCTCCCCACCAGGCAGCTGATGGAGGTACAGCTACAAAACACCCCTGGGGTTGGTAAGGGCCTATACCAGCCTTGGCCTGTGTTAGACCTGGGCCACTGCCTCAGTGAACAGCATGGACTCATCTACCCTTGGTTTTCAGTAGCTCTGATACCGTCAGTTAACTCTGTCAAACCAAGAACTCTATCCTTGATTATTTTAGAAATGTTGCAAGGCAAAAATATTGAAAAATACACAAAGAGAAGTGAGCAGTATGATAGTAAGATATACCCAAAACACTGATGAAAATGTTTATATGGGCAGATGGAAAATACATGCATATTTTATATATACATACATGCATGTAGGTCTCATATTCAAATCAGAAAGGAATTGGAGAGGTCATCACAATTTCAACATTATTTGGAAGATGCAAATTTATGAAGAATAGCATAGCTGATGTTCTACACCTGGTGTTGTTTCCAGAAGGAATAAATGATCATTGTTAATCTATAAAACCCCTAGCTCTCCAAAACCAGGCTTCATGTTAGTGCCAAAAATCTGCAGTCTGCTGTTGGGAGTGATAGAAACAGTTAGCAGATTCAGAAGGAAGGGGGAGACCACATCAGGAGGTCTATAACTGTTATAACTTCAACATATATCCAGGGCCTATTTTTGCAGCATTCTATTGATGTGACTGAAGTATTTTGACACAGGGAGTGTGTTAGGAAAAAGGGGAGTGGCAGGTGCTAAGGTGTGATGGATTCTGGGCTCTGCTTGCATGGGCTCTTTCTCTGGAGAGAATACACTTATCCTCAGACACGTTTTATCCAGCTTGTGCAATTATAAAACACGAGTAATGCTGGATTAAACTGGGTTAGCAACAAAGGGCGAAATAACTTTAGCAAAGTTGAGCACACAAACACCACACAATCTCCCATCTCTCCAGTGTTCAGCAGCTGTTCATTTGAAATAATTTGATGCCTGGGATTAAGTTTCCATTTAATGACAACAAAATGTACAAGATAGGAATACTGGCCACTGGAGATTTGGTGACAAACTTCACTTCAAGGGTTGGATCTTTTTCCTCACTTCAGAGTAGCTGACCAGCACTTCCTACTTTCCTTTCAGTTCTTTATAGGATACACTCAAAATCTATTTGATCAAATCCATAGTAGCAGAGCAGAACAGTGATTCAACGATTATTAAAATGGCATGGAACACCATCCTATGGTTGCTACTGTGTGTATCTTGGCCAAGAACATATAAAAATATAAATATTGTGTTGCATAAATATCTTTCTGGGGGGAAAATCCCAACAATAGAAGTCTTTTTAATCTAGCAGACACACTTATCATATTAATGAAAAAATGCAAATACTGTCTTTTTAAAATTATTATTAATAGAAGGAGTAATTAATCATCAGAGTAATTTGTCCAGGGGGTGTTTTAGCTTCTCTGTCACTTAGAGTTTTAGAGTGAAGATTAAAATGTCATCCTGAAAGATTTGCTCTAATCAACCAGAGGTTATTGGACTTGATGCTGCAATTAATACACAAACATCTCTGACTGTAATGAACAGGGAGTTTGGCTAGAAGACCTTATCTCTTCCTTTTGACATTGCCACATCTGGCTTTATGTTATAAGTCAGGGTGAACTTCTGAGGACTCAAGAGAGGCGTGAAAAGAGTAAAAGTATGGATTAGAGCTCCTCTGAGATGAGGACTGGACAATGTGCTGGACAACATGTTCTAGCTGACACTCTGAGTGATGGGATTGAACTAGACAATTCCTGGAGGTCTCTTCCCATCTCACTTGTTAAGTGGTTCTTTAGCACAACACATTTTCTTCCAAGCTCATGTAATCTTTTACCCTTTGGGACCAGCATATTTCTGCCCATCCTCAAAACAAGTAGAACTGGGGATGCTGTAAAGTGTGGCATTTTCAGGGCACATGAGGAACGACACAGGCACAGCAGGTCAAGAGAAAGCTTCTACTTTATTTTAAAAATCTGACTCCATATATACATTTTTACAAAAGGCCAAATATTGGCTACACAGGTTGCTACTTCTTCGACTTGGATGGTGAATATCACTGTCCATCACATTTCTCCACCCAGAGCAGAAAAATGTAAACAATAGATAAATGCTAACAATATACATTGTTTTTGTGAAGCTGTGTGAGAAACTCCAGTTCAAGACTGTAAACAACCAAAAGACTTTTGCATCAGAGTGACAGTAAAGGTGTACACAGATCCTTCACAGATGCTCACTGTTTTCCAAACCGCAGTTTGACAGCCATGGTAGTAACCTATGATGTCATTAGATTGATAGGCAAAATAATTCTTCAGTCTGTCTGGGTAATTCTGCCCCTTATGCATTGTTTAGTGTTTATTGGTTATTCAAGAATTGAACTTTGCTGGCTTGAAAAGTGCACAGACACAGGATTAAGCCTACTAGTAACATGGTAGAACACCTGAGAAGAAGAGAAGGAGATAACGAGGTCCCATCCAACCCTGAGATTGATTTCATAAAGATTAATCTGTTCAGCAGACATTGCTTTGGTCAGTCTGTGGGTCTGGGCACAGGGAGCAGGGTGGGTCATGGGAGCAGTGGGAGTTGTGGGGAAACTCTCACCCAGCACTCACTCAGGCTGCTGTGAGAGGAGAGGAGGCTTGGGAGAGGAGGCTGGTGCAGTGCCTGGTGACTGTCACAGCTGCAGTCAGCAACATGTGGTCTTGCCTGGAGCTTAAATGCTTTGGAAGGCCCTCCGAGGCCAAATTGTGGAGGGCCTTATGCCCAAATGGTTCTCCAAAGCAGCTGGCTGCCTTGCTAGGGTGGCAATCTCAGCCAGCAGCTGGAAGCATGTTATTTTCCCATGGCAGCTATCTAGAGAGTTCCAATGGAATTTAATTTAATTCTGCAGTGGTTTACTGAAGGCAGTCTCCAATGATATATTGGTTTCAAAGCATTCCCTTTTCAGCTTCGTCTCTCAGGCAGCAATTCTTCTAGATCTCCTAGGCTTCTTAAATAAAATATATCTTCTCTATAATTCTTCCCTGTCCCCTAAAAAGAGGTAGGAACAGGCATATGCCTGACGCAATGCTTTATATGCCACAAGTATTGTTACCAAGCAACCATCCCATGCAGCTTTGGCAGAGCACAAACTTCTTCAGTCACTAACCCTTCAAACACCTGAGCCAAGATGTGCCAGCAGTAAACATCAGAGAACTAAGTGAAGCAATACAGTAGCAAATGATTTTTCTGAATCAACAAATGATTAAGGATAATTACAGTACATTAGGTCTTTGGTTATCATGAAAATTTTATAAAATGTTGCCACAAATGAGTATGCTTACTTGTATGTAAAGAATAATAATATCTATTTGTGAGAGAAGGAAACCTCAGTAATCACTAATCTATGAATTTTTATTATGGCAGGTTCAGCATATTCTATATGAAATTCAAAAAACATTCACAAATTCTACCCCAAACTAAAATAAAGGGAGAAATGAGATTTGTTAATTGCAACCAAATGCTCTCCCATCAAGCACTACAGGTACTAATTTATGTCAGCACAAAGCAAGTGTAAAATTTATCTTACCTCACAGTGGCATTGCTGAAAAGTCTTCCATTTCACAGCCATTAGAATAACATTTCTGTACTTTGCTCAGATTTGTGGCTCTGAGGCTTTTTGGAGTGCGTAAGCAAAGATGAGGGATCAACAGGTTCCAGTTATCAGGACTCAGTTGGCTGCAGCCACCTGGGACTGGGTGTGGGGTGTACTTATTTTTACCCAGTGGGTTAAAGGAGCAGAAAACAAAGTAGGTGGAGACACTTGTCTCAATCCATGAGTATAGATACATTCCAAATGGAGGACATGAGCATTGCCCAAAAGAGGCCAGGAGGGTAAGAAGTTCCAAAATCAGTGCCCACTACCTGAAATGAGGAAATTTCCATATAATCAGCCTTCCCTTTGCTTCTCTGCTGCTCAAAGGAGTTGACATTCTACAGAAGCACAGCTCGGTTCCTCACAAGAATAGGTCTTATAGTCCATCAGATCTCCTCTTAGTCATAAATAGAAACAGGAGAGAGACCTTTGAAAATGAGAGCATAACTTTGTGCTGTACATTCATCTGGCTAAAAAAGAGAACTGGTGGAAACCAGTGGGTAGATGATGAAATTAATGGTACTCAAGGTCAGGTATTTGCTCAACATTGGTATCTGATTTGAAAATGTAGATGTTATGAAGTTCATCTGTAAATTATAGTGTGCAGAATCTTGCATATACAGAGGCCAAGTTTGTCCTTTTCCATGCAAATAAATATCCAAGAGCTAAGAACAACAGTGCCCGAGGTCTGTTTGACAGCTGTGTGATTGAATGGGTTTGACAGATCCAGTCCCTCATACGCTATTGATGCAGCATTCAAAAGTGTTTGAAGACTTCATAACACGTTGAAAAAGCCACAAGACTGATACTGTTCAAATGTCCGACTCAAAGGCACAAATTTCTCTTACTACTTGATTTCTTGGAGCTGATTCCAGGTAAAAAGTTCCTGAGAAATAATGCTAGCTTCCCAAATGTACCGGTTCTCACAAAGGAAGACATTTGAAATATCACTATAGATTTTGCCCATTCTGTTTTGTGAGGAAAAGGAATCATTAAGTAGCTCATTCAATTTTGATCTTTCATGCAAAATTTCTTCGAATGGCCTCTCAGTGAATGCAAAAGGGCAGGAAGAAAACCATCTATGTTATTTCCTTCAGCATTTTTGTGGTTTGAGGGCGGTCTCCTGTCATCACGGATTCTGTCTGAACCTGTGATTTACACTTGGCTTGCAGACCCTGGCTCTTTGAGATTTTGTCAAACCATTTTTAATTTTTTGTAATAAAAATCTGCAATTAAATCAATGGAACTTTACAAATAACCATGACTAAAATAAGTGTTCTGTTTTTCGAGGATCCTACAAAAGCAGGTTCATATAATACTACAGGTTTCATGAAACTTTCCTTGCTGTTTTCGATCTATGGATGACATATGTGTTCCCATTTTTTATTTAAAATCTTGCAAATTTATGAATCTCTTTTGCTGGTCATATGCCAGGGTAGCCTGTTGCCAAGACAAACAAAAAAATGACAGAATTTTCTAATCCTTTTCTATTTCCTTCCAGAAGAAAGGAGATCATTACAGTCTGGCTTCTTCACATAATGTAGCTATAGATTCTTTCTTGAATTCTCTTTTGAATGTATTATTTTTAATATAATTTTTCATGCAGAAATAATTTCTTCTAAGTGCTCTTCCTGTGGCATGAAAATGAATACTAAATGTTATTTAAAGGTAGATCACTGACAAGTTTGGTATTTCTTTGAAGAATTCTCCTGTTTTAAAATGACTTATGGTAGCACTTATGCCTGCTAATCTGGACACTGTGCTGTTCCTGATCATTATTGAAAACAGGCCATAAACTCATCTAATAAAATGTTCTACTGCAGAAATGAAATATTGCCAAAGCCCAGTCTTTCTTTTTTTTTATTCTTTTTTCTGTGTGTCTGTCAATCCTAGAGCTACATATCATGTATGTTTATCTTTGCTATTTATATTTTCCTTTTAAATAGCATCCATCTTCAAGGGAAATAACTTTTCTGTATATCATCATTTTAGCTAATTTCTACTGATCTGATATTGACATATTGCAATATGCAATTATTCATTGCATTTAGTAGCTGCATGTAGAAGCAACATTTTGAGACCCAACAAAAATCCTTATAAAAATTAAGGGAGCTATTAGAATATCATGCCCAAATCTCCTGAACAATAATACACAGAGGTAATTTTTAATTTGTGAGTTTACTTTTTACCTCCATGACTTTTTTTTTCATGTCATATGAATATTCACAGAGATTACATTTGTAAAATCAGAATTACACTCTTTCCTGTCAACTAACATCGAAGCCAAAAAAAAAAAAAAAAGAAAAAAGTAAAAGAGGTAGTCTACTCAGTAGGTGAAATTTCACAAGTGGCTAAAAGTATTTTTTCCTGAGTTTAGTATACAAAAAGTGTAATTTTTTTGGTAGCATTTCAAGGTCCTAATCAAATCATGTCTTTTTTATACTGTTGCATGAACACATATACATTACCAATCAGAAGTTCTTTTAAAACTGAAAACATATTTTTATTTCCATATTTTGAGAAAGGGATTTCAAATATTTTTTTCACAATTTTTATTTCAAAAAAGTGCAGTAACATGAGATAGGGCTAAAAGTTTTATTCAGAGTAACAAGAATTTGCTTGTTTTTGTGTAGATTCTCTCCAGTTTCAATAATACAAGATATTTGTTGGATAAGCAAGTCCAACAACAGTGTGACAGCTTTTCCCACTGAGGACACCACTTACATCCATCTCCAAGTTTTCCTGTGGAATTGTGGTTTTAGTATTCCTTCTCCTGGGAAGTAAATGCAAAACCCAAATGAATCACTGTGGAATGCCAGTGTCCACTTAGCACTGTTTTGTCACACGTTATCTCAGCTCTTGTGGATAATGGAAAAGTAATCTGATATTTCACTTTCTGTTTCATTTTGGGATACAAGCTTTCCAGCTTGTCAAGTACAATAAAGATATGACATGTACAATAACCTTTTCTTTCATTGTGAATCAAAATGTGTTATAATAAAATAGGCTGGCAGAGTTCCATCAACCAGAACACTTTAACAAGTCACTTGCTGCAATTACAAAGTAAGTGGAGGAGGAAAAGAATGTCAGTTTGTCTTTGAAACCAGGAACAGGCAGGGTCTCATGACACAAATTTATTTTTTATTATTTCAAGCACAATAAATCAACTAATAAATTCATTATTTATCTAATTTGCATTTCAGAGGTTTTCTTAATTAATTTTTTCGCTTTCTTTAACAATGCATGGCTCTATATATGCCTCCCTTGCATTAAAATGTGGTTAATTCTGCTGGTATCAATCAGCTGTCAAGAAAAGCAGCATGAATTTCCTAGAGAACTCCACCTCCATAGAGTCCATGCTCAGCAGAACTTTTATCTTCCAGCAAAAGTCAGATTTAGATAAAATGCATGTCTCTCAATTTAAACAACAAGGACACTTTTTAAATATATTTTTCAAGCATGCATTTCCCTTCTGACTTGTTTCATCAGAGAAGATTTTATCAGCATTTGATAGATTACCCGCTTTTGCCCAATTCTGGTTAAATTATAAGGATAATAATTTCTAATGTTAATATTAGTAATGTTTTAGGAGCTTCTTAACCTACATATATGGTAGGAAAACAACCTCCTCTGTCTTCCTGTGAGTTAATCTGGGGATAGGAACTCTTGTGAAGATTATTCTCCCTTGGTCCTCTGGGTCTTGACTTCATGTTATATCAAACCATTCATCATGGAAATCTTGTAGCCTGGCTCTTCTCTTTATAAATTCAACTGCTTTTTTCTCACTCTATCTCTTGCATTGCTCCTCTTGATGTCTTTGTTTTCCTTCTATTACCACTCTTAGTCTTTAGGTACTTGCACAGGGACATTGCTGAATAGTAATAATAGAGACAGAAGTGCCCTGCATTTCTGCAAGCTATCTTTATCTTTTTTAAAATATTTCATTTTCCATTCTTGCAAATGGAATTTATGAACATTTTTAGGCTTTAAACTGGCCATGATAAGTGCTGTTTTCTTCTCAAAATGTATCTTTGAAAATAATGATTGCTGTTGAGAAAATAAAATTACCTTGCTATGTAAGCTATAAAATGGCTCTTTGATATGTGAGTTATAAAATGGGGGAAAAATCAACCTGTGCTGTGCTGTATTCCCTAAGAGAAAAAGATGTGGATTCATGTGTTCTTAAAATACCTGTAATATTACATGAAGTTTCAGTGACAGCTACTTGCAAGAAACATCCAAATGGATTTTCCAACAGACTCTTCCTCCTTTGTATAATTATCAAACAAATAATTTCATATGAAAGCATGTGTCTGTATAATTATAGGAGCACCTTAAGCACTCTGATTCACTGGTGTCTCAAAGAAGCATGGTTCAGTGGATAGGACATTACATTGGTTATTGAGAGAAACAGGTAATTTTCTCAGCTTTGATTGCAGTGAATTTTAGACACTTAATGTTTGAGGTTATTCATTTGTAAAACCGGTTTGATAATGCCTGTCCCCACTCACACATCTATGACACAGCACTTTAAGCAGTGGTACCTTCAAATACAGAGGAGAACCACAGACTTTTTTGGAAAAACAAGGACTTTTAAGGAGGATGATTCTGAAACAGAATGTTCTTTTTAGTTTTCTGGCTCAACAACTGTGCAATACTTTACATAGAATTATTCTTCCATCTGAAAGTACTCCCAGCTGTTACAGTCACAGGTTTTTCAACATTTACTGTTCCTTAATATAAAATGAATGTGGCAATTCTCCTGGATCCACCACATATTCTCCTCTGGTCAGGGACATGACCAGAATAACTGTATGTGTAAGAGTGACCAGTCATACACAACACAGTAAAAAATTACAGTGGCAAAGTGGTTGCAGTAAGGATAAAAATGAGGAAAAAAAAAAAAAAGCTGAGAACGTGGACAGTACTGCTAGGAATATCCATCAAGACAGTGCAAGTATGGGTGGTATAAATTATATGGAGATCATGTTACCTTAATGTTTTATTATCTAGCTTGAAAGAGAACTATGGTTGCATTGCTGAAACCATGATTTTTTTTTCTTGCCTGTTACAGAACCAGAATTTTTTTGCTGGAATTCATTTAAATTTCATATTATAAGTCAAGATTATCACTTACAATCACCTCCACATTCAGGTAGTTGCTGATTGTCAGCTGTAATATTAACTACACTTTTACTTCTGCAGAAATGTGTCTCTGCAGCCCTGTGTACCACACTTTAAGCCATTAAAATGCTTAGGTCAATCCTCCTCCCTGCTGTCCTTTTTAGGTATTAATTGAATTTTTTGTTTTTACTCAGGGCAGAGGGACACAACTTGTCTACTGGGACTTCAACATGAGAGCGAACAACTGCACTAAACTGTGCACAAATAGTATACATTCATTATAGCAATAAATTTTCTCCTAAAAATAATGTCTGAAGCTCACCAGGGCAGTAAGAAAAGTTACTTGGTTAGCAAGAGTCTGTGCCTCATTGCCTGAGACTTAGGATAAATTTATTTGCTAATTCAGATTTTTCAGTTAGGTGAGTGCTTGGAAGTTATAATGGAAAATAAAATCTGATCTACAATCCTTCCCATGAAAAATATCAGAAGCCAATATTCAATTTCTTTAAAGGTAGATGCCACACACAATCTTCTGTAGCCTTGTTGCAAGTATTGTGTTTGACCTAAGGAGAAGGGACACAGGGACAGCAGAAGGGTTTTGCATAGCAACCCTGGTGAAGATCTAAGGTGAAGGCAACAACTCTTAAAGATGAAGCATCAGATGCCCCAGACCACCCAGGCCCTGACATCTCTGCTAAGGTGGCTGTTCAATACCAGTTCCATGATACACATCTCACACCCAAAGCGTGGAAAACACCAATTCATTTCCAGTAGGGCCTCAAACATTCAAGAGTAAATGTTAAACCTCCCTCATTTCCCAGGTGGAGTGGATCCAGAATTAGCGAGCAGCTGACAGGTTTGCTGCCTGGTGAAAGGAAAACCAGCAGGATTTGTGGATGCAGGGGTGCAGGGATGCAGTCAGGCACAGCTCTGAGCAGCACTCCTGGTGAGCCCTTCCTTCATGCACCACGTGTGAGGGGCTCACACTGTTCTATCACCCTTCACAGCTCCCCAAACATAAATCCTCCCTGGGCTTCTGGGAAGGAAAATGGGACAGCTAAAGCAGACAGAAACATTGCATAACAAAATATGCAATGCTGGAGGTACCTTGGAAAGATATGGAGGACTTTGATTTTTTTTCCCCCAAAGATGAAAGAAACAGATGTTCAATATAACCATAAATTTAGTGTAAATTACTTGGCAATTGTTTTAGTTTCACTCAGCTCAACATGTTATCTTCCTCCCCTTCCTGTTGGATGTCTCAGTTATTTTCGGCAGATGAATATGTCTCACTCCAAAGAAACAGAAGCCTTTTTATTATTATTTGGAACTGCAGATAAGAGAAGTCCAAGAAAATAATTTCAGAGACAGAATACCTTGAATTTTATGTGACAGAACTCATGAAACATCTCTATCAAATCTTCATAAATCACAGTCTCTGTCCACTCCTAGACTGAGAAAAAACAGAGATATCAATTTTTTAAGAAGTTGCCTGTTTCCTCCTTACAATTTTAAGAGTTCTGGAGAAGCACATTTTAAGGCACAGAATTTTAGCTTTGCTTATAATCTATATTTTTGTAGTGTTTAATTTCAGTTGGAGAGGGTGGAATTTGTTGCTTGGGAGTCTCTACAAAAAAAAGGTTTTTCTTTCAATCTTTTTTTGGGGATTGTGGTTTTTTTTTTTTTTTTTTTTTTTTGCTGTGTCTGGTAAAAACTGCAAAAAGATAAAGTTTATCACAAGGAAGATATTTTTAATGTTTTTCAGTTTATATTTACACTGTAAAAATAGTTGTGCACATATTTTTAGAAGATATGGATACACAAAGGGTAAGTTTATGGCTTTGTAGTTTAAAATATGCCATTTTCAATGACTTACATACTTTCCCCATGAGGTAAAGCAGAAAAATGTAATTAACCTCTAAGAAAAAAAAGGTATCTATGAATTTTGAGTTTCTTTTAAACAAATAAACTTCAACTAATATTTTCTAAAATAAAATGAAACCTGTCAGAAAACAAACAGGAAATACTTTTGTCTGATGTGTTGGTAACATTCAAAATATTATGCTACTTCTTTTTCAGAAAACTTTTCTGATGCTCAAGTTCACTGTTTGAGGGTGAAGAAACAGCCTCCAGAAGAAAAGAGTAGAAGGATTATGGAGACCCACTAAAGATCAGATATTGGCAGAAACAGTGACTGAAATGTCTCTCTGGAGCTGAACTAAATCATGTCTTAGCCAGAAAAAGACTTCCTAAACAACATTTAATGGTGTAGATAATGGGATGTGTTTTGTATTAATACAATATAATAGACTTTATGGTAAAATTTTCTATACCTATAAAGGGAAGACAAGGATTATATATCACTTTAAGGGTTATAAAATGAGGAGAGCAGTGAAAAGTGGTTGAGTACTTATTTTCCTGCAGGGAAGTAAATTTGAGTTGATGGACTCTACGCAAAATTTTCTTATAGCTGTAATAAATTCTTATATGCTTAATTCAGATTGTGGACACCTGTAAGGATACCAAACACCAAATACTGAAATGGAAATAAGTATAAGACCACCTACAACTAGTTTTGAAGATGAAAACAAAACAAAAATTTATATTAGGATAAAAAGGGAATATGTTTTTTTTTCAAACTGCAAGCAATATACCATGCAGAGAGGTTTCCTTAACACCTGCAATATGTAAACACCTTGTAGCTGATGATGGAGAAGCAATGATCTCCCTACTCCAACCTGTGGTGGGCATGAGCTGAGTCTACCTGTTTAAACTGAAGATTGAACATGTTGAGTGAATATTTCAATATTGAACATGTCAAGTGAATTTCGATATTTCAATATAAGGAAACAAAGAAATGGGCTTGGCATAGAAATGGTGAAAATAAAGCTAATTCCCTGTTATGTGTGCAGTGGTGCAGCAAGCAGACAGGCCTCTGAACTTTAGCTGAATGAACTGCAAAATCAGGGAATGATTCAATGAAATTAAATTCATTTGGGTGTATTCCCCAGAGCAATTAGAAGTGTTATAATTGAGAATAGCATTAAATCATTAAAAGGTTCTAGCCAGAAATGGATCTGTATTTAATTCCCAAATGAAAAAATTACATCCTAGAAGAGATGAGGAGACAGAGTTTCCTGAACTGAACCTGTCCTACACCTGCCAGCATGAACTGGTCCATGAAAATGCTGACTGATAGTGAACAGAACCTACCTACCCACTCTGAAAGGCAGAGAAACCAGGTAACCTCTCTGAATTACAGAGAGTAACAGAGGAAGTAAACAAGGGTGTAAATGATGGCTGCTCTTTGTAAAGACATCAGTGGAATCTCTCCAGAGAGAAAGCAGAGGGAAACAGAGCTCATACAGAAACAGAAACATTGCTTAGGGAGCTTGGAGGAAGAGCGTATAACTACGTTTCATGAACATCAATCCAGGAATACTCACCTGAGCACAGGTCCTATATCACAGTTCAAAGGTTGGAACCATAAATGAAGATTTTGGCAGCAGACAGGTGTCATGGTTTGAACCCAGCTGGCAAGTAAGCCCCACATAGGCACTCACTCACTCCCTCCCCTCCAGTGGAAAGGGGAGAGCACAGGATGAGTAAGAGTGAGAAAATTAATGGCTTGAGGTAAAGACAATTTAATAAATTACAGCAAATTGTACTGTTCTGCTTGCAACTCTCTAAGGAATTGTAAGGACAGTGCAGTTCTGTACCTGCAGGATTTTTTTCTTGATGATCCTCCTGTGACAGCAAAGGAAGACTTGAGAAACAAGGAAAGGCTTCATTGCATGTAAGATACTTTATGCACTTTTGAGGCAAAAAAAACACCCAAAGAATAAATTGTGCTTTAATAGGACAGAAAACTGAAATTAACTCTCAGAGTGGCTGTTTTCTTCAGGAACTCAAGTAATAATAACAAAACATTTGTTAGGAAGGCAACTATCACAATTTTACAGGAAGCACTGAGGTGCAGTAATGAAAGCATGGAAAACCAAAAGTTATTTCTTTGGACCTGCTGGCCACAAAATCAAAGCATTGGACATGACTTATGAAGGAATGATGCCTAAAGCAGCACCTGATGTCCATATCAATGTGCTGAAGAGCTCTAGAAGCAGCAGGAATCTGGCTATGCAGGGAAGAAGTTAAAAATAATAAAGAAAAGTGCCAAACAGCCACTAAATGGTGGCTGAAATCTTTTCCCCATAAGCCAGAAGTAGTGCATGTAATAACAACCTCTGCTATGAAAACATCTAAAGCCTGGTGAACCATACATGCTGCACAACTCAGTATGACTCTGGAGACCTACTGTCTATCACCCAAAGTATTCTGAGCTGGGAGAATGTTTGGGGAAAACACTGACAGCAGCACTGGTCAAAACTGAAACAAGACATTGTAATGAAAATATCACATTTCTGCATAAATTTGCTCTGCAAACAGTGTCAGTGGGATGGCTTTTAAAATGCCAGCTGTAGAGTAGATTTAATTACTATGATTTGGGTTACCAAGAGTTCTGGAGCATGAATAAGTAGGAAATAAAATCTCCAAATACTGCAAAATTATGATATACAGTTAATACAATTCCTGCATAAACCAGGCAGTGCTGGCATGCCTTGCAGAGGAAGAATAGAGGAAATAACTGTTAAATCACAGTATTACTTGTAATCTGTTAAGCAGAGATCAAAGGCAAAGATACTGGAGAGTTGTGTTGCTCAGTTACAATCAGATGGAGATTTGCAGAGGTCACAAGATGGGGCTTCTCTGGCACATAACAAGGGTTACAACTTTTGTTTGCTTAAGGAGGAAGAAAAGGTGCTATCAGAAGATGACTGACAAACCAAAGCACCTTTGGGAGCTGTTTTCATAGTTGCATTAAAGAATCAGAAAACAAACCAAACCCTAAAAACTTGGCACAAATAACACCAGCCAAAGAGAAATTTCCAGCTTATGTTACAGCTACACTTTTTATTGCAGTTTTTTTATCTGTTCTTGGTGTCTGCAAGCACACATATCTGTTGTTTATAATAAATTCTGAATTCTTTTGCTAGCTTAATTCAGGTTGGCCAAGGGAATACAAGTTTCATTTGTGGTGTATTCCTAAGACAGAGTGTAAACAGGCAGCCAGCTATGGATACATTAATATGTCCTGTGGAAAAGTGCAGTCTGTGCTCAGTGCTTTGTAGTTAGCCCTGAATCTACATTAGTGTTTGTACAAGAGTCATAAAGTCAATTAAACTGGACTGCCTTGGTTGCTGCCCCTTGAGGGGAGTTATTGTTTGAACTGGGGAAAATGCATCAGGGGAACAGCCATGGTGCTATTTTTAAGGTGAATATATTTGATTACTCTTGATTGTAAGCTTGAGGGCTCTAAGGAAGCATGAAACTGAAGCTCAGATTTTCCTGTGTTTAGTTTTAGGTTTAAGCTTCTTGTACCAAAGTAGGTTACATTCTGATAGTTTATGAAGTTCTTATGAAGTTTCTGCAGAGTTTAATTGCAGCATTTACTGTTTAATATTCTAGCCATACTTCATATTCAGAGGCAATAATATTTCCTCTTTGTTATCAGTTTTCCATTTTGCAAAGTAACATATGCCACTGAAAGTAAGTAATATATATCTTGCCTATGGGGTCTCCTTCAAATACGTCATGCATGGGATTCAGGTACATAAAACACCCTTCTCCCTCCTTATTCTCCATTTATGAGTTCAAATACAGATATTTAACACTTTAAAATCCTAGTAAGCCTGCACAATATAAACACTACACTCAAAGCCATCATTTTTTTAACAAATCATAAGTATTTTATTGCTGAAATCTGCAGAAAAGCAAATGGTGATATTATGTTCATCTTGTGTATTTAATGGTAGGATCTGGGCACTGCTCTTCACTTGATTGAGGTGTCTTAGTCCTCAGCTAAACCACTTCGTTCCTCCATGTTCAGGGAAGCAGAAGTCCAAAAGTTCTCTCCACTTTTCTCAGATTTTACAAGGATTTCTTTGCTGCCACATTTGATGAAAAGGCCTCTGCACACCTGTTGCCTTCTAGCTCAAGACATCATAAACTCCTCAAACTACTTTTTCAGCTTTCTTGTTTCTTCCCTAACCTTTTGGACTTTTCCAGACATTTTGCTGGAAAGGAACCAATTGTAAGCCTTCCACGTTCCAATTAGAAATGGAAAACATCTTACCTCTTTTTTAAAGGTCAGATATATGAACATTATAGTGAAGAAAATAATTAATTTGGACAAGGGATAACCAAATTCTGAGAAAGAAAATACTTTTCTTAGAAAAATTCTCAAAAATGTTTTAAATTTCCACTTGTATTTACCTCCAGTATCTTGTATCTCTCCAGGGCTCTCCCTGCCCCTTCGTGTCACACATTGCTGGCCCAAACACAATTTCCAAGACTTAGGATTGGGTTTAGGACACCAGCCTCCTCTGAAAGAGCCAATTTTCCATCTAATAAAGGGACATCTATTACAAATGGCACTATAAATTTTCTATGATAAAAGTGTGGCCATACAGGAGAAAAGATGAACTCTTGACAGTGTTAATTTATTGATGTCCCTCAAAACACTGGTTTGGCTTTTTCTTTTTAAGCCCAAGGAACCCATAAACTTTTTGAAGATTTTGTTCAAATTCCCCAAAGTGCTCTTAGGTCCTCAGCATTACCATCAAATTACACAATATGAAATTTTTCATTTGACATGTGCAGCTCACCCTAGCTACACCCAAATTAGAAACATCACATAGATATCTTGCTATCTTACTATTCTTTTTCCCTATTGTATTTCAAAGAACATTCAGAGATGCAAAGATATTTTAAAATTAAAGCTAATAAAAAATCCAATTTGATAATACTTGTACATCCCTCCAAGGGTCCAATCTTGTTTAAGAAAGGGAGAAGGTCTCTGTTTTAGACTGAAAAGATCCCTTCTTCCCTACTAATAAGTCAATCAAGACAGAGATGATAGACAGCCTAAGTCCACTCAGTCAAAATCTAAATAAAATATATCCTGCTTCGTATGAAGACGAAGAATACTGAATTTAAAAATTAGAAAAAAAAAAGAAGTTATATTTTGATGAGATGATATTTTGATTAAATCCATCCAAACTCATCATTTCAGTTATGCAGGAAATAAAGAACTCTTAAAATTATTTCTAATTTAAATTGAATACAAATTAAGTATGTTTTTCCTCCCTGAAAAATGGCTTTCTGCAGACATTTGTACCTAAGTGCCCACTATGTTATATGGGACTATGAAAATTTTAATTTTACATCATCATTCATTTCATGAAATTGCATTTATTATTTTATGTGCTTTTCTAGTATTTCACTAATGGTAAAGTGTCTCCTGAAGTGTTCTCTAATTAGCTAGTGTCAAGCTGCTTCACTAAAACACAAGTGGAATGATCATAGAATAATTTGGGTTGGAAAAGACCTTCAAGATCATCCTGATCAAACACAAACCTAACACAGCCAAGCTCTTCACTAGACCATGCTCCTAAGTGCCATACCTACATGTCTTTCAAGAGCCTTCAGGGACAGTGACTCAAGCACTTCCCTGGGAAGCCTGAACAATGTTTGACAACTCTTCTGTGAGGAAATTTTTCCTAATATCTGATCTAAACGTGCCCCGGAGCAACTTGAGACCATTTCCTCTTGTCCTACCATTTGTTACTTAGGAACAGAGACCTACAAAGCAATTTTTCCATCATGACTTTGAAAGTAAAAAAAAACCCTAGTAAAATCATATTCCAGTTATCCATTTCGCCATTAAAAATAGCAATGCATGATGCAAACATTTCATGAGAAGCAATGCAGAATCCTGAGACAC
>JBBMKD010000053.1:60496832-60537945 GCA_037834095.1 Argya squamiceps | reverse complement strand
GTTATCCATTTCGCCATTAAAAATAGCAATGCATGATGCAAACATTTCATGAGAAGCAATGCAGAATCCTGAGACACTCTAAATTTTGAATTTAACACATTTCAGTATTTTAAAAAACAAGCTGTCAGAGGAACCCTTTCCATTTTAAAGTTTTTCAAGGAAATCTGTTTAGAGATATATTTGAGAGCCTGAAATGTGGTTAAATAGAAAGCTGTTTGCTGATGAAAAATGCCATCTCCAGATGAGAAAGAACCCAAATTAAAACACAGCACTGGCACAATAGCAGCTTCGAGGAAGTTTAAAGTTGAGCCCTGTGCATGACTGGCAATGCTGATGTGTGAAAAAGAAGTTAATCCACCAGCTGTTCTTTAAAAAAAGCAACAAAATACTCCTGTATCCCTTAAAAACCCCACTCCAGGAAGAGTGTTGCACTATAGGCCATGCCTTAGCAAATCTGGTTTATGGGTTATTTCTCATCTATCTGAACAAGAACCTCCTTTCCCTGAAGTCCAAAGTCAGTAGACAGCAGGTTGCTAGGTGGATTCCCTGTCTTGAAATGTTCTCCCACACTCCTTGATCCATTTCACTATCATCAGTGCAGCTGCTTTTTTTAAAAATTAATATTAAACTAATTTTTACTAATATTAAACAGACAAACAAAACCCTAGTTGAACAATAGAAATCAACAATAAATTCTCAGATGAGCAGCAGAACCAGAGCTTTTTGAGCCATGTTTGGGCAGCTTATTTACATTCTAAAATGGCATCTGATAAGAGAAAATGGACATAACACCTCAAATATTAGAATGGCCCTAAAAGTAGCTGCTGAATTATGAATTTTACAAAAGAGATTTTATGATATTGAGATAGTATTCACTGTTATTCCAATTTAAAAGAAAGGATGAGAAGATACTACGAATGCTCAAACATACATGGAAATATGGCACTAGAATTTTTCTTGGCAGACTTAATATATAGATTTGGTCCTTTTTGTTGTTGTCATTGTTTTTTGTTTTGATGAGAAGCATTGTTTGCTGGGGTGGTTTTTTTGTACTTGGAAGTATTGCCTTTAATACATCATTCACAGAAAACTCGATTTTTTTTTGAATAACAGCTCTACTTTTCCCTTATATCTGAGAAAATTTTATCTACTCATTAAAACAGTAGAAAGACTTAGAATAGATCATTCATGTCTGCTTTTTCAGGTTTGTATTCAACTGAACATTTAATTTTAGGGAACAGACTGGTAATGACAGCATAGCTAAATAGTGAAAAAGGGTTATTAAAAACGAAATGATATTATGTTAGCATTATGCTAAATCCTTAATGAAAATTGCATTGAAGAGATTATTTTCTTTAGAAGAATGCAAAATTATAGTCAGAGATATTAAGTGTAGCAAAAATAACTAAATGAGCCTGTTATTCACAAAAAGTAGATGCTCAAGCATATATTAACTTCCCTAATTACTTAACAAGCCTTTATAAATGCAATTATTCACAAAATGTAAATTGTTGTTGTAATTAACAATACTTAGAAAGTGTGGCAAACAGAACAAAACTCTGAATATTTTCTTTTTCTATCTGCAGCTTTCAGGACATTTATGCTCATTATTTTTAAGAGCAGTTAACATTTGTTAACTTCTGTTTTGGTAACAGGCTCTGACCTTTTGTCACATGTATCTACAGCTTTAGATTTATAGATTCTTATTGATAACAGCTAACTGTGGCAGCAGAGAGGTCAGTATGGGTTGTGCAGAAGGTCCATTTCTTGGTTAGTTTTTCCTGGCTGCACTGAAGTCCACAGTACTATGAAAACACTACAGACAATACCCATGCCAGTGCAGTGCTTGCTCTGGCAAACACCAGACAGAGAAGTGGCTGTTGGGTGCTCTCATCCTCACAGAACGTCTCTGTCCACACATATCCTCTCCTGAAGGATGATTGTTTTGCTCCTTTGAATTATTAGGAGAAAACTTTCTCCAGTACTGAAGCCTTACCAGGCTTACTTGTTTAAAGATCCACTTGTCATAAAGGTAGTGCTATACTGATCCTCTGCAAATGATAGGGCTGTAGATGTGTACAAGTATTCCTATTTTTCAGTGATTATATAGTGGACATGGGGAATATACAATTTCTCTGCTGTAATAAGATACTGTGAGATTTTTGGTGACTGCCACGCTCCCATCTTCTTTATTCCACCTCTACTTTTTATATAATAGCTATTTGTATTAGACATCACAGTGGAGAAAATATTGTATTCATCTTTCACAATCCTAAACAAGCTATAAGTATTCATGTGGTGGCGCGGAGTTTTTACCTTTGTATTGTTCAGTTATGTCAAGTTGGGCCTTGTTTCAAAATGGCTCCGGTTAACCTCCATTTTGTTGTTTACGAGTTATATGTTAATCAGTTAAAAGTTTTATGTAAGTCGATTGGTTCAAAGTTTTGTATGTCAATCATTGTTATATAACTTTGGGGAGTGGCTTCTCAGTTTAGATACTTTGTGAGGCGATGTTGTATTTGATTGGTTGCCTGTATCGTGCCACTTTCCCGCCTTAAACATGATTTGCTGTTGTTAGGTCTCCCCATCCCTAGTTCGTTCCTGGTTGGTTGTTTGTTGTTACCTTGTTTAAAGCTAGCCGCAGTTATAAAAGTTTGTTTCACCGTTGGTCGGGGTCTCACTTGTGGGCTCTGACCAAGGGCAATA
The DNA here is from genome assembly GCA_037834095.1 of Argya squamiceps. Classification (NCBI taxonomy): domain Eukaryota; kingdom Metazoa; phylum Chordata; class Aves; order Passeriformes; family Leiothrichidae; genus Argya; species Argya squamiceps. The sequence goes on along the minus strand of JBBMKD010000053.1, from coordinate 60,535,239 downwards.
AACCTCCCTTGTTTCACCCTACTTGTGAGTCCCGTCTCTCCTTCCTCGCTCCTTTTGTCCCGGTCCCTCGACAACCCTCTTCCAAGCAAGTCTGGCGACAACGAACCTCCCACGGTTTGCAGACGCGCCTTAGCCTCTAGCTGGGGATCCGGAAGGCGCGTGGCTCTCCGCCCAAGTGACGGGAGCTTGCCACTGCATATTCAGGATAATAGGAACAGTACTTTAACTCCAAATCTAATCTTTATCATTTATTGCTCTCTCCTTTACTGTTACCTTCATCTGGGCAGCTCAGTAGGAAAGGACAGAGCCTGAGATTTTTGGTTTTGAGTTCACCAACCCTTTTAAAGCAATGCTTTACACCTTTCAATCCTGTGCCTTAGCTGCAGGCAGTGCTGGTGTTCTGGCTATTCTCACTCTGTTAAAGTGAGAGTTTTCTCTTTGAATAAAGCACTCGTTTCAGAAGAGCAACAAACTAGTCCCACGTCTTTACCAACCCTAATCTTACAGGACAAGTTATCACTACTCCTGTGTGTAGTATGCATTATCAATCTCAAATACTCAAAATTACTTAAATTTACTGAAAGGAGGGCAATTGGAATACATTGATTTATGTTCCATGAAAAAAACAACAACAATTTGAAATCTGAAGCAGTTCACTGTGTAATTTTTCCAAAATGACTGTTATACTTAGATGAGAAGAAATTTTATCAAAGTGGGAATTTTGAGCTTTGTCTTTTAAACTCTATTTTACTCTCACAGATATCAAAATATCCTGTAAATTTTTAATCTCAGTCACATTAAAAATTACCATAATTCAAAAGGAGCAGCTCCTAAAGTTGGAACCCTGGTGCTGAGGATGCAGTGAACACACCACATGTGGTTTTGGGGCAAGTGCCAGAAGTAGGGCTCCAGTCTGATCCCACATCCTTGACTTGTGGCACTCTTAACCCATGGCCCACTAACATTTGGTCAGCATCTTCCAGTTCAATTTGATCTGAAAAGAATGAATTAACCTCATGAGGTTGTGGGTTCACCTGAAAAGAAACCAGGTCATGCACTCTAAAACTCTATGGTGGGAACCAAAGTGCAGAAAATGGGGATGACCAGGTGAAAAGATTCAGAAGCAGTCACAGATGATCTGAACTAAAAATCTAATGTAGACTCCCCCTGGCTTGGCCTTACACCTGCCACCTTTCAAAGAAAGAAGAGAAACCAAGTTTTTACCTTTTATGGCTACTCAGTAAATGTGCTTCAGTTATGTCATAATCTATGAAAAGAATCTGTGGGACTACATTGAAAATACTGAATGTGGAATAAAATACATAATTTATAAAGAAGAATGTACAGTGATGCAGTATTTAAAATGTTCTTTCTGATAAATAAATACTTTAATTGGTGTAATGAAGTTTTGGATATTTTGGGATCAAATCTCCAGGTTTCAGGAAAACTCTGCCTGGAAAGACATCTGGACACCAAATCTAAAAATGCAACTGAAGTTTGTCTTCTGCGGATATGATAATGACTACTAAAATAACAGAGTCTGAACTAGTCTGTAGACAGGATTCTGCACTTTCCTTTGAACTCTCTCTCCAGTGACAATTGGTACAATCCATCAGGATCAGAGAGGTTGTCCAGAAGTCACAGAGGAGAATTTGACAAGAAATTATTTGATGATGTATATGAAGGATTCAGGCCTCATTCATTTCAGCACAGTTGCTCTTACTCTGCGAGGCTGCCCTTCCTTTTTGCACTGGAGACAGTAAATCCATACCAAAAACCAGGTCTTAAATTACTTTCCTGAACAACTTAAAGTCCCGTTTCTTGACTTCCATTTTGTGTTTTATTATTCAGTTCTCACCAGCCATGTGTTTTACCTATTAGTCCACAATGTTTCAGTCTCAACAGCTTCATAAGGAAAAAAACGATTAACAAGCTTTCTGAATGTGAACCTTTGGTCTTAGTCTACAATATTCATTACCAAAGCATTACCAGATACACATATATATATATTCAAGCTCCTAAGAAAAACATAAAATTCAATACTAAATTGTTTCTTCAATTCTTCTGTAGGAAGTATTTTCCACGTTGCCTTAGGCCATTTGAAAAAACTTCGATTATTGTTTTTTCTTGAGAATAAGTTTGAACTATTTGACATATAGTTAATATGTTTAAGCGTTACTGTTTTAAAAATTATCTACTTAGTTTATTTATAAAATATTAAAATATCAAAGGCAAGAACACATTTATAAACCTCTGTTATTGAAAAGAAATTAAAATTTAATCAGAAAATTAAGTTTTCTAGGAATCCTTTGTTCTCAAAAAAACCGAACAACAACAAAAACAACAAACAAACAAACAAACCATAAAAATCCCAACAAACAAATGAAAACCAACCAAAACAATTTGGAAAAAAAATGGTGTGTTTCTTTGACATTTTTCAGTATGAAGGTCTTGAATAACCTACAAAGTTATCTATATACTTTTAAGGATGCTGGATGGGGAGGAATTAAATTATGAAACAAAAATTAAATTATGAGGCATCTTCCATTAGTACAGAAATATTCCCAGCCATGTTATTTATATAAAATATGTCCTTCCTGATAATCACATCATAAACAAGACAGTTGCTTATTGCCTTTTTTATTAAGTTAATTTATTCTTGCAGACTCAGAGACGGGAGGCTCTGTAAATGTGCAAGTATGACTGTAGAGGCACAGATATATGATATTTAAACAAATTATTGAGGAATTTCAGGATATGATTGTCCATTGCTGCTTGTTGGTACAGCCTGCAAGAGCACAATGAAAGGAGAGGAGGTATTTTTTAGCTTCAAATTAAATTCAGAACTTTTTATATCAAGCCCTTAAACGCACCGAGAATTTTTAAGAAAATGGCACTCGTCTCTTCTGAGACTGACCACAGCTCCCTGTTCTGTGTGTCCCTAATCCATGGAGGCCGATTGTGCCCTCAAGAGAGGGAAATAATGAAGTCACACCCTCTCTCTGTGGAGCAGCCAGCCCCAAGGGTATGTGGGATGGCTCTTCCCACTGGTCTGTCACAAAGAGTTCTTAACTGCACTGATCTTGTTAAAGATGGGATTCTCAAGGCAGGTGGGTTAGACCTTGGTTCCCTGACTCTTTAAAAAAATCCCACATCACAAAGAAATGAAAGACCTTAAACCCCCTTTGTAGTTCACACAGCTTTTATTAAATCTTCTTGTATGATCAATGATGAAGGAAGAGAAACAGTTATGAAAAATACTTAAAAGTTCAAGTTATGCAATGTGTATTGACCCAACATTCATAAGTCAGGAATTTTTAATGACTGTATCATGCAGGTGGACATCAAGCAAAAAACCCCCAAACAACCCATGCACCCAGTTTTTGAGCAGAGGTCTTGTTGCCTATATTATGAACTCTGGCTCATTGCAGTATAAAATAAGCTGTTCAGGAATTCCACAGCTGTACGTGTAATTAGTGTGGAATTCAGATGCCTCCAGAAACTGTGTTCAAATCTGAGGGGTGGTGTGGGTCTATTTTCTAATGTAAAGTATTGTGAGGGTAATTTCAGTCTCTGTAAAAGGTTTTAAGTTTGCTGACACCTTATCATGAGAAGTTTCTCATTTCACCTGTCCCAAGAGGGTGCTTACACCCTCTGTGTAACTGTAACAGCTTCCGTGGACAGAGGCACTGCTTCTTTCTTGATGCTGTATTTCCTAAGTTTCTGAAACCAGGGAGCAGCAATCAGAACACAGCAAAGGAAAAACAAGGAAAGAACTATTCAATATACATCTATTACAGAAAAAATTTAGTGAAACGAGAGATCATGAGTAGCAAAATGATCAAGAAACAGGCTGAAAGAAAGATATTTATGCTGCATAGAAATAGGAATTAGAAAGATTTACTACAATTTTTGAGATTTTTTAAAAAAATACTTTCGATAAAGTAGCTATTAAAAAAAAAGTATGCTGATGGCATTTGTTCAAGATACAGAGCAGGAAGGGAGACTTACATAATGACAGAGTGGGTCACGTTGGAAGGGACCAATGTGGGATCACCTTGTACAACTTCCCTGCTCAAGGAATGTGATCTCAGAGCACATGGCACAGAATTGCACAGCAGTGGCTGACAGGTACACAGACCTTAATTTGCACACACCCTTTTAAGCTCTCACGGAGCATAAAAATCAGTATTTTTGCAGAGTCCATTCATTTTGTTGATTAGATACATTAAAGACAGTTATTAAAGAAATAGGATGAAATTTCACACTGTAAAATGAAAATACCTCCATTGAGAAATTAATGAAAACTGAGGAGTTACCAGTTAAAAAATACAAAGGTGCTGAAAGATTTGAAGGCACCTGTGGATCAGACGGTGACTCTGAATTTGCTGTCTCTCTGCAACTCCTGCTCTGATGTGGGATTAAGAAAAGAGGGTATTTTTGTGTCAATCTGACAGTAGATGTCCTGTCAAGGTGTCAAGTGTTCACTTCATATGAGGAATGCGCAAATTGTCTTTTGGAGTTCAGGTTCTCCAAATAAAATAAATAAAGAAACAAAGCAAATGAATTCATGGCATGGAGCTTAAAAAAAAGCTCAACAATTTGAAGGAACAGAAAGCCTTTAAGTTTTAATTAGATTTAATTTAACTAACCTTTGATTTGATCAGCTGAGTAAATCCCTAAAACTGCATGGGCTAAACACGAGAGAGGGAGAAGACTAATTTATGTTAATTAATAAGGGCCTGAGAAAAATAAAACTAGATAAATACAAACACAGCAATATTGACAGTTAGTTTACAGCTTCTAATACTCAGAGGACAGACATTCCTGCCTACGGTGGAAATCCAATTGATTTTAAGTGAGAAATCGGTATGTATATGAAATACAATTGATATTTTTACCTCTATCAGCAAGGGACATCATTACAGGACCCAACTGATCTGCTTAAACCTATTGTTTATTGAAAAATCAGTCACAGCACTGATTGCTCTGAGGCAATTCGGAAGTAGCAAAGTGATGCGTTATGTACACTCAGCAAAATGATTTAATTTCCCTCATGCCCCAGTGTTTGTGCAGCACATTCTCTATGTTCTGGTAATATTTTTCAATAATTACATTTCTCTAATAGCTGCAAAAATTTATAAAACATCTTATTTAATTAATTTAGCAGCCAGTGTTGAATTTTGAGCAGCAAGCATTCCCAAACTTCAGTGGTTTTGCAGATGTGATGAGTAGAACTAATGAATTGATATATATTAGTTAAAGTGACATGCAATTAGTCACACCAAATTACATTGGTTTGTTTTGATAAAACTGGGAAAAAGTCAAGTTCAACAACAAGAGAAGAACTTTGGATCATCTTGTATGCTTTGTAGAGGATCCCATCTTCCATCCTCTTGGCTCTTACTGCCTTTGAGAATTTGAATTCTTTTCCAATTTCTTTTTACCCTCCACTCTGTCTTCCTTTCTTATGATACCACAAGTAAGTTCTGTCAACCCTTTTCTGACCAAAAATGCAACTTTTTTCTGGCTACAGTGTTTTTTTGAACCTTGTTTAACTTCTCTTAACTGTGAGACTTTTCCCATTGAAACTGCAAGTGGGACTGAGATAAAAAACATTAACATTATGTAAACAGTGAGAACTTTCAGTACACTTTGTCTGAGACAAGGTTTCCTAAATGTTACACAAACAGAAAAGGGAGTTTAGTGTGCAGTAAACTGGCTTTTTTTTTTTCATGTGGTCCACTTTACTCTAGAGACGAGATCCTCCCTTTTCCTGCAAATTCCAGTCACTACTTCATGATACAAGAAAAGTAAAAGCCACATCACAGAAGCACAGAATCATTAGGGTTGGAAGATGCCTTCAAGATCATCTAGGCCAAAAATCAACCCAGCTCCACCATGATCACCCCATACCATATCCCCAGGTGACATATCCAGACACCTCTTGAAAACTTCCACATTTATTTGAGAATATTTTAGTGCAGGTTAATGCAAAAACAGTCCCAAAATTATTAATGTAACATCTTATGTTAGACTTTGATGGTTTCAGGGACAGCAGTCAAAGTCTTATGACTGGAAGGTCTCAAGTCATAAAGACTTTGGACACAGAAAGCTTACATACACAACACCCTTAAGAAAAAAGAACTGGGAAAATGCTAACCCAGTGAAAGCGCACATTTGTGTGCTGCGTGCCTGTGCTTGTGTTTGGACATATGAACGCATCAAGGCTTAACTGTAATTAAAACCTGAATTAGCATTTAAATAAAACTTTCTCCTCTTATTCATTAGCCTTGTATATTGGTTTCAGAATTGTCCATATTTTTCAATTAATTGAGCATTTCTTACTTGATGTAGAAGGTCAAAGAACAAAGCCACAGAATAACTGAAATCAATGCTATTTTTAACAAATAACAATACTCATTAACTGGAAGAAGGTCATTATACTGCAATTCCCCGCTGTTTTGTTATTTTCATAAGCAGTTTATATAATAATGAGATTTGAGAAATCCTACAACTTGTACACTGTTTATTAAAACAAGCATGAAGTGTTTAGTTTAACTCAAACAAAAAATAATAATATTTCATCAGAGTAATTAGAGTTATTTTGTAGCATCTGCATATCCGGAGCTTGATGTTTCATGTATGATTAAGACATCATTAAAAGCAAGCACATTATAAACTGGAGATACAAAGACAAATATCATCCTGGAGAACTTCTCATTTTAAATGTCAGTCAAATGTCAGAGGGACATAAGTCCATATTTGTGCTGACAACAGGCTGTTATGTTTAAGGTGCACAAGATCACATCCTTTCTTACTGCAATAAACTGAAGCCGTTCTTTGAGAAAGGGTTTGCTTGTCCCTGGGCCTTCTCCATGACCCAAAACTGGCCATTACCTTCAGCTTTATGAAGTCCTTCTCAAGTTGTTCCATGTGGAAAATGTCATTTCCAGCTGTACTGGGTCTTTGGTAGACACACATTTTCACCTAAGAGATCTTCTGAATGTCCTCTGATAACACAGATCACAGGAGACACTGCCCCACCATGTGGGGCTTGAAAAATCACTGTTGATAATTCAGGTGTATTAACCTTTCCTGATGGCTGGCGTATTCCTCCTGGGTGGGCTGGCATCCTCTTCCTGAACAGTGACAAGAATGTCACCAGGGCCCCAAGGAGGAGGGAATTGTTGTGGGCCACAGATTCACCATTGCTAAGTTCCCCTCTCCTTCCCCCTGTTCAGAGTGTCTATACCGTATTTTATTGGGGATGGTCTGTGGCTTTATGCCCATCTTACAAGCCTTGATTTCTCAAGAATGTGCCAGGTTATCATCTGCCAGAGTAATGACAACAGAGCAGGAAAAACTGCTTCCAGGACTCCCGGGATATGCACAAAGACTGGAAATGTGACAACTGCCCTGGATTTTTGGAGTGGTTTCAACTCTGAATTATTATGATCAGGTTAATTTGCCCCGGATAGTGCAGAGACTTCTATGCAACCACTGAAAACAGAATTTTAATATGCATTACAAATGTAAAAGGTACTCTTAGGCATGTTTGGGAGCAACAAGGAGCACACAAGAGCTTTAGGATGGCTGGAATGCTGAATAAATCAAAATGTGATTTTATCCATATGACTGATGGATAGCAGTGATAGCCATTACTAGCAGGATCCAGAACAGGTTGCTTCCGAAACAATTTCCAAGTTTCATTTAAGAGAAGGCTAACTTAGTGACACCAAAAGAGAATTTGAGAATGCTATTTAAATTGCACAGTGTTGCTGACCATGCTTTTAGTATTTCAGCTTGTTGCCTAATGCCAGTTTATTGAGAGGTATAAACATACTGGAAGCCACGAAATATTTAAATTGTCCCTAGAGTCCTCTAAGATTGCTCAGACTCCAGGCAGAGTGCATTACCTACTCTCTATGTCCTTGTTTACCCATTAAAATGTGCAGTGAAAGAAGTAGAAACCTTGTAGTGGAAATGTTTGTCAGTAGGAATAGTGTAAATAAAATTAAGGGGTCGTAACCCAACCTGCCTCCCAGTATCACCTCCCCATTCCAAGCTATGGGCTGCCTGCCAACACTACATTCATTATTGCTATATCCATTACAGCTGTCTTTACAAGAAATAGGAGGTTTAGCCTACCTCCAAAAATGCAAAACACAACAGAACCAAAAATGAAGGGAAAATATACTTCATTTAGCCCTAGCTCTACCTTTCCTTGCCCTTCATCTTATTGATCAAGTGCTTCTATCCCTTCCTCTCCTGCTGACATTTTGTAGTGGTTTGAAAGCAAAACCAATGAGACACTCCAAGTCAGAAATACAATTTAATAGGACGAGAAAAAAAAAAAAAAAAAAAGTAAAATAAAATAAATGCAATACTACAAAACACCACTGACAGAGCCAGAATACAACCTGACAACCTGTTGGTCAGGGTGCTGTAAACAGTCCAAAAGTAAGCCCTCCTGGAGTGGCAAGAAGTGGTCCTGTTGGAAGTAGAGATGGTCCTGGAGAGAAAAGGGTCTAGAGATGGGTCCGGTCTACTTTCAGGAGTCCCGTGGGAACACTGGATATCTGGTGATACTTGTGGCTCCTTTTTATCTCGGTGGAAATAGTTTGGCTCCTCCTCCCTGGGTGGAGCATCTCTCAATGGGATGATGTAATGTGTCATGTCACTGGTGAGCTTTAATGGCCCATTAACAGAAGATATCCCCATGGAGGTAGTGGAAGAGTGAACCAAGATAAGAGACAATGCCCCACCCTGTTTTAACAGCTGACTTGCTATCAGAAAGGCAGTCACCCCCTCCCTCCTGGAGTTACAACAGATAAAGAAAAAACACCTCCCCAGCTGGGTTTCAACAGATGGAATAGAATAAACATTTTTTTGGTTACAAAACCCAAAACATATTTCGACCTTCAGTGAGCATGTCCACTGCAAACCTGCCCAAGCCAGAGGTGCCCCCAGCTGTTCACAGTCAGGATGCCAAATGGCTGCCACTCTCCTGCCTATGATCTCTGTGGAGACTGGGACTTCTTGAGTGCTTTTGAGTCAGGGGACTCCCACCTGGATGATATTAACCCCTGGATAACTTCTGAGGGTACTCTTCTGTCCTGTTGCTTACCTTGACTCACATTCCCACTGAAATCACAGGAGTACACATCAGGAGCTGGAGTGTTCTGTGCCTGGCCAAAACCTTGTATAAGGGTGATATTGAGTGTAAAACACAGAACATTTGATTTGATGCAAGTGAAGTAATCTATTGTGATGTAGCCTAAAAACTGGATTCTGAAAAGCTCTCAGTTGTTCAAATCTCTTCACGAAGATGCTTTAGAGAGTTCTTGAATTTTCTCATTCCAAACAGTCAAAAAATATACTAAGGAGAACAAACTTTTTCTCTCAAGGTGGAATCCAGAGGTCTAGATAAAAGCAAACTCATCAAATACCGTTTTGATGGTTAATGAACATAGATTAGCAGGCTGTTGGATAGATGTGTACAAATTTGCTCTTGATGTTTTCCTGCAATGAACTACTAAAGAATATTTTCTTCTGACAACTCTTTAATCCCTTAGTTCAACTGCATGCAAATCAAGTTCAGTGAGAATACGATTACTTTTTAGTTGATGATTTTCTTCAGCATCTCAATTCTTTACCTATCAGCACAGTTATTTTGTCTCATAACGACAAAAGATTTCCTTTGAGTACAGAATCATAGAACCACAGAATTGCAGTGGTGTGAATGCACCTCTAGTTTGGGATTTCTAGTCTTTCTCCCCTAGTATACAGTTGAGTTTTGAAAATCTCCAACAATGGAGATTTCAAACAGGCTCCAGACAACCTGCCCCAGTGTGTGACCACCTTTACAGACAAAAAACAAACAAACAAACAAACAAACAAACAAACAAACAAACAAACCCTTAATACTTTTAATGTTTAAAACTATTTCCTCTATTTTAGTTTGTGCCCATTCCACCCTGTTCATTTCCTGGCACCAATAAGAAGAGTCCAGCTCTCTCTTTGTTTTGCAGTGAGGCTGATTGTGATACCAAAAAGGTCAGTGAGTTCCCCCATGTCACAGAGCCCGGCAGTGACAGGGGCAGAAGGAAACTTAGCCCCTCTTGAGGGGAAATATTTGTCTTTGCCAAAGCTACAGCTTCATCCTTTTCACATGATCTAAGGACACTTTTGAGATTCCTGGGACTGGAAAAGTCTTGACATCTTTCCTTTTGTGCAAGCAGTAAAGTTCACTCTTCATGTCTGACATCTGTGGACGGCTGGTTTGAAGATTTTGAGGGGCTTTTTGTAATCTTTTAGTGACAAGAGCTTTTCAGTGATACAGATGGTTTTGGAAAAAATATTGATTTACTTCAAGGTGCTTGTAAGTATCACTACTTCACTGCATGGAACTTGGTCTCTTTTTGCTGAACTTCCATTATTTTCAAACAGAAGATATGTTATTCTTACTGTGGCACCCATCAGAGATAGCTTGTGTCACATGCATCATTCATTGGTCAGAAAAAGCTCAGACATGTCTATTGCGATTACTTAATTCCCTTTTCCAAACACAAATCACTCTTTATTCATTAAGAAATACACTTAAACAGTCTGAATTTTCAGCATTCTGACCCATATGAATACTCTGCTGATTTCCTTCAGGAGGAAGAAAAAACTGGCTGCTAAAATAGCTGCAGGTCAATCAGCAGTGATCACACTGCAGGGACACTTGCTGCACCAGGAGCTCAGGGAATGCCTGCAAAACCACCTAAGACCTGTCAAACTTTCATTCCTGTTCAGGCAGAAAAGTTGGACTTTTTCCTCTTAATTCTTCCATAATAATTTAGGAACAGTGAGAGCCCACAGAGGATGTCAGTTTTCAATCAAATCGAGTTGAACTAAAGCACACAGAGCCTGCATTTTCATTATGAATTTTCAGGCTCTCCTAAAGTCCAGAAATCTTACAGTTTGATGGATAAAACCAAGTAAAGTGGCTATTATTAAGTACTATTATGATGATGGCACCCAAGGGCCCCAGCCAAGATTGAAACATCTTCTTCCCCTCTCTGCCTTTGACTTGATGAGACATAAAATAACTCATAAATGGTGCCTGACAGAAAGAACTTCCTGCCTATGCAATGCCTGTCTCTTTTCCAACCTGCTTCTTACCTTGCTACTGAGCATGCTGTGCAAAACACTAGGACTTACTCTTGTACAGCAAGTAAATAATGGTGATTATTTCTCAACGTGTTTACTTTCTTCACCCAGTTTATTTTCTCTCTTATCCAATTTTTGCATCCTTATTTCAAGGACCTACATCACTTTTGTGATCACTTGCTACACTGGTTTTCCATTCTCCCTCTACTTCATTCTTTCCTCATCCTACTGTTGAAGTCTCTTCTGTCTTTCATATTTCTTTCTTTTATACTTTTTATGCCATGTCCATGGTGTCAGATTGCCAAGGCAGTGTTCAGACCAACCAGAAACTGGAATTGCCTACATGGCCTTTCTCATACTGTGCCTGTATAAAAAGACTGGATTAAGAAAGAATGATACCAGGGAATCAAGAAGAGCAATGATCCCATCTGATCCTGACACCAATTCATTGCTCCATGTTCAGATACCCTCTGGGTATCTTACAAGACATTGCTTAGCTTCTCATCTGGGATCAGAGTGACTGAAAGCAGGGATATTCTTACTCTATAAAATTTGCATCACACTGATGATTAATAAAGTTGATATTTCTCTGATGGATATGCCTAATAGTCAGACGAAAAAGTACTGAAATGGACATAAAAGAGGAAGTCCCCACTTCAGACAGAGGGTCATGTTTTTCTGTAAACTCCCATGTGTCAATCAGATTATTGAATTACACGGTGGACAAGGTTGGAAGGGACATATGCAGGTCATCTCGTCCAAACGCCCCGCTCAACCACTAAGACAGATAACATACATGATTCACAAATTTTCTTCTCTTGTCTCCCAAAATTCTGGTGTTGCCCCTCAGTACTCTGGCCACACAGTAGGAGTGTAAGGTCTCTACTTTCTTGGCATAGAATTACACCCAATTTATAAATGAACACTGCAGTTCACTTCCTTCTACTCAATCATTTCACCGATAAATCCTAATCAGATCTAAACTTTATGCTCTCTATCTCTATATTGGATTCTGCTGACCTTTGTGCTGCACCTTTTTCACTGTCTTATTCTTCATTATTCCCCTTAGACAATCCTTTTGTATCCAAGACAAACTGGAAAAAATTTTGCAAGAAAGAACAGAGATTTTCCATTAATAGGACAGACAGAAAAAAAAAAATCTGTTGAGTAATGAAAGAAAAGCTTTTTTTTTTTCTTTTTACATTTAAACAATATTCCAAGTACTCTTTCTGTGAGTTGTCATAATGTTCTTTCATTGACTGTCCTGCTGTATATTCATCAAGTGTTACCACCTGGCTGATCAGAACTTTATTGCTTATAATAGAGATGTCATCTGCCATCAGATAAAGACCTTGATCCAGGTTTTCTGTGCAGCATTTATAATTGGGAACAGCAGCTGAATCTCTCCTGAGATTAGCAGCATGGTGATCAGTGCCAGACAGTTAATAAGTTCCACAAATCGCCGTTATGAGAAAGTCAGGACATTCAATGAAAAACTGAGCTCTGCAAGAATCAGGCAGGCAAGATACTTAAGGACACAAAAATCTAACAAGGGAAAACACACTTACAGATAAATTGTATAGCAACAGAAATATTATGTAGGAAGTTCAGATTGTTTAACAGCCTAGAAAGTTATTCATATATGATGTTCTCTAGATAACAGTATGATGGTAAAGGACAATCTCTATTTACTTGAGTCTTAACTAATTTCAGTAGGACAAAAACGTAGCATTAGGTATAGGTTTAGCCATAGATGTTACAGAACTAAACCACTTTAAAGAAAACTTATGACCCAGCCTTACAACTGGCTTCTGTTCAGATCAGCAATTCATATTTTAGTGCCTTCAGAAAAAGAAACTTTTTGTCATAGATGAAACAATTTTAAAACACCAGAAAAGCAGGGGCTAGCAGCTGGGAACCAGTCAACACCTACTTTTTCAATGGTAACTCATTATTCTGCTTTGCTGTGGATATACACTGAAACCAAATGAGAAATAATTTCCTTTCTCTAAAAGTAACATCAGCAGCACAAAGCAGCTGGAAGCTGGAGGCACTGCTCATCATGAAGTCTGCAGAGATGTGGGGTACATAGTCTCATCCTCAGTGTCAGTGAGTTTAAGTCTAACTCTGACAGGTACACGAACTTGTCCCTGTCTAAGGAGCGCCCTGGGTGACAGAGGGGCTGGTCTCTGTGTGAGCACTGACACCTGGATGTCTGCAGGCAGCTGAGTGTGTATAAATGACATAGTGCAAATTTATTTGCTGGGTGGTCAAATGGGATACCCCCAGCACATAAAGTCCTGAGTCTCTGAGTCTGTTTTGCTTGCTAGACATGGGTCATGAGAACAGCCATGGTGAGGGATTTATTCCCAGCATCATTACCAAGATGGCCAAAATCTTATTTTCAAGGACAATCCTCAACACTAAGTACAGTCATTGCTTTTGTAACACTCTAACTGGCCTTTGAAAAAGTGTTCTGACTCAAGGACCCAGGCAGCTGCATTCCTGGAAAGTGTTAGATTTCTGTGGAACATATCACAACAACCTCTTATTTCTACTTTCAGCATGCAGGCAAAGCAGCAGGTGAACTTTAGTTAAAGGCTTGTACATAAGAGGCACACAAAGCACCGTCCTCTCCCATCTCAGGCTTTTCACGTAAATCTTTTTTATTTCCCTGGACTTAGCAGCATTTTGAACTTCTACAACTTTTACCAGATCAAGCCCCCTCACATCCTCCTTTGAGCCCAACACATTCTCCTTAGAGGTTAGTACAAAGAAAGTTAAAATGCTAGAAATAGTTCTGTAACTTAGCTGTGAACCATGCAAAAACTCGTGTCTTTTACCTCTTTTAAATGATTTCCTACAGCTGTGCTTTTTCATTCCTTTTTATTGAAGCAGATCCCATCATTGTGAGGAGTAATCAGATTGTTTTGATTATTAGTGTAAGAGGTTAAAAATGGTTACACTTCAATTATTAAAATAACAGACAGAAGCTAATTTTTTCCCAAAGACAATATAATCACTAGAAATGATGAATTTTGTATCAGTTGTTATTTCTCATAAATTCTGTTCACTGCCTTTTTATTAAAAAGAACTCCAGAATAAATATATACTTATTATAGATTTTTATAATTTATTATGGGTGAGAAATTTCACTAGTTTCTAATAAGGGGAAGGTTCACCTACTCCCTCCTGACACTGAGACAAATTACAATTCCCCTTTCTCCAAAATCCTGAGCTGATGTCTACCAAGAATGTGCCAATTGCAACTGATCCAATTCAGTGCAGAAGATACCTGAATAACTTCCTCTGATTCTTTCTAACCTAGCTTGCAATTATTTTATTTTTAAGAAGACCACTACCAACAAAAGGGAGCTGAAGTGTATCCTCTTGTAGCATGAAGTACACGAACCTTTGAAGATAACAAGGTGAAATATATTCATGGCTTTATCTTTGAACAACTTCATTTACATGAGTACTTTAAGTATGTGTCAGATACAATTTGCTTTTAATGAGTCCTTAATGAGCCTAATTACATCCTGCAATTCAAAAGGCTGTCTAATTTTCTCCCTAGTCAAAGTTGCCCATTTGTTTTTCTTACCCATTGTAATCAGAACAGTATTTACTGCCCTAATTCCCTGAATCATGAGTCTCTTGTTTGAATCAGGTAGAGCCAGTGATTCCTGGCTTGAAAAGCAGCAAGATGTACCAACTCCTGAACAAAAGGATCAGGCAGCACATTACCTGTAAGAACAGCCTCTTCTATGTCTTTTAATATCACTGAAAAACACCCGATTACAGAAGTCACAAAATCGCAGCATCACAACCGAAACTGAGTTGGAAGGGACCCTCAAGGGTTACTGAGTCCAACTTCCAGGCCTCCACAGCACCATCCCCAAGAGTCACCCCATGTGCCCAAGAGAGTTGTCCAAACACTTCTTGAGCTCTGTCAGGCTGGTGCTGTGACCACTGTCCTAGGGAGCTGTCACAGAGCCCAGCTTGGTGAAAAAGGTTCTTTTTCTGATATCCAACCTAAACATTCCCTGATACAACTTCAGGCCATTCCCATGGGTCCTTCATTGGTCACCACAAAGCAGAGATCAGTGCCTGTCCCTCCTCTTCCCCTCATGAGGAAGTTGTAACTGCAGCGAGATCTCCTCTCAGTCTCCTCCAGGCTGATTAAACCAAGAAACCTCAGTTGCTCCTCATGTAGCTTCCACTCAAGGCCCCTCACCATCTTCATTGCCCTCCTTTGGACACTCCCATAGCTTAATGTCTTTTTTTTATTGTGACACCCCAAACTGCCCCCAGCACTCAAGGTGAGGCTGCCCCAGAGCAGAGCAGAGGGGACAATCCCCTCCCTTCCCTGGCTGGTGATGCTGGGCCTGATGTCCCCAGGACAGGGATGTCCCTCCTGGCTGCCAGGGCACTGCTGGCTCATGTTCAACCTGCCACTGACCAGGACCCCCAGGTCCCTTTCTACAGCACTGCTTTCCAGCACCTCATTGTATACTGGTTTGTTTGATTAGATTAGTTCTGGAACTACTTTGTAGTAAGTTCTGGAACTTACTGGCTGGAATTGCCATTTTGTAGTGTAGCAACATAAACACATTTTCAAGCAATGATGACAAGTAGCAGCCAAACCAAATAGAAACTCCTCATAATATCTGTGACTACACGTGTGACCTTTCTGTGTGAAACTAAAGAGTCTTCTCATGGGCTATGAAGTAGCACTTTGCAGCCTCCACAACAACAGAGTAGATATACTGACAGTAGGATTAGAGGACTCTTCCTCTAATGGGATTAATGGGATAATCTCCTAGATGGGATGGGATAATTTCTCTAGCTGAAACACAGTTACAAATAAACAATTTCTTGTATTCAATTGAGGGTGAATGAAGAATTTTAGGCTTGCAAAGAAAGTAAGCAAAAAAAATCAGTGTAGTATACAAAAAAAGAACCAGAGCATAATTAAATTTTTGCAGAAAAAAATTGTAATATAAAATAGAAAATGTAAATTAAACAGGAGAAAAAAGAGAGAACATAGTGAAGAAAAAAAAAGATGGGGAAACATTCATTTTACTGCAGAGATGATACAAGGCTTCTGATATAAATGAAAGCAGATTTTTTTCTGCAAAATTTTGGAATGTATCAGTAGTGTTAATGCTGCTGTTATTCTGAAGTAAATCATTATGGAGGTTAGTCCCTTAAGTCCTAACTCAATGTATATTAAAGTTATTCAGAAACTTTACTTGAAGAGATATCTGGATTAAAGTATCTCAATACATGAACTGCACTCAGGCAAAAAAAAAAAAAGTAAAAAAGTATGGTTTGCTTAACAAGCCGGGTAATCTCTCTGGGCTAAAAAAGATAAAGAAATAAAAAGAAAATTATGTAATTTGTCTTTGGCAGGAAAGGAACAAGTGAAATGATACCAATTTATCTTGAAAGAAACAAAAATGGAAGAAGGCATGAAAAGGCAAGAACAAGAATTCTGACTAAAACTCTTTCAGTTTTTCTCTAGGCTAAAAATAAATTGCTAAATAAACACATTAAAACATTCACATCTTTTTACAAAGGAGGAAATAATCCTCATTTCACAGACAAGTGAACAGAGGGGATGCAGGCTCAAGCAACAGAGGTATTGTTCTAGATAGGTAATATGACAATTGGCTGTAGCAATTAGGGGATAAATATTGTGTGTATGCTAAAAGAAGTTTTATTGATGTGTGGTTATGCTGTTGAGGTTTGTTGTTTGGACATCCTCTGTTCCCCCCATCATCCCCTTTCCCCTCTGTATTGTTGTCATCGGACAGCCCTGGGGGTCAGGGAAGGCGTGTCGCTAGGGGGGCGTGGCACGACCACACCTGACCGCCAATCAAGTTGCAAGAAAGGAATCTCCACCAATAAACAGCAAAGAAGGGTTGACTGACAGGCTTTGGGCAGGGCCAGGGTTGCCGAGGCAACCCCAGAGGTATAAAAGGCGAAGCAGGCATTTTGTAGATGAGCTTTTGGCTGCTGGGTCATCAACTCCCAGTGCCCTGTCTTTTTCCTTATTCAGTCCTTTTTTGTATTTGTTAAAATTTAATAAGCCTTCTAAAATTTAAAGTGAGCGGTCATTTCTCACAGGTATTGATGCTTTAGGATGTCTCCCACCAAGGATAAAATTCTCCAAATCCTGTTTATCTACTGCCTTGCCCTGGAATATCAAAGCGGCTGGTGCTAAAGTTCTGCTTGCAGTGTGCCCAGAAGCACTCCAGGGCTGAGCACAACCAAGCCTTGCTGGAATTAAAGGAGGGATGGTGCTCTCCTAATGGCCTCATCCCCAGGGCTTCATTCCTCAGAAGTCCTCAGACGTCCCTCTTATGTCAGAGAGTCTAGCGCTGCCCAAGACACCAAAGGGACATTTGCTGTTGGCTCCTCATTTTTTTCCTGCAGTTCAAAGACGTCAGGCAGCAGGAAAAAACAGGCCTAGGTCTCAGCTGAATCCACACCTGTTTCAGCTTGGCAGTGACCAAGCTGCGCAGTGTCCTGGGAGACAGACCCTTTTTGTTTGTCCATGTCAGAACTGTTCTCCTTTGCTTGAAATTATTAAATATTCATTGGACTGAAGAGAGGGAAGAGGGAGTGCATGGATTTGTTCTCTCTCTAACCAAATAATTTAGACTCTAAACTCCAGTAAGGGAAATTTGGAGTCCTATTACTGCTCCAGACAGCTATTTCAGGTTTTGGTTTTTGTTTCCCATATTTTTATTCAATTTCTAGAAAACTTTTTTTCTCCATGATTTATTTGTCAATCTCAACTGCTGAATGTTGGCCCCAGGAATTACTGGAAAAAAAGTTCCTTCATGAGTTCTATCATCATATACCTGATCTAAACCCACTGAAATCAGACTTGATGTGTCTGTCTGCTTGTTAAATAAGTTTATCCAGCTGCAGCCTATGATGATGCAGTCAACCAGAAGAAGCCAGTAAATCTGAGTTAACACAGTGTGCTTAACATATTTTTCCTGACTGCTGGCTTGCTGCCTGTCACTCAGGAAAAAACTTTCTTCTGAGTCTGAATTCACTGTTTCTTTTGTTTTTATCTATGTGAGCTTATACCACAATAAGAAATTAGTAATTATGTGTGATGTATTGATTTGGATCTAAATCTATTAGTAAATAAAATTTTTAAAAAGGCAAAACCAATGTCTAAATCAAACTCAGAAATGATTGCCAAAGCATCCCTTTACTTCCAAAAGTAGGTTGTCATCCTGGAGAAATATTCACCAGATGTTTAGAGTTTGGAAAAAGTGACTCTAGCATTGAAAGGCACTGCCTCAGGTATTCTTCAGGGTAATCACAAAATATTTGTTTTGCAGATGCTGGTCTAATAGGGAGGGTGTGACAGGAAATGTAGGCACTGCCATTTTAAAGAAAACAAGGACTCTCCCACTCTTTTATTTACCACCCTTATACCCATAGGCTTCAAACAGCTTTAAGATTCAGTATGGGAGAACTGCTTGTTAGAATCAGGCCTGTAACAGTTTTTTCGTTCTTTAACCCAACATATCAGAAATTTGCTGACTGGTATCCAACAAGCTTTAAAGATAGATTCAAAGAGTCATAAATTCATGGCTGGAAGGGACCTGGTGAAGATGTCTAATCCAATTGCTTGCCACAAGGCAAGATCAAATGCAGTGAAAATATTTCTGACAGATGTTTATCCAGTCTATTCATGGGAATGTCAGTGATGGATGTTGCTGAGTGTCTCAAGACAAAGTGTTCTCAAGACAAAGAACAAAAATTCAAAGTGCAGTCTTAAGTTCTAGGACTACAAGCTAAATGATGGCTGTTTGAGATCTTTGTTATACTGGTACTTATCTTGACTTACATTAATATGCATATCATCCACAGGGTGTGTAAATTATACCTCCTGCACAATGTGCTGGCAATTGGGACTGTGACTGGAGATGTATATGGTGATTCATATGGTGAATCATTTTCAGTTAACTGCTTTTATGAAGTATAAAGTCTTGCTGTGTAGCAATGTGGTTTAAGGATATCTGTCTTAAGGATGTATCTTTAGCCATATTAACAATTCATGCTGGCATCTTCAAATATGTCCAAGTGTTTTGACCACAAATGTCATTAAAAGCTAGGAGACTGTATATTCAGAAAGTTGCATGCACACTTCAGAAAGGTGCATACATCATTCTGCCATTTTATGAAAAAAGATTGTTATTGAAGGTACAAACCACTGTGCTGTTAGCTTAGAATTCCTGAATACCTGTTGAAAATGTGATGTTACCTTAAAGTGAGTATGCTCATGGAATTAAATCAAACAAACATACACAGGTTGATGTGTGTGTGGACTTCACTGCATTTTTTCCTTTGTCTATTTTCAAATACCTACTTGGCTTTGTCCATAGTTGAAAGCAGAAAAGAAGATAAAGATTCAGCTTATCTTTCATGGCCTCAAAGAGAAACCAGTTTGAGAAACAATTTTAAAATAAAATAATAACTTCTACAGAACTTTTCCCAATATATTTTAAATCTTCACACTGACTGTCTAGATTATTTATGAAGTCAAACTCCTCCTTTTTTAAAACTCTATGGGGCTCTGCAGCATTCTGAACCTTTGCAACAAATGGCTAAGCTTAAACCAGAAACTAATCGAAAGGCTTATGTGCTTAAAAATGAGGGAACCACACTGAACATCTAGATAGATATTTCTCAGGTTTCCATGTTGAAAATGCCCCTCACACAAAGAAAATAAAATATTTCATGATATATTAACATTTTCTGATCCTGAGGTGTATTTTAACATGTGAGTTAGTGAGAATTGATTTTTCAGAGCCATGCAACTGCTTTTGAATATTTTTGGGGTTCCTCTAGAAACTACTAATTTCACAGTATGTGTTTAGTGATACAGTCTGACCTTGACAACTAAGCAAACTTGGAAAAATGTCAGATTTTCCTACTAAAAATAAAGGAACCAGAAAAAGATAGTTTTATTCAGCTCTGTCAATGTCACCTTCAGTCGAATATGACAGGGTCTAGAAAAGAGCACTGAAAACAGAATTCAAAAGACATTATTCCTACATCGTTGTGCCTTTATCTTACTTCTATTGCTTGTAAGAATTTTTTTTCAGCAAACATATACAAAAGAATGAACAGCAGCACTTTTATGAAATTACTTTCAATGCATGAGATGCACTCTCTTTCATTCACAGTCTTTTTGGAAAATGAAAGATGTTTCTAACTTTTAAAGGAAATCCATCAAAACCATAAAATGTGCATAAAATAAATGCATGAATTTAAGTACTAGCTTGACTGTTGCTGAACATACTAGAAAATTATTGAAATTAATAGTATTTCCAATAACTATGACCATTTTTTTTTAGCCATACAGTAACCATTTTTTTTGTTTGGTGAATTACAAAGTACTTCTATTTCTTGATTTACTACAGGAGAGAGTATTCTTTTTCAAACCTCCTGTATGTATTTTGGTGTACCATCCTTCACTGCTAATGAAATCACAGGATCTGTAGGAGCCACAGGAGGATCTGGGTGCATCAGGGACAGTCAGAAGGATGAAACATTAACTTCTCCTGGGTATCAAACCCTGTGCTGAGAAATGAGAGATGAAAGGCAGACTCATTGAAAGGTACCCTCATTTCTGGAAAGTGTTCAGCATTTTTCATTCACTGAAAAGAGACACTAAATCATTCCTGTCTCACAGTCCTGGTTTGCTTCATAAGGTACTTTCCAAGACATGCACACTTGCAAGGTAAAGCTTAGTGAGGTAAAGTGATTTTGAGGGTCTTTCCTACAATCCCCTAATGAATTGGCAAGTACAGCCATCCAAGAAATGTTGTGTTTTTTGACTGTCTTTCTAATTCTCCACAGTGACACAAGCACTGTATGTACCTCAATAAATCATTTCATTCTCTGTGAAAACATTTTATTCAAGGGGACATATGTTTTCATAAGATACCTTTTATTCATACAGTAGTCCTAGGTCACAAAATCACTAATTTTTAAATATCAGTTCTTTTTCTGAGTTAAAGACACAGATTTTTGAAACTAAGTTATGTGGGCACCTTAAGAAAAGTTCTGCTTTCTGTGGTGGAAGCTTGCATAATTACAATTTAATTCAAAGTTTTTTAGCCCTGCTGATAACCATCTTTGGGGGCACTCTAATCATAAAACAGAAACAACAGCTATCACTGCAAGTTTGATCTGAGCAGGCACAGCAGAATTTCTGTGTAATTTAAGAAGGTTAGCCTATTTATTATTTTTGTAACAGAAGGGCAGCCTTTAAATCTGCCAAGTAAATATGTTGGCAGGAGTTTTAGTTGAAGAGACATCACATTTTCTTCAGAATAAAACAAGCCTGTATTGTACTAAGGTCTGCAGTATAGATGGGTACAAAATGTGTGTTTGTTGAACAATTACAAGGGTGAAACAGAGCTCCAGCCTGTGGATATTAGGACTAAGCTGTAGTTGCAGTCAGGTGCCAGCTCGCTGCCTCCCAGTGTTCCCTCTTCCATGTCACGAAGTAGAAGCACAAGTTTACTTAGATTAGACCAAGTACTGAATTATAGAAAAGGGAACTGTCTGGCTGAAGGAGAAACCATGCATCAAAGATATGGTGTTATTCAGGTTCTCATCTTGAACAGTTTCATTGAACTTTAAATACTTTTGAACACATTTAAACTTTGATTTTTCAAAAGCTCTCTGCTTTTGAGCATCAGTTCTTTTTTTATCTTTTTGGTCTTGGGAACTCTGGCACTTACTCTAATTTTTTGTGTCATTACTTCCTCTGTGTGAAAATATTTCAGGGATATGCCACACATAGTCACAAACACTAACAAGTGCCATATTGCCTTTCCTTTATGTCTAACTCTCTTCCATAACTGATCAGGGACATTTAATTACTATAACACTATGATAAACAGTTGGGAAATATTGAAGTTTTATTTGCAGTGGTTATATTCTTCTGTGTTATACTTGCTAAAGGGACTTAGTAATGTTGGTAGTACTGATTTAACAGGGCTGAGAATAATTTAAATATAATCTTATTCTAAAGAGGCATCTCCAGAGTTGTTTAAAATAGAGGGGAATTTGGGGTAAAGGAGACATTTGGGGAGAAGCCAGTGAAAAGTAACTGAAGATTTTAATTTTTTGCTTGTATATCACAGCAATATCAATAAAACTGAAATGAGCTAATTCCTGGACTTGTTCTAGCAGGCACTACGTTAAGCCCTCTGTAATTCAGATATAAAGTCCACACTGTGGAGGACAGGACTTACCTTTTAGTATCTTTTTCAGGCTACCTGGAGTGTTTCATGTTGTACAATGGTTGCTTTATTAAAAGGAATCTTCAAAATAATTTCTGAGAAATGCATGAGAGCTTATGTAGTCATACACTACAGGCTGTTCCACTGAGAGATTAACAGGTATCCTTCAGGCATCTATTTTAACAACACTTTCCAGAGAACCCAGACTCTTAGAAAATATGTTTTATTCATGGATTATCATATTTCTGTGTTTCAAATATTTATGGAAGTCGTAGTCCAACGTGGTCCTTACTGTAGTTCATGATACAAGTGTTTAATAAGAAAGTGTGAAAATATTAATATAAAAATAGTATCTAGTCTTTCCTTACAGCAGATTTGGATTTGTCTACTAAGTAAACTGCAGTGATTACACTGATTTTTGTCTGTTTCATTCTTCTTTTTTCCTTCATTTAGTCTTTGATTATTTTTGAGGTTTTCAACACCACAGAATTATCAAGACAGCGTTCTGGTTGAAAGCGTTCTGGTTGAAAGCGTTCTGGGCTTTAATATGCTTATAAAATGCCATTCTTTGTGTCTACAAGTATTTCTCAGGGTACATGAATGGAACCAGTTGGTCCTTTCTTCTAAGTACAGGATTCCTTCAGGAACATCATATATTTTCATTTATTCTGAAAGACAATCCAAAACAGGCACCCTGGCTTTTCAGTTTGGAAACATACACAGGCCAATATACCTAATTAATTCCTCATTAACCTTTGTGTTGCAAAGGCAGATACCCAATGAATAGGAAATAGAAAGAAATAAGTTATACATACACTGAAATTTAATTTTCTAACTACATTTTGCAACAACCAGACAACTGAGATAGGCTTTTGAGTGGATGCAAAAATAGATATTTCAAGATAAGCAGGAGATAGTAAGACTGACTGTTTCAGTCAGAAGAGGGAAATATATATTTGAAATTAAGAGGGTTTCAACTTCATCAAGTGTCAGCAAGAATTCAGCTTGTAATATAGACAGAATCAAGGTTAAGGAAACACAAACTGTTGGAATGAATATAAATAATATGTTGTAATGATGAATAATGAAAAAGAAAGTGAAAGTGGTCAGTGTTATTATCTGAGGAGCTATACCAAGAAAACCTTGAAATGTTGTGCAGGGTGAACAGCAAAAATGAGTCAGTTTCCCATATCTGGTTTATGGGACCAAGAGATGGAGAAACAGTGACAGCAGAGAACATAGTTTATATTTGGTGCCTTCTTAAGCTCCCCCCTTCACACTTTCATTTATTCTACCCTGAGAGTGTGTCAATGCATTGTGAACATCCAAAGACAGACTGTAGGGGAAAGAGCAAGGCAGGAAAGAAAAATCTTGAGTAGAGTACTAAATCAGAATGCTGTCCTTGAATAAAACAAACCAGTGAGTATATCCTTGATTAATAGATAGTTGCATATTGATCAAAGTCAAGAGGAAAAGAATGGGGAAAGGTGCAGAAAAACGGGGAACTTTGCAGGAAAAAAGTCCCATTTGCCTGTCCTGCTAATATCTATTCCCCTCAGTTTTCCACACACTGGAAAATGCACTTCTTCATGTAGATCCTTTATGGATGAACCTTACATGGATTAAAATGTTGCACACAAAACGACCTCATCTTCTGAAGAATGAAATTTTATCTAGTCAACAGGAATTAGACAGTTATAAATTTTTCAAGCTCTTATTGACTTTGTTGACATGTGTAGTGGGTTTCATAATTTCAGTAGAGAAACAGAAAGCTAAAATCCCAGAGGAGGAGATAATTTTAACCTTTCCTTCATGTGTATATTTTGCTCTTTCTAGAAGATGTAATCTAAATACCAGTTAAACTAGCAACTGAATATTTTTTACAAAAATTGCTCCAGCTGTGAAGGATTGCGGTCACATCATTAGGATTAACTTGTGATCTAAATGCTATCTTGCAGCTCAGTTATCTGCTACTAAATATTGGATGCTTCTCTGTGGAAACCATTTTATTACTCGCCTAAATATTTCATACAGAACACTCATCTGAACAACTGACTCGGAAAACACAGAAAGAGCCTCGAAATGTCCGATGGAAAAAAACAAACCAAACCAAACCAAAAGAAAAATGAGACTGTAGGTTATCATGCAGCCAAAGCTTTATGACCTTTTTGAATCTCCAGTATTTAGAACAAAGTAGATCAAATGAAGAAAAATTAGGGATGAAAGATATCTGACAAGATTTATGACACAGTGTGGTCACCATATGTAATGGTTGGTTTTTGAATAATTTTACTTTGTGAGAGCAGTGGATCGTGTGACAGCAACAATGGTGGTATGGATGTTTCCTACTTTAGTTTCCCATTTTTTTCCATAAATGTGGAGGGATGGTCTGCAATCAATGGAATCAGTGCAGAATATCAGCTGAACCAGTTAACAAACTTCTTGGGGGGCTCACCAGAGGATTCCACAGGTTGCTGTGCTGTCCCCAGTGGCAGAGTTGGAGCAGTAGCAATGGCACTGCCCAGTGCAATGAACACATACCCAGAATATTATCCACCACTCTTCAGCCTCATATGGGACAAAGTAAAAATGCACTGCTTGATTATTTCTACTCTAGTCTGTTCAAGTTATTTCAGTAGGTAGGTAGCACATCCTTGTCCATCCATTCAGTTCTAAATGACTCAAACAGCAGATACTCTGAGATAGAACTACTGACTGCCTAAGGAATTGTTTTACAGAAAAAATGAATTATCCCTCTACAAAAGTAAATAAGACTTCATTGACCAGTGAAGAAGTCCTCATTCATAAGTATTTTCAAAGACAAATCTCTTCTTATTTACCTTTCTTAATGGAGTCTCCTTTAGTAACATATTTATGTTGCCTTCTCTCTAACCCCACATTCACTTTTTAGCTCTTCTCCTCCATAATCATTCAGTCACTACCATTTTTAGGGTTATTTGCTCAAGGAAGATAATAAAACATTCTTGGTCCTAATTAACTGCAATTGGTTCCACTGCAATTTCTGTATGTAACGTTTTACAGCCTGTGAGCCCCCGCTCCTCTCTTCTTGTGTACAAAAAGAGCAGCAGGAAATATTGTCACTTGTTTTGGATCATAAACCTTGAACAACACTGAGCTGTACCTATCCTATTATCAAATTCTATGGAGCTGGATTTGGGGCCATGCCCATCTGTACCTTCTCTGCTATCCTTTCTTTCAATCAAAGAAGAGCTAACCAAATAATTAATTCCCTGTCCTCTGAACTGCTATGTAACATGCAATATAGTTGTTTGTACCAGATCAAGTTCACTTCTGCCAGCTGAAAAAAATGATGACTGGTAAAACACTGTGTAAGTTCAGATCCATATAATTGAAATTCTGCTATGCATTGGCCTGAAAATTTGACCTATGAAGTTGGTACGGAAAATTGCATTTGCTTCAAAGACATCCTCAGTAACCAAGCACAATGGCTTTTCAAATTTTATTGGATGCAGCTATTATCTGTTTAATGGGGTTTCAGATATGTTGGATATCTGCAAGTGTAAATGAGACAGTTAAAACACTCAAAGGCTTTAAGTATCGTACTTAACACAGGCTACTTGTTATCCACATTTTGATTATTTCTCTGAATCATTGTCAACAACAATAATAATAGCAGCAGTATTAATAATCCAGCTGGGAATCATTCTTTGATGTTCTTTATGTAGCTAATTGTAAGAACATAAATCCTACTTCTGGCATATCTGCCAGCAGTGTCTTGTTTATGTCTGAAACTGTGAATTCATGTTGGATCTGTCAACAGTAGCTGCCTTGGAGAATATATTTTACATAAACAATGAAGGCAAATGGCCTGAATGGCATGAAAATAGACTTAACATTTGTGTAATAGATGGGTCAATAACAGGGTATGGTTTGAATCATGTCTTACGCATTATTTTTATTACATCCAAAAAGCAGAAAAAGTCTGAGATGCCAAACTTTTATGTGTGTCTTTGAGAAATAAGAGCTTATTCCGCATGGAAACTGGGAAAGCAGGTACACTGAGCATTGCCCTTCTGAATCTCTCCCTCGTACTTCTGGGGGAGTGAGCAAACGTTTGTGTGTGGCTGAGCAGGCAGCTGGGGTTGCCGTGCAGCAGTCAGGCAGCATTGTCATCATATAGACAGAAAACTGCGTGGTAGTCCCTCCATTGCCTGTCCATTAGCTCCACTTTGGAAGCTGACTTCATGGATTTTTCCTGTTGTGAATATAGCAGTAGGTATGGAGGAGAGAAATAGTTCAAGTCAGAGCCACCAGATGGGAAGGGAGATGTTCAGGACATTCAAAATAACACAGAAATGAGGATCTGAAGCACAATGTAGAGTTTAGCTCTACCTATTGGATGTTATTGATCTAAATTACATTTCATTACACTGATGCAATTGCAAGCCACCTTTGATTTCCAGCTGGATACAAATATTTTCAGTGTTGTTATTTTTTCACCATCTAAGTTGAATTCCCTGTTTGAAACTTTTTCCCTCTATTGATTTTTTTTTCCTATTATGACACATCAATGACAGACTACATTATATTTTCACCTGCTAGAAAAATAGATTTCTATCCAGGAGGCTCCTTATGCTTTGGATTAAGGCTCTTTCTTATTACAAATAACTCCTTCTAGCAAGCTTCAGTGTATGGTCTGTGCTTGTAGGCTAAAGCATTTTCTCCTTTTAGGAAAATCTAATTTAGGTGTTTTACCTGGTTCACAAGATGGATAACGTTCCCAGGGGTAAATCCTCCCTGATCTAAATAGTTGAGTGCAGACAGCCACATGTATGGAAGGGAGAGAATGCTGGGCAGACAAAGTTAAAGTGAGAGGAATATTTTGAGCGGTTTCTAATGGATTTTCTGTTTAAAGTTGGAATTTGTGTTTAATTTTGAAAATGCTTTAGCTTATAATGATTCTCTATAGAAATAATGTAACAGTTCCTCTGAAAGCAACATTTTAATCCCCACTCTTGTTTTTCATGCCAAGTAACCATAAGGTGCAAAGCTGCAGTGGCCTCAGAATGCCTGTAACCTCAGAATGTCTGATACTGATCTTGCTCCACCTTCTAATGCATTCTATGAGGCAAATGAAAGAAACAGAACTGTGGGACACCAACTGAGTTATGTGCCATCACCTCATGGAATAATATTTACTTATTGTGTAACATGGGGAAAAATGCATTTGAAGTTAAGGTAGTGTTTCCTTCATTAGGCTGTTGTGTGTAAGTGAATGCTGCATGTTAAAATATGCATGTCTATGTGGACGTATGTAACAGGAAAAATTCATTAATTAGAGATATGTAAATAATACAGATTTCCAAAATAAGTGAAATGCTTACCACAGCCAAGTGGTCCTTCACAAACCATCTTCCCTCTGTCAGAGTTTATCATCCACTGTGTATGGATTGATGGCAGAGCCACATTGGGATAACACTACTCTGTTTATGATCCTTGCTGCATTCTTGCATTATAGCTACAGCAGATCATGCATTCATTTCAGAAGGGAATCTCCCAGTGGTCTCCCTTAGTTGTGTTCTGGTTCATGTCACAGAGCAGTCTCAAAGCACAAAACCTGTGTTCCTTCTGGATGAAGTTAAACTGGATGATGTGTCCAGGAGAAAAATTAGTGCATCCCAGCTGCTACTGGGATTTCAGTCTCATGTGCTTCTCTCCAGAGCTAACCTGAAGGAGCTCCTCAAAAAACCTCATGGGGAAAAGGAAGGGCCGTGCATGCAAGAGTAAAACTGATTGTTTGAAGATGGTGTATTGAACAGACTAGATTCATAAAGGTTTAGGAGGATGTGCATACCATTTATTTCAGTGAGCTGTAAGATGCTAAATATGTCTCTGAATCTGGGCTGAAGCATTTGTAACCTTGTGGAGCTGCTTTACAGGTTGATTCTCCAACCCATTATACCAACACAGAGGAGCAGCTGTGTCTGTTACACCATAGTGGTGAATGTGGTGCTGCCCTTGAACCAACTCAGTGACACACTTTCTCTATTCCTTTTTATTCCATTTACACAGAATCTCTTCAGAGTCCTCCTCGAGGCTGGTGTTAATCACTGTCTACAAGCAAAGGTGCAGAGTTGAAACTCTCAGAGACTACAGCAACTCCTGATAGAATGCTGATAACTTCCCATCTGTTTGCAGGCAATTCTTACTGTGCTCTTATAAGGGGGAGAAAAGCAGCACACAGAATTATTATTTTTATTTCTACTTTGTCTCAGTACTCAGAAGGCTTTACAAGGGTCCCCCTCTCTAATTTGTACTGTACTTTATACAGCACCTGGGGTGTAGAAGGCTGAGGTGTGCCTGAACTACCTGTTACTCACAGTAGGATGGGTCAGCATGAACAGAAGGGTTCATGTTCACTTGACCTGTTACCTCTCTCATAACAAAATGTCTGCTTTCAGTAAAAATATGATGAGATCTGCACAACTCTCCAAATAGCATATGTTTTCTGGCAAAATGAGAGAGACCAAATTGACACACGTGTTTTAATAGAGGCCTAATATTAGGAATTCTCAGCTCTAATGAAGAGACTATTTAGTAGTGACCTCCTCAGGATGATGATAAGATGCCTTGTTTTAGATTGATTATTGCTAATTCTATGTTGCCTTATGTGGGGATATTTTGAAATATAGTACATAATGTACAAAATCCTTGACCCCTCAGTAGAGAAAGAAAAGGAGAAAACTTTAATAAGGGCACATCCTTGTAAATCAGCTGCTGTGATTTTCTCATGTTTTGTCAAAAATCAATCAGGGAAATAAAAAAGTGCATCCTACAACAATAGCTGTTTTATCTGGAGAAAGCCCCGTTCTTTTTTCCTTGAATGAATTCCCATATCTTGTGTTCTAATCCAAACACTGATTAACAATGTTCTAGCTTTTTGTTTATTTGTTGCTTTTTGGCAGACATTGTGGCTTTCATACTTTGTTCCTTAATTACTTGCCATTTTACCCTGTGATTGTTTTCAAAACTCTCTGAGCACAGCTTCCACAAAAGATTCATTTTCACAGTGTCTTGTAAAGTATTATTTATATATTTGCTGCCAGGCAATCTGGCCCCTTTGCAAAGCCTTTGTCTTGCATCTTGAAATAAAGCTGGCTGCAGAAACACAGAAAATATTTCTTATACTCCATGAATGTACTTTGAGAAGAGCTCTTCTACTGCTTGGCACTAGGTCCCCTATCTTTGGCCACTTTTGAGGTTTCTGAATTCCAGTGATGTGAATGGAACCCTTCTTCTTGAAGAACAGAGAGACCCTTGAGACACAAGGCAGCAGAATAATAGTCCTGCATTGCCTTTTCACACTCAGGCATAAACTGTATCAAAGTTGGGTTCATTCCATGTAAAGCTGGTTAAAAATCACGAAAGAGGATGCTGGCTAGTCTTGCAAGAGGGCAATCTTGCCAAACCCAAGAGTAGTTTTCTTTCTGATCCCATTTACAATAGGAGGAGCAGAAAAGCCTTAGCTTTGGTGATGACCTCCAGCATTACAGCCAGGCTTGCATCTATTCTTGTCCTACCAGAGTGGCAGGATTTTGCTCAGTTGCCTTCTTTCTCATCTGCTTTCACAGCAGAGGGAGGAAGCTGGTTCACAAGTGCATTTCTCTGGTGACAAAACTGTGATCAGATGTGAGAACAGCACATTGAAGGCTGGAGTCCTGTACTGCAGCAGAACAGAGAAGAGATGGTGAGGAGCCCCTAAAACCTCCATGTATGCTCCCATCTCCTCTCCCAAGCTACCAGCATTTTCTTTCCTTTCTGGGAAGATGTGCAGACATAACCAACAATATTGCAATGGTGGCAGTTATAAATGGCCCCAAAACTCAAGAGGATCATAAGAAAAATGAAGTGCAAATAAGAGCAAAAATGCCTTTTCTGTGGTATGATTTTAAAATGACCATGTTGGACCAAGACATTTAGTGATAACTAGAGACTGAGTGTACTAATTACCCAATCTGCAAGAAAATTTTCCCAGTCAATGAGGTACATTTGGAGGATTATGCACATTCATCAAACCTTTGCAATGAATTAAGGTATTTGATTCAGTGGAAACTAGAGCATAGATAAGTGCATTAGGTATCATATTGCATATCTGTAAGTGGAGTGTCTGGCCCCACTCAACTAAAGAAGTCATTCCCCTCAAGCATCCCTGATCCTTTCTTTATGACTGCTCCTTGCAAGAATAACTTACAGACCTGCATAATGTTGTGAGTGCTGTTGAAAAATGAGACAATTTTTTTTTTACAGTAAAGGACCATTCTAAAAAATAACAAAACAGCCTTGGCATCATAAATCAAGAAAGGGTTGAACCTGATGACATAATCCTGACTCAATCTGTTAATATTACACTTAGCATATCCTTCCTGTGATTTTCTCAGAACAGTTTTCACTGAACAAGAGTTGGCTCCAGGTTAGGTTGTATTCAAATGACTGACCTCAAGAGTGTGAGGATTTTGCTAATGTCTGAATAAATAATTCAGAACAGTTGGTATGAAAGCAGTCATGGTTTCTTCACTCATTTGCTGCTCTTTATTCTAAGAAGGAAAAGCAAAAGAATGGGATAAAAATGTCTTCTGATGATTCTCTGAGTGAGAGTAGGTCATGATAGTAGAATTTTTTCAAGTATTATAATTTCTAAAACTCTACATTAAAATAAACATGTCCTTCAATTCAGGAGTTGATTGGTTCTTTCCACTGACTACAAGACTAGAGGTGTGGATAAAAGAAATACATATTTTTCTCCTTGTTCAAAACACCGTTGCATGATACAGTGAAATCTAATTGTAGTTGCTACTTAACTAAGATGAATTTCACATAATGTATCAATCTTCTGGCTTCAGGGGACAGTGATCTTTCTTGCATGGCTGTGAGCTGCAATGGCATCTGTGAGGCACAAGCAGGCAGCAGAAAGGGACAGAGGCAGATTTTGGTCCAGTTCTTGAGTAAACCACACAACGTCAGCACCACTGAGCAAAGCCTAGGCAGCCAACAGGCTGCAGCTGATCTCCACGTGTCACACAGAATGTCACTGAACTTTTTTAACAATGCATTTAAGCTCATCAGTCTGCTCAGAGATAATGTCACCTGTCCCCTGCCAACTACCAACCAATACTGAATTATTCCTGTCACAGCCAGAGCTGTCATGAGGTTTGTACTTGTCAGTTTTACTGTATTTATTAATTTCACATGTTCCTTTTGTTGCTGAGAAAAAGTATGTTCACTTTTTTTAATCAACTGCATAGATGCATTTCCTCAGAGCAAATGAAAAATAAAATACCCTTAGCAGATCATGCAGCAGACGTACAAATTTAGTCTAAACTTGGAGGTGAGCAGAACATGAGGTTTATTCCAAGATAAATTAGTACTTCTTGTTACCTTCAAACAGTGCTTGAGTCTCTCTCATAAAAAAAAAGTCTAATAGCTGGCACTGAGAGCCAGGAGCAGTTGTCTTACCATGCTAAAGGTGGGCCAACCTAATCCCTCACTGATTTACCAAACAGACAAATCCATCATTTCTTGTCGTGCTGCTGTCCAACAGCACACCAAGGTGTGTGAAGAAGCAGAATTGGCTGCACTTTAGGAGTCCATCGGAATGGTATTGAGGGGAAATGTCACCTATTTTTCTTGCATCCTTCTCTTGTCAAAACTGTAGTAATTCTGTCTTTTAAAGGATTGAAGAATTATAGCAGATTCAGTGTCTAAGCTTAGCTTTCTGTAGTGGCTGTCAAAAATATTTCCCAAACCACTCCTATTTACACCCATGGAGATACCAGGGGTTATATGTTCACCACAGCAAATATTTAGAGGATTTAGAATAAGTGATTCACTGTATAGGTGAGAGAGTCAGAACCACAGGGTCCAGTTTTGGTCCAGGAATTAACTTTCTCTATAAACCATCTCTATATGTCCTATACATTCCATGGCCTTCCTTTCAGTTCAGTCAGCTGATACATGTATTTAAACACAGCACCAGAGACTGTGGTGATATGTAATAACTATGTTTTATTTATATAACTAACTAAAACACATATTTATATATGTATTTTAGATAAAGCCGGTGTCAGGACACTCCAAATATAAACACAAGTCTCATTATTTTCTTTCCCCTGCATCCCCTGGTAAGGGATCATATTGGACAGGGGAAGGAAATTTTATATATTTGAATTTCTACAACTGCATGCCCAAGGTAGTGTGAATGTAGTCCTGATTCTACTGAATTTACTCCTTTGATTTCTTTAAGCTGGGACTTTATAGTTCATGATACAGTTATTACAAAGCGATCTTTCCTGCCTTTATATTTCTCTTTGAAGAAAAAAATAGGGATTATTGACATTGTAGGAGACCAGCATAATGGTAAATTGATAAGCAAGAACACATAAGAAACCCTTATTTGAACTTGATTTGTCACAACCTTTTTGTGTAACATTTATGCATCTGATATTAGTGGATGTTCCTTTGTTGTATAAAAACGGAATAGAAAAAGAAATGTCCTTCAGAATTATAAGCAGAGGGAACAGTTAAAAGAAAACATATTAGTAAGATAAGCGAAAAACAAAAATTACTGCAAGTGTCTTCAGAATTTTGGGTTGATAGCTAAATAACTAAAATTCCCCCAGGATGAATTATTTGTCATTATTAATGTATGTGCAATTTGGATAGAACTCACTGATGAGACATGCATAAAACCATCCTCATTTTCAGAATGAATCATTTCCTGCTGACATTGTCTACCATCTCAGAGCAACGCTAATACTTCTGAAAAACAGAGAGTGACATGTACACAGACACTCAAACTCTGACTTTTGCCATTTCTGATTAATGAGCCCTTCATGATTTTCCTTATCCTGACTTGGTAGTTAAGAAACCCCTTATAATTTCTTATGGCTAAATGCATCTTTACTGTCAAAGACGTTTTGCCATCAGTATGTCTGATATAACTTTTTTTTATATCATCCCTTTCTGTTAACCAGGCTCCAACTTATGGGCACTCCTTGATCCCTCAGCTAACGCCTAACAAGTGTTCTTGTTTTCCTGGTATATTCTGCTCATTTCTACAAAGAGCTGCATTCATAGCTTTAGCTTTTTCTATATCTCCTTTATTTGTTTTTCCTCTAATACACCACAAATCTCCAGTAAGACAGGGTCTGAATTCTTATTTATGATACAATTCCATCAGAGTGCCTTACAGGAAATGAAAATCTGACCCTCTGAAGGCACTCCATAGGCAACTTTTTAATGGGGAAATCTGATTGTTTCCTTCTGTTAAATGTTTGCATTGTGTTCATTTCAATGCAATATGTATGGATATCAGCATTTATTGGAAAGAAAGTTTACCTGCTTCCATGTTTAGGAGCAAAATAGTCCCTCCATAGAAATCAGATTTAAAATTTTCCCTTGCTTCAAGGGAACAATCACATCTCCTCATGGCCTCACCTATAATTCATTATAAAATACTGGATTTTATGTTAACAGATAAAAATAGTTATTGTTAATCTGATTGTACTTGAGCTCATTGGCTATTGCCATATGATTCTTAGAATAAAGGAAATCCTTCAAAACCTCAGCAAAAAGAAATTTGATGGTGGTTGAAGAACTATGAAGCACATTCCTGAGAGAAAGATTCAATTTTCATCTAGGCTTTTTCAAGAATGTCAAGGAAATGTACACTATCCTCTTGTACTGCTTTCAGGGTGAACATTGAAGAGACGTCATTCTATTGTTATAAACTAAGATGGAACTTGAAAACTTGTTAGGTGTGACTATGATGATTTGGAAAGGAATATTTTAATGTGACTTCTGCAGTGGTAAACCTTCGGGATAAAGTCCGGAAGGCCACACGCCTCACACAACCCCGACTAGCGTCCGAGGCATGTCCGCAAATGCCAAATGGCTCGTTGCCACAGCCGTCACCCAGGCAAGCAATCAAGTTACGCGAAAGGAGCAGGAAATGAAGGACGGGACTCACTCGGGGGTAGAACAGGGGAGTTTATTGCTCTCTCCCTGCTGGTGCCTCAAGTGAGACCCCGAGCAGGGGAGGGACTAACCTTTTATACAAAACTGTGGTCTCACTGAAACTTGCAACATTCAATGAATCACAAACTGGGAAGGGATGGGGTGATATGACAACAACCAATGACAACACAGGCGGGAAAGTGGGGTGAGGAGCTGACCAACCACACGACTGCTCACCTCAGGAGTATCTTTACAGTGGGAGGAGTGTCGCTATGGCTGACCAACCTCTGTAAACTTTATGACTGACAAACAGAACTTTGGAAACTTTTACAAAGAACAGTTACCTAACAAAATGGAGGACTTTGGAAGCCATCTTGCGAGGCCTAACTGAACAAAACTTTAATAAATACAAAATCACGAACCACCACAGACTTCCATAGTGAAAGCCAAAGCAACACATTAATTCAGCCTTGAGATGGGATTTTTGCAAGCAAAACCCATTTGTGTGGATTGATTAATATCTGCTTGTAGTGCGTCTTCAGTGTGCTGGCACACCAAGCCACTTATAGGGAATTGAGTATTGTTTTCCCTCCTTGGAACACTTTGCCTGTTGCTGTGCTAGTCAGCGATAGAGAAGGAGGTTGGGGGGATGCTTCTTTTGTAAGGATGCCACTTAAAACTGTTTAAAATAGATCTTCATACTTGCCATGGCAAATTGTCACAGTGAGCAAGACAAATCATTATTTTTAGGGGCTAATAAAGTAAATACCACCATGAATCAGGATAAATATTCTGTGAAGACTGAGATAAACCACCATTTTCTTTTCACAGGTGCCACATTAAAATTGGGTGATACCTGTAAATATTTAGAGCTGTGGAAAGATTCTGTCTCTCTGGTTTTGGATGATGGCCTCCACAGATATATTCAAAAATCCAGGTATGATGCCACAGTGTCTCAAATAGTCTCTGCATTAATGTCTGCTCACACACAAATTGCTTGAGCAGGTTGGATTACAGAAACAGAAGAGACTCTGAACTGATAATTTGTAGATAGAGGCCATGAAATGTTAATTACAGGACAGGAAAAACACTCTCCTTTATGTTATCACTTTTGCCTGGGTGGCCCGGTGAGATAAGATATTGTTCTAAATTCAAATTAGTCAATGCAAAGCTGGATTTACAATAGCCTCAGTGACTTAACTGGAGAGAAATGAGCTGATCCAGATAAAAAGCATGACACTCCTAATCTGTTTATGCACTGGAGCAGATGGCAAAGCCACATTTGGTTTTACCTACAGAATCTCCAGCCACATTCACTCCTTGTTCTCTGGGTACTGCTCCTCTTTGCTGGGCTGTGCCTGCCTTAACACTGCAGCAAAAACACAATGGGACCCTGTTTAACTTGTCAGTCAGGGCATTCTGTGGAACTCTTGAAATTCAGCCAGGTGGCAGCTCCGTTGTTTTAGTAGATGTCATTATAATCTGGTATTTTTGAAGGGCACTTCTGCTTTTGGCAGCAATAGGTGGACTAATGTCAGCTTATTTCATGTCGAGAGAAATGTCGACATGAAAAGCATTAGGCAAGGCCTTAGATGATGCCATTCACTTAAAGTAGCTGACACCTTGCAGAAAGACATTTTTGGAATGCATATATAAGAAATACATTATGCAAGGGGTTAAGATTTTACTTTTTTTTCCTAGCAGTGCTGTTATAAAAGCAAGTTTCAAACTCTTTGCTGATTGATGGTTGATAAATCAACCTCTGAGTATTAGTGTAACCTGACAGAAATCTCACTGGTGTTTATCACAGGGAAACCTGGATGGGGCTTGGAGCAACCTGGTCTAGTGGGAAGCATTCCTGTTCATGGAAGAGAGGTGGAACTATATGATCTTTATGGTCTCTTCCAACCCAAAAAATTCTATGATTCTCTGAATTGAAGCATTTGCTGCCCTTATAAATGCCATGAGATGGCATTTCTTTTGAATTTTGCTTCATAAATCATTAATATTCCAAGATGCTAAAATTTTCTTCTCTTAAAAAGAATGGCCAAATGGGAGTAGTGACTCACCTACTGCTGATTACAGTGGTCGATAATTTGGCTACAAAAATATGTCATATCTCATATTTTTGCCATTTAATATAACATTATGCATCTTCCTCAGCTACCTGTACCATCTGGTGTCAACATCAAACTGAATGAATAAGACTTTGTGCTGTATATTTGAGGTCTCAAAAGTTGTGTTCAACTGAAGTTATCCAGTCCCTGTTGCAATGAATCCACTCACCAATGAGCACTGTCAGGGAGCAGCTCTGAAGGCTGGATGCAATGTTGCCAAAGTGCCATAGAAATAAGACAGCAAGTGAGAATTCCTTAAAACATATGAAGATAAAAGTAAAGGTAACTAATCCATAGTTATCTGAGGTTATTTGAGGTTGTTTGAAGAACTCTGAGACAGAGTACAGTTAGTCTGTAGAAATAAATGCCTCCCAAGTTCATCTTTTGATTTTGACACCTGTGTTACTAGATTCTGTCATATTGTGATAAACTATTTATGTACCTTGAAAATTTAAGCTTCATTTGCTTGGTTTTGGATCAGTAGATTCCCTGCCTATTCTGGCTGAAATGGAATATTTTCATTTCTGGATGCCCTTCTTACCAGGGTAGTTTCTCTTGTTCCTATTGTCAGTAAAAATGTCTTCCAAATGCTACATATTCCTTTTAGCATTCCAGTCAGTCTGTGGGCCTGCATCTTTAGCTTATTTCATTCAAATGACTCTAGAATTACCTCATGATGTGTTCACCTTAAGTGACATAGCTTTGCATGTATCCTCCTCTAATTAGGTTGCCTCACTGTCAATTAGAGACAGCAGAACATGTGTTCAGAATGTTCTAGGACATTAAAGTGATTGATGGCAGAAAACAAAGTGTACCAGTCCTAAAAAAAATCTTCTGATTAATCCATCTTGAAAGCAAGTGAAAGATGTTTTTTCCTCATACTGTAGTGCTTAATTTATTCAAGCAATAGGTTTTAAAAGTTCAATGATAGGGCATTAGGTGTTTTTTTCTTTTTTATTTTTCCTGATCAGCTTTAAGAGGAGATTTATTCAAAACTCTCCACAGTAAGTATATTTCAGACTTACTAATCATAAAAAAGGTGAAAATAATGAATGATTAGGGTTGTTTTTTCAAAAAAAGGTAAATCATGTTCCTGATTCAGACTCTTCAAACAACAAATCCTTATCTTCCATTTCCTGAGGTCAGGGTTAATAGCCTGGAATACATGTGGGATTCAGAAAGCCAAAGTGGTCCCTCTGGTTCCTTAGTGTTCACAGACAACCTACAGAGGATTAATCCTGTTGGTGCCCTTTGAGCAGTTTCCTTTTGTGGGAATATGATTCCTTTTGTATGTGCAAAACCTCTGCAGAGGTCCAGAGCTCCTGCTCTGTTATGCAGTCACCAGCTCTATAAGAGCATGCTGCCAGGTATCACAAGATCCAAGCGTTCCCGTGTTTTTCAGCTGATAGAAGAGCCAGCTGTCATGAATCCTCAGTCAAGAATATAAGTAATAAATGTAGAAAAAGAGAACACTACAGCCGTGATTGACGGCGGGTGTGAAACACTCTTCTTCCAAAGAGCAGGAGAGTTGTCTGGCATTTGAAGGCTTGACTTTGCTGACTCTACTGCAGAAGATAAGAGCTTTACCTTTGGAAATTCTATTACCTGGGAAAATGAAATCTTTCAGAATACATCTTGAAAGGTAAAGAATAGGCAACAAAGCAGTGAAAGAGAGAATAGTGAGAATTGCAATTCTAAGAAAAAAGACACCCAGTATATATTCTACTGTGGTTTAAGTACTAAAATATTTTAAAAATACATATGAAATCAACTGCATAAAGATATTTCTCTCAGTACCAGAGCAAAATAGTATTGGGGAACCAACATGCAACAGCAAAAGAAGAAATCTGT
>JBBMKD010000053.1:60389741-60492755 GCA_037834095.1 Argya squamiceps | reverse complement strand
GTTAAAATCCCTCTGCAGCCGCAGCCCAAGGTCTCTCCTGAGGCATTGGGACGGAGGTCAGGGGGATCCCCTGTCACCCCCCGCCCCCTCACCGAATAAACCTCTGAAACCCGAGCCTCCGAGATTCCCCTCTTTCATCCTACCACGGCCGTGACAGCGAGAGTCGAGGTGCTGCTGAGCCAAGAACCCACAAATCGCAGCTGTAGAGGCGTACCCAAAAGCTGCCGGGTGGGCAGAACAGCAGGCTGGCCAAAGGGCACGCACTCCTACGACTGTCTACTCACATGTTTAGCTCAGTGATTGTCTACACGTGGTGATTTTTTGATAGGTCCAAGTTTCCAGCAGAACTTGTCTAAACTCTGGGCAGAGTAATGGGTTCCTTTTGTTCAAGGACCAACTTCTTTAGCTTGGGCATAGAGAGAAATATGTTTTACAGAGGAACAGATGTGGTTATCATCCTCTTTTCCAGAGATGAGAATACCTTACAAATATTTTTTTTTTTACAGCTTTTGATTCACCTGTTTGCAGCATGGGCAAAAGGGTTTTCTAATTTTGGGAGATGCAGCACAAAAAGAAGCTGTTGCCATGGATCCCCTCCCTCTCTTTCCCTTCTCATTGTGTTCATTTGGAAGCAATTTTTCCACATCCAGCTGTTGCTTTCCTGTTTGATTTTGACCAGTGGTCTTCTATTAAGCAAAATTGATATATTATTTACAGGATATGTATTTCATTGCCAAGGTTGCCTATAAGGATCCCAAAACTGCTGCAGCAAGGAATGTGTTGCAGCTATTCCAGAAAACCTCTTCTCTATCTTGTCTAAAATATATTTACATGGGCTAATAAGAAAAAGGATCCTTTTTTTTTTCTTTTCCCCTTCTTCCTGTTCTGCACATGCACTTTCCCAAATGCCTTTTCAGGTAGCTCTGGCTCCTCATTGAAGGGAAGAAGGTCACATATGAACGTTATCAGTAATGGTTTGAAAGGGGGAGAAGGCTTTTTCAAAGGTTTAATATCATTTAGTTAACTCCTTGTAAAAGAAAATCATTAGAATTTATTCTTCAGAAGAGAACTCTATTTTAAATGAGGTTGAGTGTGTGTTGAAAAGGTAATTCAAGTGGTTATGATTGTAAGAACCTACCATATATAAAGAAAAAAATAAAATCAATACGTCAAAGCAGATACATCCTATCAAAAGCTGTCCTGGAATTGTACTTACTGTAATAAGTCTGTATCCAAATTTTAGTTGTACACTGAGAGCCAAACTGTGAGGTCCTCTGTAATTAGACTTGCTGAGGAACTCGGAGCTGCTTCTATGGATGTTCAGGAATCATTAGCATGTGTAAAGCCAGAATAGGGAGGGGATATTACTGTATGACTGTTTAAAGCTCACTTTTTGGGTTTGGGGATACCAAAGCATGCAACAGGTGGATGAGAGAACTTATGGCTGCACTACCACATTTTTTTGAACAAAACATTATCTGTATAGCATCTCTACCTGGTCAAGCCAGTTGGAAGCCTTCCTTCTAAATTTTATCTAAGCTGATTTCTTCCAACACACAGTTGAGGCAGGTGATGGAAAATGGACATTTGGAAAATGCGATGGGCTAACAGAGCAGTTGTTCAAATTGCAAGCTAGTGATTGCTGTTTGCCATTAGGGAAAACATCTCAACTGCCAGCAAGATTATTGAGGTGCATTTAGTGCATAGAAAAGCAAACAAAGCTACTCTGGGAATGGTACAGTGCTGTGTTTATTACAGCCTTGTGATACAAGTCATGAGAGAGGAGTTGAGATGTATTAATTTTGTAGCCCATACAAAGACCAAACAAGTATAAAAGTAGAACTTTTCACTTGCTGTCACTGAACTTGTACACTCAGGCACTGGTGGCAGCTTTTTGTAGGTAAGCTGCACTTTATTACCCTGAGTGGGATAAAGAGCACACAGCAGATAAGAGCCTGGTAAAGGTTAAAAAGCAAATATGTGTTTGGCTTTATTTTACTTTTCTTGAAGTTATTACTGTGATAAGTACAGACACAATTTTGAAAGATCAATGTGAGAAAGCCATATAACTCATGTAAAATATTTGTCTAAACCTCTGACTGGATGATTTTTCTTACTAAGAGTCTTATCATTATGAAGACACACAGAATACTGTGCCCCTTGTGACTGCTGAGGAAATACCTATAATATATGTTGTTAAGCAGGGAAAAAAACCAAACAAACTGTTAAGGTAGGAGAAAAATTTTAAAGGTTACAAATTGAAGTTGATGTGCATTCAAATAGGTCAGAAAAATAAGACAGGCAATACACAGAATGTTGAGAAAAGTTCATACATTTAAAAATGGTTGTTTGAGATGTAGATGTTCAAAAGCATCAGTGCTAATTTAGCAGTAAATTTTAAGCTCATCCAGGTCAAGCCAGTTGTACCAGATCAGCTCAGCTTTACTCTATAAAGAACTTTAGCAGTTCAACAGAAAAACAGCAGTGGTTCAGCTACTCACTAAGCTACAGGAAACTGTAAGTGAGCTTGTGTATTCCTGTGGAAGGATCTGTTCTCTCCAGCCAGGACCTGCAATATTGTCAATACAAAACTGTCTGAAAGTGGAGCAAGGTGGAGGCTTCAGTTGCACTGGACTTGGTCAGGGTTAAGCACAACCTGTGGAGGCTGAGCACAGCTCTGGGGAAGACAAGGACATTTTGGTATAAGGCCTATAGAATTTGATCCTCAAGGGTTGGTCTGGTCACAGACATAATCTGTGTATGAACATAGGAAGAAAGGAAAAATGAAATGGTGCTTATTTTAACAGATTATCACAAGATATGTGTTTTCATTTTACAGCATAATTTCTGGAGGATTATATAAAGGAAAACAATCAAACAGATAAACCTGCTTTCATATTTGCTTCACCATTTACAAATTCATGTTCCTGATGGAAATATGTCCCTCAGAGGCCTAAAGCAGAGTTTAAACTTCACAATAAAACTTGAAATAGCACTTCCATATTTAAAATTATATGAAGTGAATGACATTTTCTTTCAAACATTGTCCAGTAGCAGA
Organism: Argya squamiceps; assembly: GCA_037834095.1. Classification (NCBI taxonomy): domain Eukaryota; kingdom Metazoa; phylum Chordata; class Aves; order Passeriformes; family Leiothrichidae; genus Argya; species Argya squamiceps. Next base: position 60,489,697 of record JBBMKD010000053.1, on the reverse strand, counting down.
ATATGTTCTGAATCAGAGGTGATAATTTCAGCTGGTTATATAATTCCTAATTTCGTTTCTTATAAGCCACTCTTTTGTGTTTAACAACCACTCATCCCATCCTGAAACAAGAAGCAGTGAATCAAGTTTATATATAATCTCAGAAGTAAACATGTGATCCTTGTGTAATGATAGGTGGTTATAAACACAGAAGATGTTTATTCACTGCTAATGTTCAAACTGCTTGATTTTCCCTTGGGAATATTTGGGCAACTGTTGCAGTGAAGGTGTCTGTGGTGTGGAGGAACACTTCACAGCAGTACCCTTATCAACACACTGGAAGCGTTTATAGAAAACTCTATTGTCAGTTCCCTGACAGAACTTTCTATCATACAACTCTTTTTGGAGACATGCATCTATAAATCTGACAGGAGAGAAAACAAATTAGCTCTGTTCCCCTCTGTATGCATATAGAGATCTCTGTGTTCCTGGCAATGCTTCAATGCCATCTCCCCTTCTCATTGGTATGCCTGTCTTACCTCCTGGTGCTGAATTGGGTATTGTTATTTTTATTAAAATTATAAAAAAATATTTTATGAAAGGAAACTCTGGGGTTTTTTCTTTCCTTGACCTGAACACCTTGGTGTCCAGAGGCAGAGCCAGGGCTGGACCTGTCTCAACAAGCTTTGACAAGGTAATATATCAGGCATGTTTCCAAACAGACCTAGTGTCAGGCTTGCAGGACTCCTACAGTATAAATCATAACTCAGCACAGACTCCCCCCAGTTTAATGGCTGGAGTCTGCAAAATCTTTGCAATCTTCTTCATCATGTGTCCCATAACAGAAATTAATTGTACAAAATAATTAAGCCTCCCATTCTCTCAAAGGCACAAGAATCACGAGCAAAATATCTTCTTTTTTATTCCTCAAAGGTGATTCGCAAGGTTTTTAATCCTCACTGGACAATGACCACAAGCTATGATAAACAGAATCTGCTTTTCTTCTACCTAGTATTAGCATGTCTAATTCTTCTGTTCTTTGGTCTAGCTGGACTATAAAGAAGATGAAAAAATAACTTTCTAGTTTATCTGCCTGTTTTGATCCCAAATGAAAAATCATTCTTTTTGTCATAGGAAAGGTGGCGGGTCAGACAGATTTTGGAAGCCATGGCCTAAAAATTCATGAGAATGTTCACATTATTTATATTTATTTATGTTAAGTGAGAACTGATGGAAGGAACAGAGAGTTGCATTTTGATAGTCTCTTTGCTCAGGCAGAGACTTTTGTTTCAGTTCTCCCAATGTCTCTCACTTGGGGAGACTGATAAGGGCACAGAGCTAAAGATAATCCCATGAGAATGATGGATACCCTGAAGTGCTGCACTGCAGAATGTATCAAACTTAGCTATTCAGAATATTTTAATAATTACTTGGTATTATATTTGACAAAGTGGAAGAAACTTGTGGAGATTCATCAGTTCTAATTAAGTTTAAGGGCAATATCTGAGGCTCTGGGATCTCTGGTCATTTCTGCTGAGAGAAAGAGGGAAAAGTAAAACTTAAAGCTAACATTTTAAATCTGAAAATAGGCTTTTTGATGTAGTTTCATTTCTTCTGAAATCATTGGTTTTGCCTCATCAACAAACTATTTTTCCTAAAACCTCAAAAGCTGTCAAAGCTGACATTCATGAATTATTGCCATTCTTGAGTTATCTGCATTTTAAATATCATTGAAAAAGCTTCCACAGGAGTTAATGGGCCCTGAAACAAATTATCAGTGGAACAGGACTGAAGTGCTACATAAAAACTGCTTCTCTCTGCATTAAGAAGCAGCTTTCGGAATTACACCACAAAATGAGTCAGTAACATCAGATATTCAATATCAATGAACTGTATTTCTGTGAAACCACTGATGAGCTGAAATTCAGGCTTTAGTGAATCTGTGTAGATCTTTTATCAAGGTTTGTTCAGATCAGAAAATCTGAAGGTTTTTTTAATGGGCAAAGACTGAGTTATATAAGAGCATCTCAGTTTCTCTTCTAGATATTTTCTTGTTTTCTTTATTTGTTTCCTGTAGCTGTTTTAGCCAGACCTAACAGAAAAAAAAAAAAGAAACCACCAAAAAAAAACCCCTATCTTCAAGATTTCTTCTCTCACACTTCACTTTTTTAACAAACATTGGTCATAAGCCATTCTGACAGAAGATCATTGAAGGAGTTAACTCTGAGATGAAGGAAAATCATTCTGAATCAATCACTAAACTTGATGATGGAAACATAAGCATGGGTGACATACCAGTGTGTCAAAAAGAGGTCTGAAGAACAAACTGAAAAGTCCTGCTTGAGAGGGGAATGCTCCACAGAGGTGTGAGCCTGCCAGCAAATAAAGGTAGAGCAGGTCCAGACACTGCATGGCAGGAGCAGGAACAGGAGCAGGAACAGGAGCAGAAACAGAAGAAACAGGAGCAGGAACAGGAACAAGAACAAAAGCAGGAACAGTGGCAGGAGCAGGAGCAGAAACAGGAGAACAAACAGGAGCAGGAACAGGAGCAAGACCAAGAACAAGAGCAGGAGCAGGAACAGGAACAGGAACAGGAACAGGAACAGGAACAGGAACAGGAGCAGTTTGACTCCATCAGAGCATTCTGCTGGCCATTTTCAGACAGCCAGGGCAGGACCAGGGTGTTTGCAAAGTGGCTGCAGGAGACTGACAACTGGCTCAAGTTATTTGTTGTGAGCACTACTACTCCACCATGGGTCCCAGGGTGATATCCTGCCCTGCAGGGTATCAGCAGCCTGCTGAAAAGTAGGCTCCTGACTTCAATTACCTTCCCTCACTCCAAACTCAAGGGAGAGCCATGGCATAGGGCCAGGATTATCTTTACAAGACCATTTCCATTAAAGCCAAGTGAGAGCTTTTACCCTAATCCCTGAACTCCTCTGTTCCAGAAAATAGAACTAATCATGAGTTTTTCTGGTGCTATTAAATAAGCAAATATGTGGCTGAATGATACACTGGCTGTTGTTTTATCTCAGTTTAAGACACAATATGCTTCCTAACCCCATGACATCTCTGTGTTTTTCATAATCAGAAAAAATGTTGACATTTAGATTCAGCGCAGCTTTGGATATCAAAAAATGGCCCATTTAATGAAAAATCTCCAGCTCACTAATTAGTTTCTAAAGTTGGAATCAGGTGTTTATAAGCCATTTAAGCAAAACAAATTAGTGTTCTACAGAGACTGTTGTTGGCCAGGCTATTAACTGAGTTAAAATACTCTTTAAAAACTTTGCAAAACTGAAAAGCAGGAGCTTTATGGATGTCAGGTCTTCTGAAAAAGAACATGTTGGGGTTTTTTATTTAGTACCATCCTTAAGTCTGTTTATTGATATCTTTGAATAAACACCTTCTAATTATTTTTTATCCAATCTCAAAAGTAATGCTTGCAAGTCAAGTGTGAAAGGAATGGAAGAAGATGGCAAAATAAATTCCTGAAAGGTATTTGAAATAAGCCCATTTATAGAAGAGTGTTTGTCTAACTATAAGGACAATCACCCTTGGTGAAAATTGTAGGTGTTAAACAATTCCCATTATTTTCGCTATCTAAGGCACCAAGGCAGCAGTCAGTGACACAGATATTTGACTTTAGATAACCACACCACAGTCTGCTGAAACTGCAGCAAAGCCTGTATGTTTGCAGAGCTGGGACACAACTGGCCATGTTCTGTCTCATTTGCACAGAGCCCCACAAATACACAAAGTGAGTGTAAAAAAGGCATAAATATAATGGATCTGAAAATAAGCAGTTTACTCCCACCCACCTCCAGTTTGTTTGGCCCAAGTGTGAGTAGCTATACAGGATAAATGAGCAGCTGAATCTTTATATCTGGGTGATTTGGGTCTGTGAAGGACAACCAGTCTCTTTGTAAAAGGGAAAAAGAACATCCCAAACTCAATCCTGTTCACTTCCTGCTAATACTTCATATGCCAAGTTCTCAATTATCTTCTTTCACTCCACACTCAAGGGAGAGTGATGGCATTATGTTTCCAAGACCATTTCCATTAAAGCCGAGGAAGAACTTCCCTTTCTAATCTCTAAACTCTTCAGAAAATAGAATTAACCACAACTACAGCCCATGTTTTCAGGAAAGACAATGAGGCTGACTGTGTGGAGAAAAACATGAAATCAGATTGGTGGAAAAATCTTACTGTGAATTTGTTAGTTACAATAGCATTTAAGGCCATACCTTTGCCATCAGCATCAGAGAGCAAGTAGATTTACCAATGATTTTGAATTGAAACAGTATTATATAGTCTTGACAAAAGTGTCCAGTCTTTTCAAACATATTGAAAAAATTACTTTATCACAGTATATATGCTATTAAAAATGACATAACCAAACCATTGTTGACTGAGCGGCTAATACCTGAATAAACTAAAATATGACTGATTGGTGGTATTTGTTTGTCAGGAAGCAGTAAAATTATATGGCTAGAAACAATCTTCTTTTGACTTCTCAGATTTCTTCAGGCTTCATCATCCTTGAAACTTTCAGTCAGCCCACAGAGAGGGTGAGATGCAATTCAGACTGTACCTTGGAAAAAGTATGTGAAACTTCTGCAAGATCATTACTCTTCTGTTAGTTGCAGTGCTTCTCTTCTTTTCTCCTTCTACTGAACTGAAAGAAGTAGAATGAGTCCAGTTTCATTCCTTACATTTTGAACTTTTCAGTTCCTTGCCACTGCTGCAGACAGGACTAGGAGTTCTTTCTCATATTTTCAGATTGTCAGTGGTCTAGAAGAGAGGACTTCTACATTGTAACCTTGGAAAAATGAACTTTCAACCTGTTGACTCAAACTTCTGTGTGGTAAAAGAACACAATTTTCAATTCATTGGCTATGGAAAGACCCAACACCTATCAAAGTAGTTCAAGTCAGGACAAACTGAAAATGCTCTGCTGAATTTTTTGACAAAAAGAAATATGAAAAAAGGGGGAAAATGCATTATGCTTAAACTAAAATTCAGTATCTCCTTTTCTCTTGAGAGAATGCAAAGTTTTAATCTATTTAAAATTACTAGGCTTTCACAATGAAAATACTTCTTAGAAAAACACAGCCTTAAAATTTGTGATTTTCTTTAAAGAACCCCAAAGTTGTTGTAAGAAACCATTTATTTTGCTATTAAATATAAAAATAATGCTATTCTGTGCTGAGCTCTTTAGGTTAGCAAAATTACTTTTCTCAAGGTTCAAAAGAACCTCCCTAGCTCTCTTTTGAAAAGTGTAGTGACAAAGAACAGCACTGGAGGGGATTATTCTTCCTGCACTTGCAGGAGATTATCACCAGGGATGGCTCTTCAATCAGTGCCACTTGAGGCAACTGTGTTTAACAACGGAAAGGTAAATATACCTGGTCAATCTACTTCCTAGTTAGATATCCCTGAAAATGCCCTATTATCACTTCCATTCACCTCAAATACCCAAAGTAGGCCATCTCACTTTTTATTTCTGGCCAGTTCCCTGATGCCAGCCTTGCTGGCTACAACAGAATCACCTTCCAGGTCTTTCACTACACATATGCCGCCTTCTCAGATAAGAGCTGCTTTTTCCCTTTCTCCAGGTTCCTTTACTTCTGTGAGCAATCAGCTTATTTCCTGGTCCGTAAAACTGCATTATTCTTATCAGTATTTTCCTCTGTGAACATCAGCAGGGAGATTATTGTATGCCAGGAACTTAATTATTCATTAGCTTATGGCCAGTTTCTTCATACCACTTTCTCTGTTATGATTTCAGCTGCTACAATAATAACCAGGCAACAAAATTGTGCCTAAAGCAACTCCCCTTCTAAAAAAAATTAGGTGGAAGCAGATGCTTGGGTTGAATGTCTGAAGTTTTTCTTCTAGTTAATGAAAGCCCTGGGGAGACTTGTATTTAATTTAAGTCAAATAACTTACCTTTCTTTAAATTGTACCCCCTCTGCAATTTGATGCCAGCAAACCCATCCAGAAGGGTTCATCGTTTGTCCACAGGAGGAAATTACTTTCCTCTGGTGGATCTCTGAAGCTTAGAAATATGTTCCCGGAACAGACCCAGCAGCGTAAATGCAGCATGAATTTTTTAATGTACTCACTGTAAACCAGCAAATGAGATGCTGCCAACTATGCTGAGCACTCTAGTTTTCTTCAAATCACATGTGAATATGAGCTTTCTCAGCTGTTTTTTGTTTGTTTTTTAACAGAATCACAAAAATCTGTAATTCCCAATATGTTCGGTTTTTATATCTCACTGGTGATAGTTTATCTGACAGATTGTACCAGTTGTATTGAGAGCTCCTTTTACATTTCTGTGTTTTTGTTGAATATATATAAATATAAATAAAAATAAACATAGATATGAGTGCAGTAGCAGCTCTTTTTAGCATTCCCTCTCTTGTATGAAGAAGGCAATGGCTTTGAAGAAGGACTGTGGTCAAATAATGTTAATATCTGCATTCCTTTTCTTTCCAGCTTCAAGATGATGAGAAATTTTCAGCAATTAGGCAAAATACATATTTTAATATATAAAATATTTTATTCTCTAGTAGCCTTCCAATATATAAAAGGCTGTTAGAGAGAAGACAGACATCTATTGTTTGCTGGGTACGGGACTAGAAAAAATTCAGCCGAATTTGCAGCAAATGGTAATCAGACTAGGTACTGGGAAAATACCCAAAGTACATAAAGGTCTGCAAGAGGTGATATAGAAATGTTGAATCTCTTAGAGTTTATAGAACACATTTAGACAAATTTATCAGCTGTGGCTTAGATATACTTGATTCTTTTTCAGAACAAAGGAAAGGACGTTATAGCACTCTGGAGTTCTTTCCAGAAACAAGTGCCTGTGTGGATGGTTATCTACTTAATAGCACAGCATAATAATTTATGCTAACCACTATCAAATCTCTGGCTTCTGCTTGTTACTTAAAAAAAAAATCTGGTTTAATTGCAATATTAATCATCCCTAATTGATAATCCAAATTCAGAAAGTGCCATTCCCTGGTTTAAGGCACATCTGTGGGCTCGATTTTAGCCAGGGCTCCTGTGCTTCCTGGGGGGATCTGAGCTCTCGAAGCCTCTGGGGCTTCTCTGGTAGCCCAGCCTGATCAGGACTTATGCAAGTTGGAGTTTAAGTGTTACATAAAGGGAACACCTTCCATTGGAGACCTATTAAACACCCAGCTGATGAGTCTGCTGCTGTCTGGCTCGCACCTGAACCCCAGTGAAACAGAGTCTTCCCATCTTTTCACCTGACATTGTGAAGTAGGTGAAACTATGTAGCACTTAAAATCTGTTTTGACACTGGGCATGTATTTTTCATAGGTAAATTAAACTTATCTCTGTGCTTCAAAAGATGTTGGCATGTATGGAAAGGGAAAAGAAAATCTGGACAGACTGCTTAAGTACATACTAAATTTTATTGCCATCTATTCAAACGTGTTAAATGACCTGTACCAATTATCCAAAAGCATTGTATTCCTGGGTCTACAAATATGGAGTTAAATGGAAGAGATAAGTCACTAGTCTTTATGAACTAGCTGTTTTATAATTCAAAGTACAATTCCCTTTGGAGAAATATGTTCCTTAATCATTTCAACTCATTTAATGACCCTTCTTTCTCATCCTGTTTATAGTTCAATTTTCTTTCAAGTAAAAAACAATAGAAGAAATGCATAAAATGCATCCATAATGCAGTCCTCGGGCAAGAAAATCTCAAAACACCAAAGAAATCAAAATGCCTGTTGCCATCTGTGGCAATTCTGCCATTTGCAACCAATATGATCATTTAAATCCTTTTCTGTCAGCAGGATAATGACATGCTGATTAAGCAATAGGGATATTAAAGTTCAACAGATTTGTTTGAATATGATCTGCATGAACGATCCTATGCTCCCTTTGATTCCCAAAATCTGGCTTGTGAGATGATAAGATTAGTGAAACACTGGTTGTACTTCATCATTGCACAAAAGTGGATACCTGTTTGTAATACAGCATTTGTTTCTTCTCCTTCACAGTAATTCCAGAGATGTAATGCAGGCTGTCTCTGCCAGACATTTTTCCAAGGAGTCATTACTCTATGGGAGAAGCCACACCACAGCAAAAAAGCTCTCTGCTGTAAGTCAGCCCTGAACCTAATTTCCACCTCATCTCATAAATGACCCTGATTATGAAGAGAAGTATTAGTTAAATTCCCAGCTAAACAATTTCATTTAGAAGAAGGAGAAGAAGAAAGTGAAAATAGGATAAGAAAGAGTAGGAAAGCTGGCCCTACAATTTTGAGGAAAAGGTACAAAATGCTCGTCTAAAGTCACAGAAATCCCAAGTCTTTTAAAAATATCCTTCCATTCCCAGGTTTGAGGATCACTAAACTCTGGTTGTACATTCAGCTGTTGTAGATTGTCCAAGTGCTATTCATGCTGAGGAAATGCATGTTTATAACAGCATATAGAAGTGGTCTAAAATGTGACAAGATATTTTGAGCGAAAATCTCAGTTTCCCTCATTAAAATTGAATTGAAATTTGCCTCATTTATTAAAAAAAAAAATCATCCAGCAAACCCTTTTTTTTTTCTTTTACACACAACTTTGGTATTTCAAAGAATAGTAGCAAGACACAGAAAATACCTGAGCACATGGCCAGTTCCTATAAAACTTTGTATTTCCCTGTAGTATTCTAAGTTTATCATCATTGTTATTATGAGATAGTCTATATTACTTTCTGACCTCTTGACTTTCTAATGTCTTTGCTTTGGTTGCAGCTTTTTCCTTAAATAAGTCAAATCCCATGGAATTTAAAACCTGGTATCTCAACATCATTCAAATGCTGGTGTTTTTTTCTTTTTTAAATTCTTTCTAATTTTCTCTACATACTGGGTTTGGGGTTTTTTTATTTATTTTCCAAAATTTTCAAGTCCATATGTGGCATTGGTTAATCTTTTTTTGCTATAAAACTGAAATATATGCACCAGCAGCAAATACTGGGGTAGGCAGGAGGTATGACCTGAGTTATGCCTCTGTATAAGCGAGATATTTTCTTTTCTTGCTATCTAGGGTAAGAGACAGAAGTGTTGCTGCCAACAGAAGGAACATTCCCAGAAATGAGCAGTGTGTGTGGCTGGGTCTGCATGACTTACAGCTCTGGCTGCTGCTTGTGAGACTTCTGCTTGTGAAAATTAGAACTCAGCTGAGATGAAAGACTGGAAAGAAAAGGATGTTCCAGGCCATGCTTTTGTCATACTGTTCTTCAAAGTATGTTAGTGGAAGGAAAGCATATAATTTCCATGTTCCAAATCAGAGCCCATGAGAACTCCTTCTCCATGGCAATTCAGTATCTGGATTGGTATCACATCCCTATGATTACAAATATTGAAGTACTGCAATATCTTTTCCCTAATTTATGCTCCCCACACCTATAAAGAGGTTTTCTTTTCCTATTATTGTCTTTTTGTTGATTTTTACATGAGAAACCCTATTTTTAGACTCCTTAGCCTCCTTCACTGACAGATTTTGGAGGCAGCAATGGCAGATCCATCCAGTGTCAACACGTATCTTACAGGCTCCTAAAAAGAAATAAATTATCTGATCAGAAACCAAGGTGAGAACAGTCCTGATGTTCTTCAGAGATTTCGGAAATACTTTGGTGATTTTGTGTTTAATTCAGCCAGCTAAAAGTGGCTGGCTGAGATGAGGATGAAGTGTGGTAAGGAAGGCGATAAACTTCCTGGCAGGGATACTGCTGCTGTAATTTAACAGAGATATGAGTGACTAAGACTCAGCCAAATGACAGAAATATTTGTGATATTTTCTTCAAAATCTCTTCTCATAAATTTAGTTTAAGAAAAAAACCCCAGCAAATAAATTGAGAAATTACATAAAATATTTGCCAGTGATTTTTTGGTTTTTGGTTTTTTGTTTTTTTTAATCAACTCTTTTTCTTTAAAGCAGGATTTTGCAGTTTAAAGGCCAAAAGAGCCTGGTGGAAGAGAAAGTTTTGTGCCACCAGATCAAAAAAAGCATATGGTCTTTTTGCCAGACCCAATTTTGTGTTATTTTGGGTTTTATTTTTAGGTTGCTAGACCAACATAGTCTAGCTCAGATGTCTAGCAATGGTATTCTCCAGTCAATGTGAATTACTCATGGTGCACTGGCTGGTAGGGAGGAATTTGAACAGCAATTAAAGGTACTGATATTATCAATATTATGTTCTCATATTGTCAATAATATATTTTCCATCTCTGTTTTTCCAAAGACTGGCAGAGCCACAGCTGTCTGCACACCTGAACAATCTGTGTAGATGCCAAAAACTCAGGCAAACTTGTGAAGTTTGAGAGAAGATGCAGTGGGTACTTAGCACTGCTTCATGGTTATATATTTCCCCCCAAAGAGCTTTTGAGGCGTCAATATCCTTCTAAAAATAAACAAGCCTGTGAGCAATGCAGCAATGCCTTCACAGCTGGTGAAGAGAATGGGTACCCACAGGCAAATGAACCCCTTAAGGTACTGACACATCTCACTTCTGAACTGGAGGAAGAAGATACCTCCTTCACCCCAAATTTTGACCCATAGGCAAAAAAATGTACCTTTTTTTCAAATCAGAAGTAGCACTTCAAAAATTGTGAGCAAATCCTTAGCTCCTGAAAGAAATAGCTAAGATGATCAAATTAATTAAAAGAGTGGAAAAAACCGAAATCTAATTTGGGCTGAAATTGATGTTGCTTCTGGCAGTTGGAATAAATCAGGATGACACAGAAAGCACTTGAAATAGAGCAGACAATGCTTCTTCAACTTCAGAATGGTCCAACTCCATTTTGAAACAGAAAATATGGGTCTTAGCAGGATCAATTCCTGCAGAAATGGATATATATAATGTATAATTGTTGAAGCAGGGGTATTAATCTTTCTAATCTGTATAAACATCTTGTAAAGCTGTCAAAAACCTTGTGGGAAAGTCATACTGCAATTGGTGTGCAAACTGGGTGTGATCGATTTGACTTCTCAGGATGCAGAGGACAAACAGGTTTTTTCCATCTACTCCTTTCCCCATGCTGTTCTCAGTGGTCAGACTCAACCCTTTCTTTACTTCCAAGATCTTAAATGTATCACTATCAAATCCATGCAATCCTTTCTTCCCAAACTGGAACCTATGTTTGTATAAGGTAAAGGTAAGTGAACTGGCAGGCAAGGCTGAGGAGGAAACCAAATTGAAATAGCAAGCAGAAATCCAAGGGAAGACAACAGGGTTATGCACAATAAAATGCATTAGTGCAGAGAAAACAGGTTATTGGTACCACTTACCAGTTGCAATAGTCGTCAGAAAACTTAATTTTCATACTCATGGTGTATGCAGGTTTGAGAATGCAACAGGTGATAGATCTGAGGAAAATATAGTTGCTCAGTTCTCGGTGGAGAGATGTGATTGAAGAATTAGTAGTTTGAATTTGTCCAAAATATTTCCAGATCATCCTGATCTTGTGTCATGGTCAGCCCTGTCTCAGACACATTCATGAGTCCAATTTAGTCTTTGCATAGCTTTGAAATAAAATGTATGGCAACATAATTACATAATTTTATATCATATTATATTATTGGCAGCTTTGTGAAAATCAGTCATTAAACTGTGGCATTCTCAGGTTGTGGGAAAAGTGTATATAAGAGTGTACTATGAGCACCACAGATTTATGGCTGCATTTATTTTACTTTTAAAGTACAATTTTTTTACTGCTTGAAGCATTTTTAATTGCTGCTCTTCAGTCCTACCATATGATGGGTGCTCAGAAATCTTGATCATGAACACAAGTAAAATTATTCCCCTTCACTTCTTCCTTCAATATTTGGATAGAAAATATTCCTCAGAGTTTCATATCTACACATGATTATCCCTTTGTGACAGACGGGCTGTTAAACTATTTAACAACATGCTTATAAAACTGTGATTTAATGATAACGTATTTTCCTTATTTCCAGGAGCATACTTGTCTTAGTTATGGAAGATTAAGTAGCAAACCATATGTGCTGGCAATGGGTCATAGCCCTTGAATCTTTCATGTGGCTGATGGGGTGTATATCACCTCTTAAAAGGGGACCGAAGGACTGAACAGGCATATTGCACCAAGGCAAAGGGTTTAATTATGTGCTTGGCTTTTAGAGATGGCTCAATAATATTTTATAAAGGATATTTTAGCAGGAAAAGCACTTGGCGGTAGCGTTAATTGGTTTAGAACTGTAAATATTTGATAGACCATCTGTTGGTGACACCACAGCAGAACAAGAGCTGCTCCATTTTGACTCTCTGTGGATTCTTGAAGAGCAGAGACACTCATTTCAGATACTGAGAGCCAGGCAAAGGTAGATCTTGAGTCTGAATTTCTCATACTTCAAATTCTAACCAGATTTGCAAGGCAGGATTTTCTTCAACAAATGTGGTGCAATTGCACAAAATGGGGACAGGGCTTTGCAGATTATCTTTTGTTTTGGCTCAAGCCTAGTGTGGATGACTTCAATGGGAGCTACAGATGTGAGTATCTTGTTTGGACAAGTCACACTACTAAACCAAGAATATTTCATTTAAAAAAAGGAAAAAATAAATCAAAAAAACAAAAAAAAACAGGTGACCTGAAAAACTCGGAACTGACAATAAGGCTGTCAGCACGTTTATTTCTACTTTGGAATTACCAGAACAATTTCTCTATGGGGAAGTTTTTGTAGAAATTCAAACTTCATAACCCATGTGGGAAGGGACATTATTACTTTCATCTCCATTGCAAAAATTCTGATTTAAAGTGCCTCAAGGACTCTGGTGACTTACTGCCTTATATTTGAACTCTCCATTTTCACTTTCCAAACCCAGGAAAATTCCAGGGTATCACCCTCAGCTCAGCTTCAGTTTACTTTGCAACCACTTTGCTGGCTTCATTTACTCTTAAATTTCACTCCTCATGCTCCTTCTTTACCTAAGTACACATTTTAGCTAAGTTGTGAATGAGAGATTATATGTAATCTATTTTTTACTTGTGTGTGCATTTGAATTTACATGAATCTCATTGTACTATAATATTCTCTGGGTATGGATGTTCTAGGAAGCTGGAAGTTGCAATGAGCCCATACAATTCTACCACCAGCAGTAACCAATACTAAAAAAACAAAGTAAGATAATTTTAAACAGCATTGTGTTGGAACTGGAAGACTAAAATCCACAATTTATGTCTGATTAAAACAAGTTAATGGCAGTCAGGAATAAGCCCTTCTTAGTCCTTCTCCTCCCCTCCACGGTTTTAAATGGTCTTTAAATGCTTATTTGAGGTTGTATCCAGACGCAATGTCTTGCATAGGGTTTGTGTTTGAGGAGGAGAGAAATTACTTGTAGAAAGTGCTGAAGAAGGCAAATGTGTGCCTTAGCAGCACCAGGTAAGAAACCAAGTGGGCTTGCTTCTCACCTTTATTTCAACTGCTGGCTTACTTCCTCATGGCTGGGTACAGACTGATCCTCTCTTCATTTCTGCTTAAATCACCTCCAGGGACAAGGGAAAATGTGTTGGGTTGGCAGGTATAAAACCTCAATCAACTATTGTCCTGAATATGATTTCTGCAATCCCTTTCTTAAAGGTTTCCATGTGTTTTAATCTTGGTAGTCAATTTGCATGTTCACTTCTCCTTAGTGTAAACACTTCCCCAGGGATTGCATAACTAGAGAGAATTTAAACCTGCTTACTTTGTCCTTAGGAAGAGAAAGATCAGCATAAAATATCCAGAGCTTTCTAAATACTTGTTTATCATATTATGAATTCACTGAGTGAGCAGAACTCAGATTTTCCCTCTAGAATTAATAGAGGAGAGAGTATCCCTTTCATGAGAAGCAGGCTTTGAAAGTTCACACACAAGATTATTGATGACTGATTTCAAGCAATAAGATTAAGCAGCCCAGGCTTCTACCTATCTCTTTCCTTTCAGCTGCCTAGTTCACAGAATCACAGAATGTAACCGGTTTCATCTTTCTCTTTTCCTTTTTTTCCTTTTTTCCTTTTTTTCTTTTTCCTTCTTTCTCTTGTTCTTTTTCTTTCTCTTTTTCTTTCTCTTTTTCTTTCTTTTTTTTTTAAATTTTCTTTCCTTGTTTGGGAAAACAAAACCAGGCAAGCATTAAGAACAATTGTTCTCAAGTGCTCTCCACTGAGAAAGATTCAAATGTACTGAGTTCACCACTTGACCACTTGTAGATTAGGGGGACTAATATCATTAGCAGAAGTGCGCAGACACAGAATGAGGGTGTATTTGCCCTTTGTACATCAGCTAAAAGAACATTTTATTTAACTCTTTGGAGACTGAGAAGGAGGTGAACTACAGTTTGGGAGCTGTATTGAAATGATCCCTCATTTTTCTGTCTTTCATGGATAATTTAGCAGTTGTGAATATGTCTGAATTAGAATTTTGAAGAGATAATTCCTTTTCTTTTCCTACAATGTGGATATTTTTTTCCAGTTGCACCATGAGGTCATACATGCTCTTTTTGGTGGTTCATGTTTATGGTTTTTTATTAAAAGATTTCAAAGATGAGAGAAGAGATGTCTCTCACTGCAACTTTGGCTTTTGTGCCCATGATTTCTGGTCCTAACATGGCAGCTGTGTCAATTCCAAACTAATATTGGATGAGAACCTGATGCTTACAGGTGGGTGTTTTCTTTTCTCCTTCTTTTCCCCTCAAGCATGAACCAAATTTGAAGCCAACTCAATCTGCATTATTGTGACAAGTGCCAAAGATATTGCTAAGCTTCCAAAGGCTGTGAAAACTCCTTACAGTTTTTTCTGTCCTTCCAGAGTAGCAGGAGAATTTGTCCTTCAACTGATTTGACATCAGCTCTGTTTGAGAAGGCCGAGCAGCACAGGGAGAGGACACCTTCATACATTTCTTTTGGCCATTTTGGAATGGTTGAAGCCCATGGCCTAGTTTCCCTGTGTGTTAAAGGCATGAGAGCTGACCAAGTAAGTTTTTAATGGATGAAAAAGGTGGGTAACAAGGGAGCAGAGGAAACAGGAGCTTAGTTCAGTAATTTCCTAAGACTGAAGGTAGTTACAAGATTCTTTGTTCCTTGAAAACAAAGGAACAAAGGAAAAGCTAGACCAGACAAACACCACTGTCCTGGGCCCCATAAGAGTGTGCACTTTTTGCAAGGCTGCTGCCTGAAGGTGGAAAAGATCAGATTTCCTCAGACTATTGTCCAACTCTAAGTGAATATTGCCTCTCAGCTCTAGTTATTTATTGCAGATGGCATTTTGGGTGACCCAAGAAATCAGGATCTGGGACTTAATTTCCTTACAGGCATAATTTTGAAAATCCTGTTTCATTTTGTAAAGAAAGTCAACAGGGATTGGATTTCTGGCTTTCAGTTACACTTGAAAATAGGCTTTTGCTTCATAAACAACACAAGCAATTGAGGTGCTCCAATGTTTCTGCTTCTCTGAACCCCACATTATTTTTAAAATTTTCTCTCAGGTGAAGACTCGTGCCTGTGTTTCAGAGCCACTCTTCCAGCACCACAAGATAAACACCTAGAAACAATGTGGGACTTCCTGGCGGCTCTGGAGGCAGGAGAAGCTGTCCAATGGGATGGAGTCAGACAGTCATAAATAGATGTTGAGTGCTGTAATGTGACAGATCAGGTCAAACATTTTTATTCTGTCAGTTTAAATGATATTGCAGACCCGGAGGCTTCCGACTGGCTGAGTTTTAATCACTGAGGTAATTTTCCGTGTGCGTTTTTCTACAATGCTGCATTGGGCATTCCACAGCACTGAACACAGGTTTGTACTGATTTCAGTTATGAGAGAAATCTCTGCCTAGTTTAGGAGTGCCATGGTTTTTCATACTCACACCATGTACTGAAATCAGTGAGCCTTAGAATTAGACAGATAGAGTGGAATTTAAGGACACTTTTTGTAGCTGGACATTGAACGGAATATATGAGCTGAGCTATACTCTGTGCTGAGTTTCTGCTATAGGAAGGAGGATTCTAATTCCCTTGCCATAAGGGTGTGAGGTGGTCTGGGACTGCACTACTGCACTCATCATCTCACGTTAGGGAGTGTGAAGGGGGAGCACAGCAACTATGGGAAACACAAGGGTGAAGCATCTAAGTCTAAATACAATCCTCAGTCAAAATTGTGTGGTACTTTTTGGACCATAGCAGGATGAACCATCTAATGCTCATAGAAAACTGGTTTTAAATATGTAGATATATTCTTCAGTAAAGTCTTCTTTTCACATGGCTAAAATGTATGGTTCTTAGTGATCTTAGTAGCTGGATAGAAAGAGTTCAGTTATATTAATTTTATTACTCAGTACCTTACCTCAGACATCGACATGACAGGACTGAGAGGTGGAAGCACCTGGACACAAGGTGTGGAATTGATATTAAGAAGCACAGAGATCAATAAATTCCAAAGGCCTGTGCATTCCTGCTTGCTTTGAAATCCTTGTGAGATCTGAAGGGGAATTATTTTTTGGTTATTATTTTTTATTGGCATCCTTATCTATTTTAATTTGAAGAAGTGTCTCATCAGAACAGCTGTGTAAGTCCTGCGTGGTTTGCAGTCTCTCATTCTTTAGCCAGACAGGACAGGCAGTGCTGCAGGATGGCTCATGGTCAAGCAGGCTGACCAAGGCCAAATAATCTAAGGTTCACTGAAGTCTCTACATCTCCGTCAGCAAAGATTTTGGGAAGGTGTGTCTCTGGCATTGTGTGCAAATATAGGTCAAATGACCACAGAAACACAGATCTGGGGTTTAAAGCTGGATCTCCTGACTTATCACCCGATTCTACTCAGCATCATCCCACAAACTCAAGTGGATTAGCCAGCTACTGACTTTTTCTTTCAAGCCCTCAGAAATCATAGTAAAATTAAATCTTATGCAAATTTGATGGCTTATGAGCGATCCATATGGCTTATGAGTGGTCCATAAAATCTCAGTTAGTTGCAGGTGACCATAAACTGCTTTAAAGACCTATTTTCATTCTAATTTGCATCATTTGCTGTGAATAGTCAGACTGCTATTATCAGATTTATACAAGATCAGTGTTCTCAGATTTTGACAAGTCAATCTCTACTTTAAAACCCTCAGAAGTTTTTCTTTTGTTTGTCCTTTTCTGCCAAAAGGAGACTTTAATTTCCCATGGTGGATGCTAGAATTTCTCAGAGCTTTTGATTTAAATCTTCTAACTTTAAGACAAAAATAAGCCAAAATAACAGAAAAAGATCTTACCCATAGTTTGTAGAGCCCAGAAGTCTGTGTGAGTGGACAGGCATACAGCTTGCTCCAATTTCCAGTGACTCTCTTAGATATATAGCTTCACTCCTAATATTGGATAATTTTTAACATTAGGAGAATGTTTTCCCTTTTCTAATTGCAAGGAGTATAAATAATGTGTACAATTTGTTGTCATTCAAAAATAGGTAAACAGTTTAAAACTTCTATCCAGCTCTGTAAGTTTACAGTCCAAATTTTGTTCCTCAGCAACAGGGACTGAGCACATGGGGCTGTCAGCGGGCTGTGGGGCATTGGGAATAAGGGTGAATCTGTGCCTTGGCATTAAGATGGGAAAAAATATCATAACCCAAAGAAATCCATGGTATGAGACATGATTCAACGCTGGAAAGATAAACACAAAATGAGTAAGGAAAAGACATACCAGTGCTAGAGGATTGAAAGACTGGGACAAGGCACCTCAGCTGAAGGGCAGGATTTGCAAACCGTCACCTGAAAACCTTCAGGCTGAAGTTTTCAAAAGGTGTTTTACAGAGAACTGGCTGCCAAACTTGCTGTTTTCATGCTTAGGTAGGCTCTGGGCTTCTTTTGTGAGGGAAATGCTGTTCTCACTAGTAGTGCAGAGAAAATTTTTCCTCACAGCTGTAAACACCAGCTGAAATCCCTGCATGGCTCTATGACCTGTCAGCAGAAAGGCCCCTTCTGATCTGCAGATCTGTGCTTACACTATTGAATCCCAGAAAACTTTAGGTCAGAGAATCAGTAAAGATCACTGAGTCCAACCTAACAACCCCAACCCCACCTCAAACCCTGTCCCTAAGTGCCATATCTACATGTCTTTCAAATATCTCTGGGGTGATGGCCCAACCACTGCTTGGGCAGTCAGTTTCAAGGCTCAGCCATCCTGCTGGCAAAGAAACTCCTCCAAAAATTCCATCCACACCTCTTCTGGTGCACCATGAGACCATTTCTCTCTGTCCTGCCACTCATTATTCAGGAAAACAGAGTGATGATAAATATAAGGCCTTTTTTCCTTTATTCTGTCTCAATCAGTTTGAATGAATGTTAAAGTCATCTAAACTCTGGCTGTTCTTGAAGGTCCTGCACAGGAATGTTCCTTCAAAGAAGCATTTCCATTGCAGCCAGAGAAAAAATGGGTGTAATTTCTGAAGCTCTCTCTGCTTACTCTCCTAAGACACGCTTTTTTTATTTGTATGGTGGAATTTTCTCACTGATTTTCCTAAGATCTTTTTTTATTGTCATACTTTAATAATTCTCCTTTTTTTTCCCCTCTTTGAAATAAACATTTAAACAGTTCATGAGAAGAATACAGTCATACCCTCATGCCTCCTAAGAGTTTGTCTTCCCAGAATAAGTCCTTTGACTTCAGAGAGCTGTGTTTAAAAGTAAAATAGATGGGAAGTTTTTTTGTTTATTTTGGTTCTAGGATTTATACAGTCAAGTGCATGGTGTAATATATTTACAAAGGTTTTCCTTCCACATTTGTTATGAGGATAAAAATATGGAGGAATAAACCAAAAAAACCACACATCTAAAAGCTGAAGTATTTTCTCCAGATGACAGATGAGTAATAATTTCTTTTTGCTTTGAACGGAAAGATGACAAATTTAAAATAGAATAACATTGATAATCTGGACCAAATGTTTGAACACACTTGAAAAAGCCCAGCAAAATTATTTTATGAGGTCTTTGTGTCTGTATTTTTGAGTCATTTCATGTGTCTGCAGGCATCATAGGAGCCCTAGGACCCCTTAGTTTCTTTTTCCTGTGTTACTGTGTTCTGTCACCAGCATTAACACCATCAAACTGCCAGTGAGCACAGAAGCTTTAGAAATAATGAAATGTCACTTCCATTACAGAACAATGTGGCATTTAATGATTTAATGAGACTATGCAAAGTTTATTTGCATTATGATTCCACTGCAATGATTTTTCCTGGCAGTCAAAGCTGCCAAAAATATCACTGAATGTTAATTTAGATGAACTTTAAAGGCAGCCACATAGGGAGTGACCTGAAATCAAAGCTTTTGGTCCTAGCCTTCAAACGAGGCTACCCTGGAGGGTGTAATTAGAATCTTCCTTTAACCTCACAAGCATCAAATCTGAGAAGAGGACATGGCAAAAAACACCCCTCACAATGAGCAGATGTGTCATTCTCAGAAGCAAAAATTAGAGTAACATAATTAGCTGGCAGAAGCAGAAATACCCCTAGATTCAGATATCATTAACACAGTTAATTAAATATCAGAAAATATTACATGAAAATATTCTGGTGGAAAAAAAAAGATTCTATTTCACAGTGATGGAAATTTTAGCAAACTTTACTCATCTTTCAGCATTAATCTCTCTCAAACATTAGCAATTCTAACTGTGTTGGTCCTTTAGTTATTTGAGTGAAGGTTGTCACACTGCATTAATACTGGCATTCGCAGCTGGGATGGTTTCCCCCCCTAAGAAATATAAATATTTTTATTGGCATGTGTATGATGATTGCACCTGAAAGGAAGAAACCAGGGACTTCTGAAGTCCTTGGTTATGCCTGACTCTCCAAAGACACATTCACTCCACAGGAGGAGTTTACACCAGGGGCTTTTTTTCAGTTTTCACAGTGCCCACTTAAGAATTGAATGAGTTGGTTTTGTTTAGTTACTTTGGTTTGGTTTTTTCTCAGATACCAATTTGTTGAATGAAAAATGAGGTTTCAAATAAACATCAAAAAAGAATGGGTTAATTTGTGAGAAAAAGTGATAAATTTTGGATGTGGAGATTATTTTGCCTGTAATTTTATAAGCATTTTGATAGTTTTGCTAGATAGAAAAATTTTACAATTTAGCTAATGAAATTTAAGTCCTGGCTAAATTAAAAAAAAATTGAAACAATAAAACAAAAAACGCCTTGAAAGAAAGACAGTAAAGTATTATAAGAAGAAAAATGGGAGAAAAGGCAAGGAAAGAACATTTTCTTTTGAAAAATAATTGGTTTTGCTTGGAAGAGAATAAATACGCTGTTCTACTCTGTCAATAAATACAAACCAATAAAGTGCTATAGTTGTACTCCAGTCCCATTGTGGTAACACTATTTTGTGTTTTCTGTAGCACAGATAGCACAAAAGAATATTTAAATAGTTGTGAGGATGCCAGTCAACCACAATCTAGCAAACCTTCAGGTCTGAGGAGCTGCTTTCTCTTCTTAATACAATCCATAAATAGAAAACACAAAACCAGATTGACTAAAGGTTTCTTTTGTTTCTTGAAGTTAGAAACCAATTAGTGCCAGCTTTAGCTAAAACCAACCAACCAAACAAAACCCCAAACCTACCCAAACAAACAAGGCAAGCGAAACAAGGCAGGGGTTTATATCTAAGGACAGAAACTAAACGAGTATTAAGAACATGAATCTGAAGGTGGCATGTCAACATTATTATAGAAAGAAGACAAAAAAGGGAAGGGTGAAGTTGTGCATAAATGCAAAAAAAAAGTACCCTTTGCAGATGGGTGTCAGTTTTTTTTAAAGCAACATCTAATTCCTTGGTTGGAAGGCTAATTAACCTAACAGCAGGATCCAGGCTGAAATCAGCTCTTTACTCATTGTAATCACTAGGATCACAGTTTTCTCAGGGCCTGAGGAAAACAGCCCATGCCACTTAATTCAGCTCCCATGTGCTTATGCATAATGACACGGTCTTTAATTATTTGCTTGAATGGTATTTTTCTGACTGGAACCCAGGTGGACAAGTGGCTTTTGGACAAGGATGGGAAGAAATCCTTGACAGCAGAGCCTCTGCCATGCTGTCTGCAATAGGGAAGACACAGCAAATGCATCAGGGAACTTCAGGAAAAGCTGATTTTGTGCATGAGGAGTTGTATTCTTTCCCTCTCCCTGGTCATGTGGCAGCAGCAACTGCCTTTGGCCAATCTGTCCCTAGGGTACTGTAGTTTTCCTCTTCTCTTCACAGGTGTCCACCTAAAACTGTTGCTGCTCCCAGGGGATTTTTTGGCTCAAACTGTAAAATAAGTATGCATTTCATTGATCTAGCTACTGAGTTAAGAAATACATTGTCTGAAGGGTCATGTGTTATATCTGGGCAGCACAACTAAGTACTCACACCTTGGTGTGAGCCTGGGATATCTACAGTCATATTGTGAGAAATTAGTGGATTTGCTCACAGGATTGAAGTCTGAATTAGCAATTGAAAATGGTATTGTGAATATTTTTTTAAAATACACTTTACTCACCTGAGGATTTGAAATAGATTACTACTTTTCCACGATAACTAGCATTGCAATGGATATCAAAGACTGGTTCTTAACTTTTCTGTTATAGAGTCTGATGCAATCAGACTGATGCAATCAGTGGTAAAAAAATTTTTGGGGACATCAATAGCTCTCACACCCCATCCCAATGTGTGATGTTACATATAATATATAATATATTGCAGTTAGACATCTTGCTGCCATAGCTTGTCCTCAGATGTAACACTGTTATTATATCAGAGCTGTGTAATCTAGACAAGCCCTTTTCTACTGAGGAGAATCTGATTTTATTATGTAGACTAAGAATTTCTGAGTAATGTTATCAAATGACAAAAGTGAGGAATCAGATGAATTTCGAGTCCAAGCTCACTTCACCTAATTTTAGCCATTTAAGGATTAGGTCTTCATAGTAGGAATCAAGGCAATGGTGGGAGATCTGTGCTTTCAAAGAGTGATTAATTTCAACCATTTTAGACACTTGAGAGGGAATGAATTATGCTCTGTAAATGCACTTCCACACGCCCTGACTATAGTTGGGCCTGGATGACTAGATTGCATTAATCACCTACGTTGTCATAGCTGAATTTAGATTAAATGATGCATGAGCGTATTCCCAACATATACTTCAGTGCTCAGGCACTGCAGGGCCTCTAAGAGGCTGTCATCTTCAAAAGGATGAGACCTATTTATTTTCCAAGTTTGTTAAGATGCAGCACCTCAAAAAAATAAGCCAAACTAAAAAATTCACCTGTTTTTCCATTCTACTTTTTTTGTAATTAGCAATTGTTTTTCTACAGGTCTGCTTGCAGAGGAATGTCATTATCTTCTAATAGTTAGAAACACTGGAAAGAATGTATTTTGAGTAAAAAAATAAAAAGATAATAAGAAAAAGAAATGACAAGTCACAGGTCTATGTAACTAAATGTTTCTATCAATTATTTCTGAGGGATTATTGCTTTAAATTGAAAGGCATGAAAAATTCAGCAATCATGAAGAAACCTTGAGTATATTGAAAACAAGAAATCCTCCATGGAAAAAAATATTTCAGCATGCCATGTAAAATTCACTTCTATTTCTAATTCCAGAATGTCTCAAGCTGTTGAATATTAAGAGGCTGTTGAGACAAATTTTTTCCCATTAACTGGTAAGAAACAAAGCCAAACCAAAAATTGCAAGTTGTTTTACTTGTGTGCTGGAACTTATACCACGAGGAAAGCTTTCTTCTTCACAGGAACAGCAAAAACTGGCCCATAAAGCCAGATGAGATGAAAATCTTCCAAGGCAACACTTTACCTCTGGGAAACAAATCTAAAACTAATGAGCAAACAAAGCCCCCAGCTACTCCTGCATTTGTATCCTTGTTAACGAAGAGTGTGTCACAAGCATCCACAGCTGCTCTGTTTCTGAACACACCAGACAAATGAAAAGGCACTTTAGCAGCAAATGGGACCCAGTCTATCTTCAATGAGGTCAGTGCTGTTTCTTAAATTTACTAGCTGAAAAATTGGCTCAGAGATAACATTTTTTCTAGCCTGCATGCCAAAGCTTCCATGAAATATTTTGAGTGCTTTTGATAACCCACTGACATATGCCTATTATGCTCTGCAGTGGTGTTAAACTATGAGAGATGCTAAAATGTGACCCACAATTAGGATTTGACATATAAAGTGAACTGTAATAGGGCTGCTGAAGTGCATTTCCCTGACATCTGGCTTCTAAGAATTTCAAAAGAACAGTCGAGTGCCAGGTTGTCTTGCTTCTTCTCAAGTAATTGAAATCCACAGAAGGTGTTGTTTGCTGACAGTAAAACTCTCTTTTGTGTAGTCAAGTGCAAGGGCTGTGTTTGCCAAATTTTGAAGATGGAAAGTTTAATGTGGAATGGGGGCTTATGCTTGCCCCTTGCTCTGAAACAGGCTGCCTGGGTAGGCTCTGACATATTATCCTCACATTTTTACTTCACTGCAATTTGCTGAGTGTGGCAGTCAAAGCTGAAACATATCAAAGATCCAAAATTACTTTAGTGTTCTGACATAAATTGTAAGTTACCACGGTGCTTCAGTTTTGTAAAGAAACCATTCACGCCTATTTGAAATGTACAAAAATAAGTTTAAAAAGAAAAGAAAAAGTTTCAGATTCTTTCATGAACTGATCTACCTATTAGGACAGTCACCTGGCAACTATCATTTTATCTTCATATCTCATGACTGAAAAACTCTTGGATTATCAGGCTCATTTCACACAGAGAGCCTGATCTGTTGGGATACAGGCTCAGTCCAACTGCTCTAATGTGACCTTTTAATGCCATCTGAGATGCTGCCTGACCTTTTGCCCCTACTGCAGGTGAGTGTGTACCTCCCATAGATAGTTGCTGTATCTAGCCAGCCTCACACAGATATTCTTGAACAGCCCAAATGGAACAGCTGAACCAAACTGTAAGGGATTTTATAGCTGATCTCTGTCACTGAAGTGGGAAATTAACTACATTTCAACAAGGATTTGCTTGTTCTGAGCCATTACCTGCATCACATTGTTTTTTAACACACTCCAAAAATCTCCTGGAGAACAACTCTGGCCCCCTCTTGCCCTTTCTTCTACCCTGCAGAGCCCTGTAGTCATTCCTACATGTGTTAACATGTAACATGTAAATGTTAACATGATGATGAGGGCTCATGAGCTGGACAGGCCCTGGCAATTCCTGCATGGCATCCTGGTACCTTGAGTTTGGATCATATGTCTTTTCTCTGTATTGGGCAAAGCAACAAATCAAATCAATCAATCAATCAATCAATCAATCAATATTTCTGCTGTTTTCTTTTGGATATTTCATGGGGCATGTGGAATGGACATGGATACCCTTGCCAACAAAACTTTCTGCTCTCTTTGGTCTTGGTGGCTTAGCTGTTGCTCCTTTATTCCCTGAATAGCAAGCAGTGAATGTCAGAAGTGAAAGACAAGCATATTTATGCCATTTCAGTTAGAGTAGAATAAATAACTGGTTGTGACTGCTGCCTGCTTGTGCCAAGCTAACATGTAAATTACTCTGTACCTGAGCTCAGAATTGTCCTCGGGGCCTCGCTCTGGGAGTGGGAAGAGATAAAATGAACATTCATTAAAAAGAAAGAAAAGAAGTCACCCTGTCATGGTCCATCACTCTTTCTCATGACACCCAGTGCTGTACTGCTTTGGCATACCTGCCTCTGAGGAGGAAGAATAAGCTTTGGGAAATGTACGATGACAATTTCATATTTTTGGTACTTCCATGCAAGGGTGTAAAAAATTAGAGAGAATTTGTGTAAGTCTCCTTTGCAGGCTGTGAGGGGAGAGAGCCATATCATTCCTTCAGCATAACAATCAAATCACGTGAGCCAGATTGCTGTCACCAAGACATTGATGTGATACAAGGGAGGCAAAGTTTGTAGGGAAAAGAAATATCCACTCCCTGAAATGCTCAGCCAACACTTAGTAATGAATAACTCATATGAGACTTTTTGCAACTTTTTCTTCATTGTGAATCAACCCTAAATGGATTGACATTTTCTGCAGTGTATTAGTTAACTAAGAATAATAATCTTAGCATTGTATTTTTATAATTCCTCTGCTGTACCTGATTCACAATCTGTTGATTGTGACTGTTATTCTGGATTTTAATTACGCAGGTTATTTTGCATTCCTAAAATACTGAAGGTCCACTGATGCTCATTGCAGTTTTAATCTTTACTTTTTACAAATATTCTTTAATATTTTTCTACAGCTATATTATTGAATAATTTTACAGGGAAATTTGGTAAAATATAATGTAAAAATACACAGAAGACATACCTTCGCTAAAAATTCTGGCTATGGTCTTAGCTGTATACAGAAAAGTACTCTAAAAGAAGATTCAAAAATACAGGACATCAAGTGTTTTGAAATTCCAGATTAGTGACAATATGAGAATTATACATTTGGTCTTTCACATTTGGTATTTCTTTCAGCCCTTTTTTGTTAATTTTCAAGTTTTGGTATGGTTTGGAAGTTATTGTTGTTATTCTTTTCTTCTTCATTTTCCATATTTTTGTTTTCCTACCAGGAGCATTTATTACATCTGAAACAATTTATTACATTTACACATTTATTACATTTGAAAACAATTGAAAAATTCACCTTGTCACATTCTTTAATTTTGTTAATTTTTTGACTTATGGCTACCAAAGCCGTGCAACTGTTGGGAAAAAAATATTAATGAACCATTAATAACTAGTCCTAGAAATATTGGTATATTTAGATATAATTAAGAATAAAACTTTTAGCTGAAATTAATAAATTAATGCATGAAGGAAAAATGCAATATTTTGTATATGATACATCTCCACCAAAATGAGTATAGACTCATTTTCTTTAGAAATATTACTAAAACATGATTAAAACATGAAGAAGAAGAAAGGATTGTATAGAAAAATAAAATTTAAACTAAAAAATAAAGTTTTAAAATATGTGGAACTTTTGGCAATTCAGCTGCCACAATTCCTGTAGGAAGGTTTCCAAGATATTTCATACAGAATATTTTCCACCAAATTGTCCAACTATATATATATTTCCAAGTGCAAACTGGATTTGCAGAACAAGTATTTTCTCATAACAAATTGCAACTTCATGTATCAATCTGTCCATTGTACATGAAATTGCCTCTGCTTTTTGGTGTACCATCCAAAAATATTCATTTTAGATGTCAGTGGGAAAACTTTCCTTGAGTGTGTTTTGGACTACAGCTTAACAACTTAGTTAACTACATAATTTTTGCAACCATCTAGAAAATGATTGCAAAAACAAAAAAAACCAAAACAGGAGGATTGTATTGCATGCAATACATGCAAAAAAATACAAAAGGATAACTTTATATGTCTGTGCTTCTAAAAACATGTTGTCAGCTGCTGCCATCAAAAAAGAAAGCAAAAATCATAGGAATACAAGCGCAGCAAATGTGTTATGTTGGCATGACAACTGCCACTTCTGGTCTGGAGAGCTGAGAGAAAACATGCATATGCAGAGGAAGAGCTGAGAGAGAAAACTTTGTGCAGGGCAAAATGAAATTAAACCAATCTGCCTCAAATGTATCCAAGGAAAGGTCAAAGGAATTTATGTAGTCACTGCTTGATACTGAAAAATGCTAACAAATATGAAAATACAGAGGAAAAATCCCTGTCCTGTAGTACTTACGGGTTGTTAGAAAGGAAAGCTAACACCTCTTCTGCTGTCAAGAAGGGAACATGAATCCAAGTTTCCACCATGTTAGTTTACTTGAAAACAGAAGAATTGCCATGTTATTTAAGCTTAAGTAAGTCATGGATGCAGTGATGACAGCTTTATGTAACAAATTGTTTTTTAGGATAAATACCCTTCTTGTGTTTCCACAGCTTGATTTTGTTATGAGCATAATTTGTGGAATAAAAGGGACATCCAGGAAAAGAAACAGCTTTGGTGTCTGGAGTCTATCACTGGACTAATTTCACTTAACACACAAATGAGGTATTAAAAGGTTTGGCCCCATAGTTCTCAAAGTCAAAAAACTGAACCAGACTAAACAAGATCTTACTGATCACTTCTCATGCCATGAAAGAAACTTAAAAGTGAGGATAAATTGTGAGATATAAGGATGATTTCCTCTTCAGTCACTGAACATATTAAAACTATTCATCCTTGGTAAGCTTAGATTGTGAAGGAAGAGAAGCAGAGACAAAACTCAATGGTTGGGTATTTGTGAGGCAACCATATGAGGATAATATATGCCACAATCAAAGCTTCATGTGGCTTCATGGCTTGGTGACAGTTATTCCTGAAAATGGGGAAAAGTAACAAGAAATTGCAAATCAAAATTACCCAGAATTAGACATCACACTTTAAATTACTCTGTAAGTGATTTGCATGGTTGCCTCACTGCTGAGCCAGATCATGTTACGAAGAGTAGCAAGCTGACTGCACAGTCTCTATCCCGTCATTTTCTCTCACTTCCAGAAATAGTGTTAGGGAGATCTTTATTTTGCTTGTAAAATTCATACATTTTGCATGAAATTCCTAATACTACTTTACTCTCTGCTTCAAACAAAACATTTCCCTGTGCTGAAGCTAGTCTGGCTTGATGAGGGAGGGAGAAAGCTAAAGGGTATTAATAATTTAGCAGAGGACCTCTGGAAGCAGGAGGGAGCCAGGAAATCACTGAAACATGGTTTAGGATCCAGAAGACAATTCGAACTTGGAGAATAATAAAAAAATCACAAGCAGCAAGATCTATAAGGCTTTCCAGATACTTCCAAAGTGAAAAGAAGAAAATATAAAAACTGATTCACTGCCTAAGAGAACAGGAAACTAAGTAAGGAGGGATGCAGGCTCATATTCTCAGTGAACTCCCTGATTCAATTTTTACACAAAGACACTGAGAGGCAGCCAGATGCTTAATGCAATTATATTAACAGTGCACAGGTGTGCAGATCACAGTAGGAGAAAAGAAGAGATAATTTCAGAATATTACAGAATTTATGGCAGGGGGTATTTTTGTGTTCAGGCCCTGACGAAAATCATGGAGAGGGCTAGTTAAAACAAATTCTTAGCATTTAATTGTTGTTGTTATTGAAAGAGAAAGAGGTCCCGGGAGACTAGAAAAATGTGGGAGCTTTTATTGAAAAAAAATAACATAGAGAGATTAAGTCTGAGAATGAAGATGATTCAGGCTAATTACATTAACAGGAAATAGACTTAAATGGTTAAAAAATGATAAAAAATATATAAGCATGTAGGAGAGAGTAACAAAAAAATTAAGAATTTCTTTGACAAGTAACTTCTCCAAGCAAATAAATATTGATTTTGACATGGTTACTGGTACAAACAAACACAGGTGCAGTAGTGTCTTAAATTCTGTAAGGCCTCTGATATCAACTCATAGAAATAGGAAATATAGGTTGGATGAGGAAAAATATTGCAGGGAATATTGTCGTAATGAGCACCTAATTTGCTGAAAAAAAATCTGCTTAGAGCTGTCTGTAAAGATTTCTGTTAAAAAAGCAGGTTACAGTCTCTTCTATGTCCAAATTCATGCCATTACTTCCATGAAGGATTCAGATGATGAAAATTATAATAGACATATCAAATACACAGAACAGACCAAAAACTTTTCAGAAGACAGGAACAAATCAAAATAATCCCAGCAAGTTGGCGAAATAATCTGAAATTTAGCAAGGAAAAGTCAGATAAAGTTGAAGATTAAGTCTATAAGAAGAGCAAAAAAAGAAAAACATAATTAAAAAAGAGTGACCTCAAGGCTTATTGGAAGTTTTGAAAGAAAAATATGGTGAATTGTAATGAATTAGAAAATCAGCATGAAATAGTTACAAAAACTCCAGTGTCTCACTCTGGGATATTTTACAGAGAGCACAGTTACCAGGCACAGAAAATAACTTCTTCCTTAAACTCAGATGAGGCTTTGCCTAGAGTAATGTCCAGTTTAGACCCATGGTTTTGGGGATCACTTGAAAAATGAACTTCAAAGGAATGGTATTTTAAAGATCTGGGTGAAGTCCAGGAAAAGGAAGATCAAGTGCTGTGTCTGTGTTTAACCCATTTTCCCCTATGTTTACTCAGCAAAGTGAAGAACAAACTGGCTCAATTTTCAGAAGTATTTTAAATCAGAAAGTAAAAAAAATGTTTGTCTGTCAGCACAATTAAGTTCCGCAAAAGGAGAGTTTAGGAGGGAGGCTCTGGACTCACCTTTACAAAATTAATAATAATAACAACAATAATAACAATTTACTAATCAAGAGAGGCATGCTGCTGTGACACACACATGGGAGCTGAGAAAAAATGACCTGGATGGTTCTCCTCAGACAGTGAATCTCTACCTCCAGGTAGTAATATTTTCACTGTAGTCAAACAGGAATATCCAATTCTCAGATGTGTGAGCAGGGGCTTCACACCAAAGGGCAGGGAGTAAAAGTTCTCCATGTCATTGTGGTGGCACTGGGCACAGAATGTCACTTGCTCAGAAGTCTAGATATTTCCATTATTGAGACCGCCAAAACAGGCACAATAAATATTGGTTGGGGGTTCAGACTCACTGTTTTCTTGGAACAAGTTAAAGCTCTGATTCATGAAGCTTCTTAAGCAGCTTGTGACTTGTGCATTTGAGTCATCTCTCAAACTGAGTGTTTTATTACAAGTACATGTGTAGAATGTAATTAGTTCAATGAGGGTCTGGAATCCCAAAATTCGTGGTAGAACTCTCTCACCTTTTGTACACAAAATCAGGAGAGGCGTAACTTCAGAAAACACATTTCAGGAAATAATTATTGTCAGAGAGCTAGGCTGGGTTGCCAGGAGTATCCCCATGCACATCCCAGGCCTTGCCTGTGCCTGTGTGCTGCACACACTTTAACCCAATGGTCTGTGTCAATCACTGCACCAAGACCATTATCCTGCTTCATCTTTTCCTGTTCTTGTTTGTATGGGAACATACCTCTACCTTCCAACTCCACTTTCCTGAACTCCCATTCTATGCACACATATTTTCCTTCCTGTTATTACTAGAATTAAAAGAACCCTCTTCTGAGTCTAGGGTAACAAACCCCCCAATGATTCCTGGGTACAACATAATGACAAATATTTTTTAAACTCCCGGAAAAAACCCAATATCATCTCACACATTTCAAGTTAGAGTTTCACTTCTCCCAGGTACCAGTTTTCATTTTTCACTTCTTTAGTTCTTGCTTAATCATTTACCCCTTTTGATTTGGTAGGATTTGACATCTACTTTTGATAAAGAGCCATGGAGAACATATTTATTTTATTAGACAAGAGGCCTTAAAAGTAACAAGCATTTATGATGCTGAATGTGGTGCAAGGAACCAAAGCATGAATCTGCTTAAGAACCAGAAAGTTTATTAATATTTTCAAACACAAAATGAAATTCCACCTTCAAGTTATATCCTGTGAGATCAATGATAATTGCATTTGCTTTGCTAGGATAAACACCTCATCTTATTGAACATGCCTTCCTTTTCATCTTTCCTGCATGGAATAGATTGAGTATCCCTGTGTATTGTTTTGGGAGGTACCTGCCAGCAAATAAGAGTTGATGAGAACACATAAATCTCACTGATGATTATGTCATAAAACTCAACCTACTTCCAAAATGCATAAAATAACTAGGTTTTTAAATAAATGAAAATTAAAAAGAAAAAAAGAAAAAAAGGATTTATTGGTCATGATGTGGAAGTACAAAGAAGGATAAGAGTTCTCTGATTCATTCTGAGTGCACGTACCTATTATAATAATCCATATATATATGTCCTGACGAATCTAAAAAGCAGCCACGTGGCTTTGAGTCCGTTACAAAAATAGTAGAAATTAAAGATTTCTAAAGGGTGATGCTAAAGAATGAAATATTAAAATGTATGGCTCATAAGGACATTAACACAAACAATCCTTAAACCCAGCTCTTTTTGGAAAAGAAATACATCAGCATTCAGAAATTTCTGCCATGGACACGTCATAGGAATGGAGGGATTGACTGTACTTTTCCCTGGAGTGATGAATTCCTGGTAATTAGAGAGACCAGGAGAATTAGACAGTGATTTGACAGGTCCATCATTAGATTTGAGGATGTAAATAGCATGATGCACTATGTGAATTGTGTCATTATGAAAATATTAATAAAGAAATGTGAAAACTTTTAACTTATTCTGACTAAAATCAGAAGGCAATGTAAAATAAGGAGCTATTGTTATAAACATTCATTTTCAGAGATTCATCACCCACAGCTCATATAGATTTATTGAGTTCAGCAAACAGCCTTTATCAGAACAATTTTGACTTTAACACTGTTTATTAAATATGCAGAGAAGGTCCAGAAGAAAAAATAGCAACCCCAGAGTAAAAACAATTACATCAGAGTTCTATAAATTCTCAACATGAATGTTCTGTAGGTAGAAAGTGTATTTATGACTTGGAGTGGAATGACGTGCTTTTATTTGTTGCAGCAATCTTGTGTGGGAAGTAGATATCTCAAAAATGCATGCTTTAAATTATATTATGCAGTAGATACATGTAAATAGGGATGTGTGGTTTCTTGTAGGACTATTTTTATGATGAGTTATTATATAATATGTTCTGATGATACCATGTAATAAAAAATGCCCTTGAAGAGTTTTTTTCATTAATAATTTGCTATATTACTTTTTATTTAACATTAGAAAAGTTAGGTAAAACTTAATGTTTAGATGATAATATTATAGGAACACTATATCTCCAAACTAGAATTCAGCTTGGTCATTGCAAATTAAAATTGGTTTTAAATGCAGAGTTTCAGTAAATAAAAAGTTGCATTGGTTTTAATTATCAGAAGGTTCTGGAGACAAAATACAATGTTGTTCTTATTGTTTTTTATAATTATCTTCATAAATTTGCACAATTTTTAAAGCCCAGTCTAAAAATCCATTCACTTGGATCAGCATTCATCAACACCATATTAACTGGTGGCCTAGTCAAAGAAGAGCTGAAAATATATTTTAATGCATGGCAACTAAACAGAAGAGGATCAGTTAAAGCAGTTCACTATATGAATCCTGTAATTAGTTAAAAAAAAATCTCTGCATAACTTTTTCTCACTTCTCAGAGCTTAATTTAGCTGTGTTTCAATATCAGAAGTCTTTGTTCCCTAGAAATAATACACAGAACACACAAAGTTTTGAAAGAAAATTTCACACTGTATCCTCCATTGCATGAATGGGATAAGAATTCTTCCAATACATATTGCATGACAGTGAATTCTCATTTATTTCTTCCCCAGAGCCAGGAATCAATTGATGTAATTGGATTTATGCCAGTGTATATTGGTTTAGATTCAGAGTTTTGGTGTAGAGACTTCTGACTGTAAGAAATCATAGTGATCCTGAATTTATTAGCGTATGCTGAGTTCTTAAATGTGTTTTGAAGGTACTGAGGTACTTTCAGATATTCAAAAGCTGAAAAGGAAAGAGACAATCAAAACATGAACTGAATTGTAGTCTGTCCAACCAAAGTTTTGATTTAAGGGTCATTGAAAAGAAAGAAGAGGCTACAGGAGAAATCCAACAGAATTTAAGAAAACTGCCTTACCATTAAGTAATTCAGTGACAGCTTCTTGTCCAAAAGAACACAGCCGTGTGAAATGGAAAGATCTGGTTTTTCATGTGAAGAAATATTGTATGATTTGTTTCCATTATTGTTCCAATTCAGTCAATCTTTAGTAGAAGGCAACTCCACTGGTATCTGAGAGAAATTATATAATAACTCCTTTGTATGACTTCTCTTAAATGTTAAAAGTAATTATCATGTCCTTTCCCAAAGCTCTCTACCACTGGCTAGCAAGGATCTCAAGAAGTCATGGCCTTATCACAGAGTGAGCAATGCTTTGTGAGCAG
The DNA here is from genome assembly GCA_037834095.1 of Argya squamiceps. NCBI lineage: Eukaryota > Metazoa > Chordata > Aves > Passeriformes > Leiothrichidae > Argya > Argya squamiceps. The sequence goes on along the minus strand of JBBMKD010000053.1, from coordinate 60,456,732 downwards.
CAGACCTATTATCTGTGAGAAAAACGGTATAATTTGTCCTTTTGCCTTGGCTTGCTGGCAACCATTGCACAGCACAATCTCTGAGGGAGCTACTTCAATAGTACCACTTCACTTTGTGTTCAAGAAAGAGAAAGATAAAGAAACAGATGGGGTAAACTCCATCTAAGCTGTGCCACACAGGCACAGGAGGCATTCAAACACCTCCTAAGTGTAACAACAATATCTTCATTCAAATCAAAAGGTTACAATCTAATGTATAAAATAGCTTCTTGCCACAAAGAACAAGACATCAAATTGTGATGGGGAGACTTGTATTAGCATCAAAACTGGCACTTTCTCCCTTGTCAGCACAGTGAGGTATTTGACTTCTTTCAATGACAACTGAGCATAACTGGTTGAAAATGTCCTGACTTTTCACACCTATGAAAACAGGTTAAGAAGAGGCAGAATGTGTCAGTCTTATAATAATAGGGTCAAGTGCTTCATAGAACATTATCTTTTTTTTTCATTGTCAGACTGCTTATCAGGCACACAAGGAAATCAACAGGAAGAGAGAAGAAAGATAAGCTGAAGTAAAAAAGGGGTAAATGACCAGTCTTCTGTGGCAGGATTTCTAGCAGATTTAGAGTTGTGGTACTGCCAAGCCAGTGCAGAAAATGGATTTCCACTTAAGACATGAGAAATATTTCTCTTTTACTGAAAATCTGACCACTAAATAATAATGTTCTAGATTTTATTTTATTTTTTTATTGAAAGATGTTGATATTTAAACTGTGACCAACATGCTGCCTGTTTGCCTGGTTTACTGGAATCACTGATCCTGAAATTCAGTTTTCTTCTGTCTCTGTTGTATCTGGCCAGTTTGAAATGAAAACTGCCCCCTTGCTGGGCTCAGAAGTATGTAATTCCTGGGAAAGATCTTTGTGTTTGTCTTTCCTCGTTCTGTTAAATGGTGTGCAATGCAAGGTGGTGTTAGCAATGGCTTTTGTTTCCCAAAGGATATGATCTAAGGAAGGTTTGCAGTAGCTATTTTAACTGTTTATAAATTGGTTGAAGGATCTGGATTTTTATTTATTTATTTTATTTTTGCAGACTTCTTAATAATGAAGATTTTTTTATATGTGAGACTAAAGTGTACAGCACTCCTGATCTATTTTATTTGAATGACTGAACTTCCTGGGCAGATAACAATTTGCTGTCTTAAATGCTTTGATCCGAAGTTGCACCATCATCTTACAAAGAAATTAACTTCAGGAGTTATAGCATCTTCTGCTGGGCAAAACATTCAGGTCCGAGAAACCATTTTAATGGTGATTAACTGCCTGCTGATGCCAGTTAAAGGTTACAAGGCTAATTCTTTTAGTAGCTATAAAGCAGTATTCACATTGCTTGACTTAACCATCTGAGTTAGGTACCTGAATAAGGAGTCTAATCTCCATGGGATGCCCTTGAGCAAGGTGAGTGGAAGTAATTAAAAAGCCCCTGGAGGGTAATTCAGAGGGCATGAAGTCGAGGTGTTCCACACTTAGGTGAAATTAAGCAGAGTGGATGTGCCAGCCTAGTGGCTTGCTGGGGAGCAGCCTGAGGTACTGTAACTCTTGCTTTCCCTACAGTGAGAGTACCCAGATTTGTGGAGACCTCTGTCCTTTATTACAGATTATTTGTGCCAGACATAATGAAATGCCTGGAAGAAGATAAAGAAATAAGGCAGAAAATCACAAGTTCAGTAAAGAATCTAAAATTTTAGCTTAATTAGAAAAAAATATGGGGAAAAAAAAGGCAACCTAAAAAAGTGCTTCAGGGGGATCCAGTCATAAATCAACTTTATCCTCAAAGTGTAAGCTTCTAATATTGCATGAATTATAAATTAGTGAACGTAACAGCCAAAAGATTTCCAGACATTTCCCTACTGGTGTATAATCTTCTATCACTCATTTTCACCTTGCATTTGTATCATCTTCTGCAGCACAGAATTGACTTCAGCCCATGACAGAACATTCAGTGCTGGTTTTTACCTCAAGATTCAGCATTGTCGTAATCAAAATATAGCAGAAAAAAATGTGGTGTAAGTAAGTTTGAAATATTTCCCCCATTTTACAACAAATCAGTATATTAAGCACTGGCGAGAAACTGAACTTTCATGGTGGTCAGCAAATTTACACCACCTGCAAAATAACTCGACTAACAGAGTGAAATATTGGCATGTCCAAACTTCCAAATTTTATGGTTTAGATCACAGTTGGTGTTAACTGAAATGGGTTGTTTAGCATTGTGTCAGTTTATGTCATTGAGGGATCTCCTTATGCTTTGTTTGGGTCTTCTCTTGTTTCTTTTACTCCAACAGAGTTTTCACTATAATTTTTTATCCTTACAAGAACAGTCTAACAAACCTCTGTTTGCTCACCGAATGTAAATTCAATTACTCTTTTGATCTGTCCTGCTAGCCTATGCCAGAAATGTACAATGATGGCTTTAGGTGTGAAATTTCCTGTCTGCCTTGGGCAACAAATGTACCAAAAATGCTGAAGCCACTTAGATCAAACAATCCAAACAATCTTTTAATAACTACCTACTCACTTAGAGACAATTGAGTTCCATTTTCTTCTCTTCCCCTCTCCATCTACTTCAAAGGACAACAAAGTTGTAGTGTGGGCTGTTATTTTCTGGGTTTGCCTTCCTTTAATGCATCCTATTTTTATTGATCCTTCTGAAAGCTGGGTATCATCTAGCCAGGGCACTAGCTTGTTTCATGGAAAACCATATGGTCTGATGACTAAGGGGAATTCATTAGAGGAACACAGGCAATAACAGAGGAACAGAGGAAATACAATCTTATGACTCCAAACTTCAGTTCAACTATTTTACAATTATTCTTGTACTGGTTCAGTAAATGTGATACTGAAAGCAGGGAGAATATATGTGAATTCAGCTTCTGTTCACTCTCAGCATCCCCCATTCCTCAGCCAGTTCCTTGCCCTCCTCTTTGGGGAGCAACCTCTGGCAGGTACCATCAGTATGTGCACAATGGTTTGACCTTCAGCTGGAACCTCCCTTGTGTTGTACAGCTGCTCCTGTACCTATAACTGCTGTCATGCAACTTTCTTCTTGCTAATTGCTTCACAGAACAGCTCATAGACAAATGACATTTGAGGGAAAATTCTTCTAAATGCATAAGTTCTCTCAGCTGGGTTACCATGCATGTTTTAGGCACAAAACCTTTCAGCATTTTTACTGGAGTAAGAGGTGCTGGAAGGTCCCTCATTGTTGCAACTGTGCCTAAAATGTTTTCAAGAGAAAAGCATAACTGTACTACAAACAAAAATTTACATCTGTGGCTGTATTTCAAAACAGGTGTTATTTGTTCACCTTATTAGATTTGCTTGTATTCTTTTAAAAATTCCCAAAGAGAAACTATATTTTTCTGAGGAGAGCGAAAAGTCTCTTAAACAATACAAACATGTAATCAAACAAAATTGACTCAATGAGTGACAGAGTAATAATATTCTGGAGATTTTGTTTGATCAATAATGTTCTACTTCTTGTAACACAACTTAGGTGATGAAGGAAGGACATTTTTTGTTCTTCTAGGCTTTTAGTCTATATCTGTTGCTGGATAACATGATGAAGCACACACTTTTTGCTCTATTTGAGATAAGGTTAACTACTTATCCATTTGATTGCCTATAGGATCTCACATTTCTGTGTCACTAAGATGAGGAACAGGCCAGTCTGGTATACTGCTATTTTCTGGCCTGAAACACTTCTGTTTTTTGAAATGTGATAGTAGCACACCAAGTTACTGTGTGTAGATATGACAACAGCACCAGTCTGCTGGAGGGTGGATTGTGGAAAAAAAAATCATGGTGCCAAAGGCATTCTGCGGCCTGTACAAAGCAAGATAAAGCTCACTGTCAGTTATCTACTTCTGACATCCACACCCTGCACAACTAATTGTTTAGCTCATAGGTTAAAAAAGAGTGAAACAGGCCATTGAGTTGGTTTAACGTGATCTATCACAGGGTGTGTTGCTTGGGAGTATCCCTGCATCTGTTTGTTCTACAAAACAATCATGTTTCTTCCTCCAGTTTAGCATTCTGACAGACATCAGTGAGTTTTACAATTGTTCAGCTGTCCACAGCTCCCTGTTGGTACCCAAAAGGATCATCATCCCCTTGTGCAGAGCTGCTTTAGTTTGAGACATTGCCTTTTTTACAGACACTGCCCAGCTGCCTTAAAGCATCTGTTATGCTGCAATTTCTTCAGAAAGGGTAGAGATCATAGTGCTTGATTTCTGGAGCTACATTTGAGACTCTGTGTGGTAAGAATGAATGTCTAAACACTAAGGAATGTTTTATGAAGATTTCTGAGCATCCCAGCTTCTTTAGACAGCTGTATTTTGTCAATCTAGACTCTGTATGGAGTTTATATCTTCCTGATTTGGATGAAAATAATTAAAATCTGTTGTTCATTGCAATAATTAATTAGTTTTTAGGGTCTCTCAAATTGCTTTTGAGTTTTATTCAGCTATCAGAGAAGCATTTACTTACCTGCTTTTATGTCTGCTTTGGTCAGAGACATTCAGAAGAAAACAGAAGTATTTTGTTGTTAGTCACACAATTACTTCTAAAAAAGAAAGCTAAGAGTCATTCCTTGTTTGTGAAGCTCCATTACATGTGAAAGAAACATGCTTTGTTAAAGTGCAGGTCAAAGAAAAGGGCATTTCTAATATCCTACTTTTGGGAAAGTTCTGTTGGTGAGTGGAAAGATAGAGCATAGAGGTTTTCTGTATCAGAAAGTAGTATTGTTTGACCCAGTCCAGCGAGTTTTGAACTTCAAAGTGACAATTTGTTTGTTTTACTGAACTGCAGTGAAATTAAAATTGTAATGACTTTGAAATTCCTTGGAAGAGTGAGTAAATGTAAAATGTAGGATTCAGAGTAATTACTAATGTATATAATTAAATAACAAAGTCTGTAAAGAATAATGAATCAGAGAACAAATTTTGCTGCTTCTTTCTCCTTTTTCTTTTCATTTGTTTGTTTTGTTTGCATCTTTATTTTTTTTAACCTGTCCTTTGTTAAGGAAAAAGAGAAAGAAAGGAAGGATCAACAGCGTGTGATAAACTGGACTATCTGATCTGCACTGCATGGAAATGATCCAAAAGATGTCAAATCCTTTGAGCTTTTTCACAGCTCTCAGTGATCTTTAGATAAGGACCCAAGGTTATGCAAAGTGCCTCCCCTGTTATCATAAGGATTTTACATAGTACGTAGAAATCCTTTTGAAATTACCATCAATCCTATCATTTACCGGAAATGAGGATGATATTTGCAATAAAAAATGATTATTTATGTGTTCTTGTGATGTTCCTATAGCCAACTCTTTTTTCTGGAGTAGCATTCAGGTAACATTTTTAACCACCACCTTTTTGCCTTGTCTTTAAGAACACATTTCTATAATCTCTGCCTAGCTAATTTCGGTTGTCACCAATGCCAAGAGAGCACAATTGATAAACAGCAGAGAGATAATAACAGGCTTTTCAGGCAGTCCTCAGGGGGTCTGAAATGACTGCTTTCAAACAGCTGGGTGAGCAATTAACAGGAAGCTGCCTAAAGCTGAGCAAGGGTATGTCCTTGTCTGGGCTCTTGTTTTACTTTAAGAAAATCAAGCAATTGGAGGAGATGTGAGGAGGGGATGAGTTGAAGGTGACCTCCCACAGAATGGCCTCTCCCTGAGAGCCCCATCCATACACCAAAAGGGGATCCAGGACCAGGGAACACCCAGGAGATGGAGATAAAAATCATCACTCCATGGCAGAGCTCTGGGAAGGTGACATTGCCCCTGAAGCCAGGGGCTGCACAGGGACCGGTCAAGGTGGCCCTGCAGTTATGGCATTTTTGGTACCCTCAGGGCCCTGATGGAGGGCTTTGAAAGCCTCTCCATAGGACATGTGCCCCACACTAAATTGCAATGGAGAGGGTAAAGTGGGTGTTAGTGTGACTTACAGGACCTTGCCACACATACTTACAAGGAATCTGTTCTTTATAGTAGAACAGGACTGTAGGGAGCTTTGGTGTCCACAATAGCTTCAGGGGAAAATGATTTCCTTACCATGAAAATGCCACTTAGTCATGGTGACCTGACCACCCCCCACCCCAGAAACCATGCCACTACTGATTAGGAAAAAAAAAATCAGGTGTATACTGACACCATGCAAAAATCTGGGACGCTGAAGGACGTCAAGGCATGTGGTGAGAAAGGTGCAGTGTGGGCAGAGGGATCTGGGGCAGAAAGGGAAAAACAAAGCACATATGGGAGCCTGTAGCATTGTGCAACACTGTGTCCCTGAGGTGTGTCCCTGAGGCCTCTGCTAAGAAAGGGCTGATGATAAAGACGAGGAGATGGGGTCCTGTTTGGAGATACAAGTGCTGTTTGTTGTATGCATGGTGAGTACAGCCTCAAATGTGTTCCAGGGACAAGAGGCAAAATGGGGCCAAGGATCCAGGGTTATATGGATGGGTGGTCCTGAGGGCCAAGGTTCAATAGGGATGGGAAAAAATGGTGCAGAGGGGTAAATATGAACTGGGGGGACTAATGGGACCACAGGGGTGGAACACCATGGCAAAAATAACCCAATGGGGTCCAAGGGAAGGAAGAACATTCTGGGAGGGGTGCATATATGGTGGACGGGGGCTGAACAGGGTGATATAACGAACAAACCAATAGAACAATGAAACCTAAGACATATTAACGTGTGGCTGCAAAGGCCCATGGGAAGAAGGTTTTTCTCACCCTAATCAGAAGGGTGTCTCTCCTGGTTGCAGACCCCTGGGCCTCCACACAGGAGCCTATCCTAAGTGGGATAGAAGAGAATTGATGAGAACAGGACAGGGTCACCTGGAGCATCAGTGGCCTACTGCGTGTGGAGCTGGGCTGGGTGATTAGTGTTGTGAATCAAGGACCATTCCTTGCCTAAATATTCCTTGTTACAGCCACACAGGGCCAGCATCCCCATCCTGTGTGTTCTGCCTCGGGAAGGACAGACTCTGCTCCTTCCAGGCCATACGAGCTTTACCATCCTGTGTGGCAGCAGGCTGGATGCAGCTTATCCAAGGGATTGGCTGCTCCCAGGGACTGACAGAAATGGTGATAATGAAGTCATGCAGCTGTGATTGCTTTTCTCATGTGAATGCTGTGTGCAGGACCAAGAGGACACTACTTGTCCTCAGGCTGAGGTGTTTTGCATCCTTGCTGGCCTGGAGTAGGATGTTTGGCTGTGTCCAACAAACCAGACGTGACCTATATCCTGAGAGATGAATGAATCCAATGTAGATTATGGTTTTCAAGGGTAGGAATTACAATGCTGCTTTCCAGAGTTATTACGAAAAATATCTTTAAACCAAAACCAAGAAACCAAACAAAAAACTCCAAACAGACAAAAACCCCCCAAGAAAGCCAGCAACCAACCAACCAACCAAAAAACCATCAAAAAAACCCTACCAAAAAAGTAACCTAAGCAAAACGAGTCCCCTGGAAAGGTGCTCAGGACACCTGAGGCAATGGCAGACACACACGTAATTATGACTTCACTTAATCCCCAGGGGCAGCAAATCCCAGGCACCTGTCTATATGTCTGATAGATGGGAATGAACATCCCAGCAGGACAACCTGGCATTTTCTTTTGAATAAAAGGAAGCAGGTTCAGGAGGGAGGAGTAGCTCTGTGCGTCATGCTCTGAAAGACCAGAGATGAAAGCTCTGGTTAAAATACACCTTCCTAGACTAAATGCAAGAAAAACAGGAGATAGTAGTCAAATCATTATGGAAAAGGAGGGTTTTATGGATTTCCAAGTTTGGATTATGTCATGCATTTAAAAGAGCATAACGTTTAAGAGGATCTTTTTAGGTTCTTTTTGGTAAAAACAGCTTCACCCTAATAGAACCAGCTGCCATTTTCACATTAAATGTATACGTATGCATATACTTGTACATATATTTTCACACATAATCTGAAATGGCAAATGCTGCTCAGGGACATTAATAGGGACAGTCATTAATTTACTGGAGTGAAGACAGGTTTGTGAAGGGGCCACTTCAATTTCAAAAATTCTTTCTTTTGGAAAAAAACAAATTAACCTAAAATTGTTTTGTTGTTTTAAAATTATCTTCTACATAGAAATGACTATGACTTGCAGTTTTCTTTTCTTCAAATCTATTCTAAAATAGACAATAACTTTAAAGGACACTAAGGCCCAGAACAGCACACTTTCCCTGTCCTCAAATTATGGTTTTCATCCTGTCTATCAACCAAAAATTTAAACTGTTTTTAATTTCCCTACCTCAAAGAAATAATTTTGGATTGACAGCAACCAAACATGTTAACCATTGTTAGAACTTAAATCTAGGTGGAGTTTAATGACATTTTTATTCTACCTCCCTAATTGTTGTTTTGAAGTTTACATTGCTGGATTTTAAAGACAGAAAATTGAATACAATTTATATCAATCATTCCAATGCCATAGTAAACATAAGGGAAAAAAGAATGTTGCAAATACTTCCAAGAAGCAAAGTATTAAAACTTTTTTTTAAATTATTCATCAGTTTACAGGATCTTGATTTAGGCAAATGAATGTCCTCTTTTAAGGCTTTACCAAGACTATTCCCTTAGAGTTATTAACCTCTCCTGTATGCAAAGGTGATTAATTCTTTAGCTGTTTAAGATATGATTCCTCACAAAATTTCCTAATTAACTCCTGCACACACTATTTATTTATTATACTTGAAGCTATTTAAGTTGCATGTTTATTAACGCCCTTAAGAAACAAGTTATATGAAAGAATTGGTTTTTATCAATGAATCAGATGAGACAAAATGGTAACTGAATGAATGTTCTGCTTCAGGTTTTTATTTCGATTACATCATGGTGAACAGCAGTATTGAATAACTGAGTGTAAAACTGAAATCAAAACTTGGCTTTCAAACAGCAACAAATTATTTTAAGTAATACCTGCTAGGACTGTGCATAGAAGAAAAAAAATGAAAAGAAAAAGTTGGGACAATCCAGAACAGTTTCTTCTAATTGAAATATTTTGATTTATTGAATAAATAAAAAAATGGGTTTGGGGTGTTTTTTATACGAAAATGGTTGTTTCAAGAAGAAAAGCCAATCTTTCATGCATTGGCCAAACGTGTCCAAAGCAAAAAAAAAAAAAAATTACAGTATTGAAAATTAATATTTGAATTAATATTACAAAGCAATACTTTGAGAGTTATCAATAAAATAAAAGAGCCTTCCTTTTTCTGTCACCTTTTATTAAATTTCAGTGGACTTAATTTATTTTATTTTTCTGTGTATATACATATATATATTTCTAATTCCTTTAAATATTTTGTAAGTTCAACTCTAAAAATTCACTTTAATTTTTATTATCACTATCAGATTATTTTTTTTCTTAAAATTTACCATTATTTGATTTAAAAATGAACCCAAGGTTTTGCACAAAACAACCAGCTTTTGTTATTGTAAAATTTGGTTTTGTCTCTCCTAGGTACAGAGAAAAGGTTAAATACATGAATTATAAAATGTCCACGAGCAGAATAAAAAGAGAAAAAACAACAATTGCATTGTCTTTTCAGTCTTCTATCTAGAAATCACTTCTTGGAACTTTGGATATTTGAGTCACAGTTTGCACATTTGACCCTGAGTGGCAGCAAAGTGAAGAGCAGCAATCAGCAGCAGTAGATGCACCCTGCCACTCTGCAAGGCCAATTCTCATCTTCCTCCAAAAGCTCAGGGAAAAGATTTCTGCTGAGAAAAACTCTTCCCAAGTTTTATTTAAAACACCATGCCTAATCACCTCTCTGACAGCACTTCCACTTTTCATCTGAATTTCTAGGTCAGGCTTACTGACAGAAAAGAGATTCTCAAGAGTTTCCTTTTGTTCCAGAGGCAGGTCAGCATGTCTGAGTGCCTGCTGCTTGCCCGTGTGAGCAGTATCAACTGCATGCAGCTCTGGTTAGAAACCGTGTCAATCTTCCAGGCTGATTTACAGAGCTGCAGCCTGGCCTTATCTGCATGTATAAAAAGGCCAAAGCAGCACAGGTACAGAGCCTTCCAAACCCCATCATTCATCCAGGGCTGTGCCTGTGCAGGCTTGCCCCAGGGGTTGTGCCAGGCTAGGAGGTGTGCTGTGGGGCACAGCCCGACCTCAGGATGCTGACACCTTTTCAAAAGTGCTGTGGTGAGCTCATGAACACGGCAGTAATGTCAGACAGGCCTGAGGGGCTGCACAAAGAGGGAAAAACAGACGTGGAGACTCTCACTTACCAGAGCAACCCAGAAGTGGCAGGGCAGAGAAGGGGCAGAAAATCACTGCTCCACCTCAGTACTTGGTGGTATTTAAAAGATGTGTCACAGAACCACATTAATTCTGATGAGGTATGAAGAAGAAATTTTTCTCCCAAGAGGACAGAACTTTATATGCAGCTGCTGAAGAGCATACAAGTCTAGAACAGCAGCAGAGCAGCCTAGGGTTTTTGTCTCCTCAGTGGGAGTTTCTCTGATTTGTGCAGTCTTCACAAAACATGTGCTACAATTAAAAAAATTATCAATCATATTTAAAAACCCAAACAGAAACAAACTGAAAAAGATAAGAAACAATGGGTAATCTCATGTTTCTATCATGCATCCGTATTCAACTTCCACAAGAAGTGGAAAAGGTCTCTCAAGAAATCATTTCATTTTACATCATATACTGTGAATTGAGTTCTCTTTGAAATAGGTCAGTGGCATAAATGTTGAATGTTTAACTTCTGTCCTAATTCATAGCAGCTACTTACAGTGCAAGCTGGATTCATTAACAGACTATTATTTCTTGTGCAAAAATTATCTATACAACTTCTGCCTTTCTTCCAAGAACTGATTACGTGGGTATGTGCAAGACATTCTTAGAAAACCCTTAAAAAAGGGTTTAAAGGAATTTCCCGCTCTTTTCAGGAAACAAGGTACATGATTTGTAATTACTTCATCCTGAATTGTTCAGTCAGTATAAAACGCAGTTTAAAATACTAAAGGGAAATCTTTCTGTTAATTATTTAAAATCAGGTACTTTTTGCTTAGTCTCTAATTTAATCAGATTTTCAATAGACAGTAACTTGTGCCTAAATATTACACTTATCTTTTTAATGTCATTTTAGCTTTATTAGCACAGCCTCAGCAAATAAACAAAAATCATTATGTTCACAGCCACCCCAAGAGAAGCCCATTTCTCATGGAAATTCCTCATCAGAGGCCTCCAGCTTTGGCCAAGGCAATCAACACCCAGCAAAAAGGGGTTCCACAGGCACTGGTGGGTGTGAATATTGTTTGACCATTCAGAGCTGCCCTGGGAAGTGACAGAGTCATTCATGTCACAGCAGCAGAGTGGGTTCCCTGGGGACATTAAAGACATTGAGGGAGCACAAACCCCTCCTGGGCAGCGGCCAGGGAAGCCTGAGGAGCTGGAGCTGGATTTTCAGAGGGAAGGAGCTGCTTTCCCATTTGAGCTGGGGGGACATCACCAGCTTCCACTGATGCCTGTGGCTTTCATATTTGCAGATTCTGTGCTGCCTAGGGTTCTAGTTCTGAGCCTCACATTAAGTGCCAGTGAGCTCTCTTCACAGAGTAGGTAGACAAAAAAAATCCTTTTTCTGCTGAGAACCAAGGACAACTTTCAGCCCAACAGCATAAACATCGCTGGACTGGAGGGAGGAACAAGTAGGATTGCGACCTCTCAACCTGGGGCTGTAATTGGACAATTAAACCCCAATATGCAAATGGACCAAAACTTATAAAAATGTCAGCCTTCCAAGGCATCACCACGTCAGCTGCCCAGCAGCTCTGCAGGGCAATTACAGAGGCAAAGGATGGATGCACAAGTGCAGGCTCTGAGAAACATCTTTTGTAGTGAAACCTTGATAATAAGAGTCATAAAGTTTGTACTCCATGGCTAATTTTATTATTTTGCTAGTGAGGCTCATTAAAAATCAAATCATTAAGAAGTGACTTTTATGAGAATTTTATGTGAAAATAGAGATTAATTTTGAAGCTAATATTGTGGTGTTAACTTTGTGATGTGTTGGAGCTTTTCTATGTTGACTTACAGGGATGCAGTCTTTCTGGAACCACGGCACTTTAGGAAGTTGAAGTTGTCTGAGGCTTATTGGTGTTACTTCAATTGCATTTGGTATTAATTTAATATTCTTGAGGGGACATGAAGTGAGACAGAAAGGGTTAAGTATATAGCACCCAATCAGGTTCTAAAGAGGTTTCTAAGCCTTTTGCCACTACCTGTTGGGCTAGAAACATATTTCACATTTTCCAAGAAATGTGTTATTCTTCTCTGGGCCTCTGAATTGGGTACTGTGACTTTATGGAAAACGTTAAATGTTTAGGAATTGTTTTAAAATCTGATTCAACAACGGTGGCATTATCATGAGATTAGGAAATAGTTTTACAAGTCTTTGCAACATGACCAGGGGCACAAATATTCATGCACTCCATCTGAAGAAGAACAGAGAAAGACATGAATAAAACACAGTGACAGAAACAGCAACACTCAGATCCATCAGGGATTTGTGACCTGCTGGGCCCACTGTGATTTAGTCATCTCTTGCCAGTGACAAGCTCACTTACTGACCTCACAGTGATACTGTGAAAAATATTCCTTACTTTCTTGGTTCAGAGAAATTTCTGGAGCTCCATATGAACGCTTTGAATCTGCATCTAAAAAATTTACTGATGAAAAAGTTTTATCAGAAGGCAAAGAAATAGGGGAGGTTCACTTCTCTGGCCTAGTGTCATGGATAATGCAGGGGCAGAGAGACCTGTTTGATTTCTACATTGCCCCATGGAAAATGAACTAGCTCAGGAGTCTTCCATCAAGTTGTGACAAGATTGTGAACTGCACAGATATCATGCAGTTTAATCTTTATTAATTTCCTTCCTCAAACTTTCAGTGAAGGGGAAAATCAAACAAGATCTCTTACAGAAGGAATAAGACAACATCAAGAACCTAAGGGTCTGACTTAGCCTTGACTTTATGTCATGGCAGTGGCTCACTATACAGAGGAAGAAGTTTATGTTTTCTACTTTGGTTTTAAAATCCCCAGCCCTGTGAACCCTTAGACTGGCTATATTTCAATTTGGTTAGAAGAGGCTACTATGGTAACCCTCTTTTTGTGTTGCTAGGGCAACCATTTAAAGACAATTAGTTCCTTTAAAAGTAATTCACCTTTAATAGAGAGTTAAAGATTACACCCAACTTTTCCAAAAGGTGTGAAGGGAAGGAGTCACACTACCATTCATAACAATTAATAAAACAACCTTTTTTCCTTTTGTTTGTTTGGGGTTTTTTAGACAAGGAAGCAAAATTGCTGCTCTTGCCACATGTATTTATGCAACTTGCATCCCATGTACAGTCTCCACAATATTTTTGTGCTTGGAAAAGATACACTCCACATAAAATGTTAACAGGGCTGCACCAATTCAGAACTCTCAAATTAGTGTGTCTTCATGTCCTCATGGCATTGTGCTCTCCCACTCTTTGGTGTTGGGAGTCTTCAGGCCTATGACTTAACTGGGCACTTGAAGCAACTTTCAAAGTCAGGAATGTTTTAATTCAGATCTCTAAGCTGCAGAGCTGAGGTGTGAACTTCACAACGTGGGAAATGTCACTCTGTGTATACTCAGTTAGCTGACAATTCAACAGTTGTGAAATTTGAGGCTGAATCCATACTTGTTCCCTAACTTATCCACCAGGAATACAGCTTTCATAGAGAATGTTCTCTAATCACCTCACTGCTCATCAGGGGTTGGAAGTGAAGGGTGAGAAAACCCTCCTGTGGCGGTGTGGTGGTTGGACTCAATTGAACTCAGTTTGGCCAAACGTAGGCCTTTTCTAAGATGGCTGACACCAGGAAGCCATTTTCTTGTTTACAGCTTATATGGAAATTAGTTTTACACTTTCTGTAAGTTTACTGGTCAAAAGTTTTAACTGTCAATCTTAAGTTATATAATTTGTGGGCGGTTTGAGGCACTTGATACTTTGTGTGGTGATATGTTCCCCCATTGGTTCTGTACATCTCCTCATTTTCCCGCCTTCCCTTGATTGGTTGCGGTTATGTCACCCCATTCCCCGTTGTTCTCCCGTTGGTTGTTCGTTAGATCCCTTCTAAAGTTATTTAAGTTGAATGTTGCAATGCTCGAGGTCCCACTTTGGGTCTCGGGCAGGTGAATAAACTTTCCCTGTTCCACCCCACTGTGAGTCCCGTCCTTTTTCACCCGTCCTCGTTACTCTGAACTCAGCTCGCTTAAGCTCTCGCCCTCGAAGCAACGAACCCCAGTCTGGTTCGCAGGTGCACCTCTCCCTAGCCGGGAAACCCCAGAGGTGTGCGACCCTTTTTGAAAAAGGGTCTCCGCTGCACCCTCCCACTCATGACATTTTACTGTTGGTCATCTCAGTTTAGTGGCTAATATTTAACAATGCACTTAGAACCCTGAACTTTCTCCTTAGTGTCCTGGAGCATCTTTATTTCCCTTTAAAAACTTACCTGACCTGCCAGGGAGAGCCTCTCCTGAAAAACTGAGTGATTCACCACAAAGCTGAACAGTGGTTTGGCACTGCCCTTCCTGCAGTGTCCAGAAGATTTTGTGTGCAGGGTGGTTAACATTCTTTGTTTTCAGGAGGGAAGCTCCTCAATCCCCACTCTGGGGCTTTGATACCTGCAGGGACTCACAGATTTTACAGTGGCCTGACATTTCATTTCAGCTAATCCTAAATCCTATGGAGAATTTGAGATTAAAATTTCATCTGCGCTGTGCTTTGAGGTTCTGTTTGTCTGGTGTGACCTCAAATGATACTCTGGGCTGCATGAGGGTGTTTAGAAGCAACATTTCTCCCTCCTCTCCCTCACTCATCCACACTCAGACCACATCCAAGGAGATGAAAGTCCGTTTTATCTGTCACTCCTTCGTGCAGCCACCTGAGGAGGGAGATGATGAGAAAGGAGAAACCCTCTGAAGCCACTGTCCCCGTGGCTCAGATTAGCTGGGGGAGTGCAGAGAAAAGAAATTACAACGGTGTAAAGGAAATGGGACTGAAAGGAGAAGCACAGCTGAGTCACAACTCTTTCTCTGATGTGTTCAAACACTCTGCTGAGCCCTTCCCACCAAAAAGGTAAACAGACTCCCAGTCCCCACAAGCTGAAATGGATAAAAAAATTCATAACTCTGTCCTTGTTGCAATATGAGGCTGATGCAATTAGGCTTGCAGTCTGATTTTTCATGCCTGTAGCTATTATTGAAGACATTATTTTGAAATGTAACCAAAAAGAAAAGTGAAAGCGCAACAATTTTCTAATCACCATCAATTTCTCTGGCCTTTCATCTCTCATAAAACATTGGGTAACATCTGGCAAAGAACCCTTTTTTCCCTCCCCTCTGGCACTTCTTTTAAAGTGGCACTGATGAATCTATCTGGCTGAGGGCTGTAAAAGGAAAGCAGATGGCACACTTATCACCCAGAAACCAATCCCACAAACTTGTCCTTTACGAGCATCTCTGGTGAGGAGGCAACTTGCTAATGATAGCAATTAGCATCATGGAAATACCAAGAAGGCCAGAACCTTGCAGAAAACATTTCTGATAAACTCTGGGATTGATGCTTCTGATGCCAACCAGGCAATTAAAACCCCTTAGTGTCTAATGTTAATTCATCACAATTTATCAGGTTCTGTGGGGCTTTATGTTGGTGCATTAGTGGATGCTATTAAATGCTAAACCAAGGAGAAAAAAGAAGAGATCTCTGATTTTTGTAGCAGTACAGGAGTCTCAGAGTTTTGCATATTACTCTTATTCTATAGGGACATTCAACATCAAGCTGTCCTGTGTGTATTGTGGTTTGGTGAAAGTCACTCTTTCTCCTTTGAAGTAACTTTTTCCACCAAAGGTGAGGAGGAGCAGTTCACAACAATGTGGCAGGATGAAAGTTGTGCAGAGAAACTAATTCAATATTGCTTTAGCCTGCAATTTCATTCTGTAATTGGACTCCTTCTTGAGAGGGATACAATAATAAGAACAGAGGTGCCTGGTTAAGAGCAGGACAGGGCTTCCAGGGAACAGCAGTTTGCAGAAGACTAATTTGGGAGTCCTTGCTGTGACCTATGTAAAAGGAGCTCTTTTCCTCAACTTGATACATAAAGATTACTGATACAGAAAATATGTTTAGAGGATGCAACCTTGTAATGAAATTTAATTATAAACCAAATTTTGGCTTTGTACAACTCACAAAGATATTTTCTGTCACAACACTGGTTAACTGATTTTTTTTTTTAATTGGGGAACTCTGTCAGTTCCCTTGCAAAACATCTCTCTTTTTCAGCACGTCTCTCAGCCTAAATGACTTTTCCCCTTGTAGGTAGTGTGGAAAGAAGCAAAACTAGATCTTGTTTTGACAAATGGTTTTTGCTCTGGTATTTCTCAGTAAGATAAATCTAGAAAATCAAAATTATAAAGACTGTCTCAAATTCTTAGCAGTTTGAAAGGTGCAGGGGCTTAACAAGCTTCAAGGAGAATATCAGTCTATTGCTGAGAACTCATCTTCCATTTAAAAATGAATAAAAGTTTATATCTATGCAGCTTTATTACACAGATAAAACACAGGTTCCACAACACTTGCAAGAAAAAAGATTGTCCAATAAAATCCAAACAAATCAGGGAAATCTGTTGTGCATTCAACCGTGTTTGCTCTCCAAATGTTCATCTTAGAATTTTCATCTGCATGATACTTTTGTAATAATTTAGAAGCTTCAGAGACTTATTTAAACCTGAAAATGTGGTGGTTTTTTTTTTTTTGTGAAGGTGGATATTTTATAGTTTCATGCTTCCTCACTTTTAAAAGTGAGCTTAAGAGAAAATGAATGCCCAGACACAAAGTAATGAGCAGATAAATGTGCACATACATATATTTCTCATTTCTCTTGGGTGGTTCAGGTCTTGGTGCAGACCAGGAGCGTGTGGTGAGATTAAAGCAGAGTCTCATCTGATCTCCTGGCAGACATTGATCAGCACCCACTGTGGTTCTGGGACAAGTGAGTGCCTGCACAGATAAACAGGGAACTGCAGCGGAATTTCTGTCTGATCCCTCTGGCCAGGGAGGTGGTACATCAGTGAGACAACATCTCACACTGTCAGATTTGTTCAGAAGATCAATAGAAGACCTCTGTTCACAGGGCAGCCAATCTGTTACCTTTTATAAGCAGTAAATTCCCCTAGCAAAGCGTGAAGAGCAGGAATACAATAGAAATTAATTTGCTTTGATCACAGCCAGGTCTTGACATTTAGTTTCTGTTTTGAGGGTAAGAATTCTGAATGGTTTGATTTTCCCCCTCCTGAGCTATAATATTAAAAAGGCACTGTAAGTATAAGAACAGAAATTATTCTAACTTGAAAAATATGAAAGTCCAGGCATGTGCCCAGACATCTTAAGCCATGCCTGATGCAGCTTTGGTCTTGTTCATTGTCTGATTGAATGATCTTTTTATGATGAAGAATCATAACTCTGGTCTCACTTTTCTTAGTAAGAGGAGGTTTAGTAGTGCAGACTGTGGAAATCTCATATAGCACAAGGATGAACAGTGAAGCTCACAAAACCTTACAGCAGCTTATTCACAGCATGTATTGGTGGCATGTTTCAAAATCATGAACTTTGTCTTTCACGTACTGCTTGGCTGATTAGCCCATTGTTTTTCATCACATGTTTTCAGACTACACTTTAAAATAGATTTATTTACATATATAAAATAAAAAATACATGCAAAAAATCTGAGACAGTGTTTGTCCCTGCTGTCTGCTGCAGTCTCAGCTCATCTTTCTGCTTTGATTCCAAGAACATCTGGCAGAAACTGATTGTCAGCAGCTTGTGAAGTAAATAACACCAAAAACATTGGAAACGATCACAAGATAATACAGATGAAAATGGCTGATTGAACAACTACAGTAAAAATGGATGGGGAAAAGAACTGTGAAGCCATTGAACTATAAAAAGGGAGAAAACAAATATTAGGTTTGCAGGTGTTCCAAGTCCAAGATGAATAAGTTCTGCTAACAGTTTCTTTTTCCATCTCTGTGTACTGTGCTGGCACACCAGAGACAGCAGGTATTAAAACAACCTACTTTCCAGATTTGTTGAGCTACCTTATTTCAAGATCAAGTCCTGAAGTCTGAACTGAATGAGACCAAGTGAGGAAAACATTGGATACAGTCAGAAAACATTTTGTCTTGTCCCCTGTAGTTCCTGGAAGAGATATATAGAATTAAAACCCCAAGACTGCTTTGCCTCCTGGTAAATCTTGCTCTACTTAACTGGAAAAAACCAAAAAAACCCAAACCAAACCAAACCAAACCAATCAACCAATCAAACAAACAAAATAAATAAATAAGTACATAAAAAAGCACTGAGTGAAAGAGTATGAGGAAAGGAAAATTTCCAGGCATAAGAAAATAAAAAGCTGGTAACAGAGCAATAGAATAAATTAAAAGAACATTTCATAAACATGGTGGAAATACATGGGTTTTTATCTTGTGAAGGGGTAATACTGCAAGTAATGAATTCTAATCAGAATGCAAAACACTTTAGAATGGGTGAGAACTAATTTTCTAAGTGACTTACTTGTCCCCAGTGTTCTTTTTTATTCAGTTTATTCTTACAGAAGAGGTTCTGTTGCCACATTAAAGTACAGATCAGCTGTAGTCAAACAGCAGTGTTTTGTATGGCAGTGGATTCACTTCCTTTTATTTTGTTCTTTTGTTATGAAAATTAGTTTTCCTGCTTTCCGGTTCACTTACTGCATTGCTAAAATACTGTTGCTAGCTTGTTTGGTTCTTTTTTTTATCCCCCAATCTTCCCCTCCTCTGTTATTTCATGTAAAAATCAATGGCCATATCCTATTATTCCCATTATTCTGCACATTCAGTTTCCTGTTTGTGCTACCATTTCCATGATACAAATTGTTGTTATTGCTAAATGAAAACAACAAGACATCTTTATCACATCTAACTGTCTAATGCCATCAGCAGTGTTTAGTAAATTTTACTGCTTGCTGTCAAAGGGTTAGGGGCTGCAATATTCCTGTGGCCTCCCGTTCCACCAGATGGGAAGGGACATATTCTTTCCCTTTGTCCCGCTAACATTTAAAAAAATGATAATGATGATAATAATAACTCTCAAAAATATAAAAATTTTGACTTATTGCCATAAGTAATGGACATCATTGTGGATTTTCCACAGAAAGAGTTTGTACAAATAACATCCCAGCACTCACCAATATTGACTGTCATGTGTCAAGATATTTCACCTAAACCTAGTGTTTCAGCTAACACTGGGGTGCTCTTTAGGTATATAGAGGGCACTTTTACAGAAAATTCAGTTGCACTTTGGAGAATGTTTAACATTATTGGCATTGAATCCGTAATTCCTGTGAAGTATAGTTTTGACACAGCAAAAAAGTACTGATACAGACCGATCTCTTGGTAGGGAAAAAGATTTTTCTGAAGTGAATCCCAACCTAATTCTCAAGGGAGAAAAACATATGGATTGTAAAACAAAGAGGAAAAAACCCCAACAATCTAACAAAGAAATTGAACATTACCAAATGACTGCAGAAAAATTAAATTAAGTACTGGTAACAGTATAATGTGGTTTCACAGTCAAATAACAATTGCAATATTTAAGTTCATCTTCATAGTATATTTGTTCTTGTATGAACAGTGCAAGTTCATTTCGTAGAACTGAGATGAAGCCTTTGATGGGGTACTCCATAAATACTTGAATTTGCCAGACTATTTTCAACATGTAGGTAACATGAACTTAGAGAAAGCAGTAGATTTAGAGCTGTACACACTATCTATGGACAAGTTGTTATTCTTTTAATTTAATCTAAATGAGAGGCTGATGAAGCAAAGTGGTCTGGTAATCACTCTCAAATTGTATTTCAAAAGTGTGTTCTCCTGATTCACCTGTTGTTTGTCACAACTCGTATTATCTTCCCATGAAGAGAGAATGTTCTTCACTTTTCAAGAAAAAAGTGGTGACAAAATTAGTAAGATGTCAGCAAAGCCTTTTTAAATCTGAAAGCTTTGTTTTAAGTATTATTTTGAGTCTGAGGATAAGGAACTCCAGTTCACCCTCCAGCTCAAAAGATTCATATTAGAGTAATAACAGCCACAAAAATAATTTCCTTCTCCAACTCTTTGCTGAGGACAACCTCTTGATAAAATTTCTTAGAAGAAGATTTTATCAAGGGAAATTTTACTTCCACACTTGGAATTCAATTTTACAGATCTACTCACAGTTGTTGACAACAGGTGTCTGTGCCTTACCATGTCTGAGAGAATGAGTAGCCTGGCTGTCTTTTTTGACTACTGGAAATGTACATAACAATTATTGTAACACTTATGGAAATGTACATAACACTTATTCCTGTATATTTTTAATTGCTAACTTTGCCAATATAAATTCAATATGATATCTGCTGTCTTTCATAACACCCTCTAAAGCACTCTGTATTCCTGGGTCTTTCTCACAATGTAAAGGTGTTACAGTCTGTCAGTAATTTCAGCCAGAAAGATTTCAAAGTTGAAAAGCAAAGCTGAAGTGTAGCTGCACTCCATTTTTTTCCCCCTTTAGCTTTATCTTCTGGTATCACTAAAAGGTTCCTGCAAAAAGAAAGGTCTTGATCTGAACTTGAAGTGTACCTGGGGTTTTGATTCATTCAGACATCTCTGGCAATGACAGCACAGGAACATTCGGACAATTTCAGAAGGAATAAAGAATTCCTTGCTGTTCTTGTAGCATCTCAGGAGGAAAAAAAAAAGGGTAAGCAATTTAATAAGGTTTATACTCCTGGTAGTAAAGGTGAGGAACCATTAGTAGAGGATGAGGTCAAGCTGCCACATAGCTCAGCATCACTGCTTATATTAGTGCTGCCTTAGTTTCCTCTGACAGTTTACTTGACGTGGCCAGGAACAAAAACCCAAAAACCAAACAACTGCAAAATCATATGTAAACCATTGAAAATATCCTGGCAAAAGCCAGTGTTTCCCATGCTCACCTAGATTTGTTGTATCTAATCTTTTAAAACCAGGTTTAATATCGATGGGACTCTGCAATTTTGAGGGTTTAAAGCTTCCGCCCAACAGATTGCTTCTGCAAGAGCTTCATAAGTAAATAATTTTATGGTCACTGCACACTGCTGGTAGTGTATCATCAGCTGCACCTACAGTCAACTGTTTATAGTTTACTAACAATATACTCAATATATCTTGGTGATATTGGTTGTATTAAAGCTGTCTACCTGGAGAACCATAGCCTAATATGACAGGTCTGTGGAAAAAGATTCAGGGTTCATGCTAGATAAAAGGTGCATGCAAGTATCGAGGATTATTCCAGCAAAAATCATTGCCAAACAAGCAACTAGTTCCAGTGCTGAAAAGGTCACTGGCAAATGAAATGTTCTTTAAAAGATTATGCAATTCCTCATATGGGTTTTAATACCAATTTACTGAGCACAGCCTGCAGGTTCACAGAGCTTTAGATCAGATTTTCAAGTTAGTAATGGATAGAGATCTATGTCACTTCTGCAGCCAGAAACTGCTTGAAGTGGAAAGGGGAAAAGCAACATGAAATGAATAGAGTGGGCATTTATCTTCACTGAACCAGTGCTTTCAGCACAGCCCCTCAGGAAGCATTACATTGGGATTGTCCTCAGCATACAACATAATCAATATGGACCTGACCTTTCCCATGCCTTGGACAGTTTGTGATGTTCTGAGGGACGGGGATAAATAAACAGATGCCCTCAAAATGGTAAATGGCTGCCCTCTGTCTCTTGCGAAGGTAAAAAAGAACTTTCCCATTAACATTTCATCTCCTATCACTTGTTAAAGGGTAGAAAAGCAAAGATAGTACATCTTACTTAATTAAGAGTCCAGTCTATCAGCCAAATAGCTTGCTCAATCCAGAAGTGCAGAATTCAACCTTTGGATTAAGTTGCATGTAATATGTAGAAAACCATACTGTATCTCAAAAACTAGAAGATCTAGTTGCATTTTAAAACAATTTATATGTTAAAAAGAAAAAAAAATGTTCTTGGATTTTAATTAAAAGTATTTAAAAGGTCATTCATGGAACTTCTTGCAGAGACTGTAAATGAAACTTTAGAATTTAAATGAGAAGCTTTTTATTACAACCCTGTTTTAAATGAGAATGTCCTTACTGGCTATAAACTTGCTTTTTCAGGGTGTGGTTTGAGCCTCAAGCTCTTTATGCAGATCAATCATATATTAGATTCTTGGAGATATCTTTATTTAATTATAAAGTAAATTAATGCTGGGTCTCAAAACCCCCTCCTTTTTACTGTCCTTCTCTTAAAATATTATTGCTGAAACTGATTCTCCTGTGCACTAAGTATCAGTTTTGCATATATAATCCATAGTTTTCATTCCCTGCTGTGTTTTCTCCATTCACACCCAGCTGGCTTTTCCCTAATTAATGTCATGGATTTGTGTGCTCTAGCCCCAAATTTTATAGGAGGTTTTTTCTTTTTTTTCTTTTTTGCTACTTTCTGTTAGTTCTGTGTTTCAAGATGTTTGAATTCACTTGATTATCATTTTTCTTAAAAAATAAAAATCTGCCTCTCACTCTTTCCTTTGAAATGCAAGTCTAGACACTTAACATTTTGGCAATGTCTCCTTCTGTCAATAAATTCCCTCTGGCACCTGGCAGAAACTTTACACTCTTTCTCCTTGACCTATTGTTACTGATGCTCTTCAAAAATATCTAATTAGGTAATTAAGATGTATTAATATTTTCTTTTTGTCCTTCCTCCTAACCTCTTTCTGCAGTTGTTCCCTGGTCTCACCTCCACTTTCCTTCCTTCCCAGAATTTGTGCTCCAGAGATTGGGACTGCACAGTCTGACACAGTAGTTCCATAGGGGAGTCAGCATAGGTGAAATATGAATATTTCTTCAGTGCTGAGCATTTTCCCTGCCTGTGTGTCTGCACAACAGGCATTGGAACTTGCAGCTTTAGTTATGACTTTGAAGACTATATTTAAGAACTGATCTGATTTACAAAATTTCTGAATGCCCACTTTTCTACCACGGACTTCAAAGTCACTCCTGGCATAGCTGCAAACTTGGCATTGGGACAGGAGATGGGGATGTCCAGATAATAAATATGAAACTGTTGCTTTTGGAGCCATGTAACCCACCAGCACCTGCTGGTCTCAATCCTCCAAGGAGCCATGTGACTCCTGACTTCCAAATTCTAAATTTACATTTCCAGTCTCTAACTCTAGGCCTGAAGGTAAAACTTGCAGAATTCCAGATGACTCAGGATCCTCATTGCAGTCCATATTCTCTGCTTTTTGCCTGGTGATTGCTGGATCAGCACACTTGGATTTTCTTTCTTCTATTGA
Organism: Argya squamiceps; assembly: GCA_037834095.1. Taxonomy (NCBI): domain Eukaryota; kingdom Metazoa; phylum Chordata; class Aves; order Passeriformes; family Leiothrichidae; genus Argya; species Argya squamiceps. The sequence continues at coordinate 60,433,218 of JBBMKD010000053.1, read as the reverse complement.
TTATAGTGCTTCTTGTTTGTTTGATTGAGGTGTAAAAATTACTGAAAAAGGAAGTACTGAATGGCACTACAATGCTACTAATGTTGCCTTAAAGGTCCCTTCAGACACAAAACTAAGCATTGATCCCCTCTTATCAGTCTCTACTAGACAGTATTTCGAGATGTTTTCACACTATTTATTTGTAAAGTAAAACTTGAATCAAAGTTGCCAAGCTTGGGGGACACGTCTAATATCATAAACTAATTTTTATCATAAGCTAATTATTTATTAGTCAATATTGACTTTTATTTTCTGGGTTTGTGTTGGAAGAAATCCAAATTTCTCTTTTGAACAATTTTCACATTTTTGCGCAGCTCCTTGCACTGAAAATATTCCATTACCTACAAAAAGAAATTTGCTTTTATGTAGCCCTTACAATTTTAGAATACAAGTGACTGTGAAACACTCATTAATTTCTTTGCATGATAATTCTGAAGACTGTGAACTATAACTTTATGTACTTTCATGATAAGAAATTAGAGACCAAATTACTTCCTACAGAACTGGCAGAAGGGCCAAACAGATGCTATTTCGGGAGAACCTTTGTGAGTGTTTATACAACCATTTGCAGATCAAGCTCTATGTTTTTTTTTTTAAATTTTAGGAAGACTGTAACATTAAAATTATTATTTTTTGTTTTAAAAATCATTATTATTATTTGTTTCATGAGCATAACTCTAGAACATAATTAACAGTAATTTCATGCTTTCATAAAATGTTTCTAATTATTACAATAAAAAATAAGCCCCAAACCTGTGTCTGCTCTTTTGGGGGCATTTTTCTCTCATTACACTACTCTTATGTTGTCTGCAAATTACAGAAATCCTGGAGCAAAACTTCTGGTATCCCTTTATCAAGCTAAACATACAAAAGTAGTTTAATACTCTGGAAGTTCCTGGGTACAAGTTCTGTGCCATGGCAGGGGTATGTTTCTATTTCTAGAAACTGTAGAAGGACTCTAGAAAAGCAGTTTAAAGAATGAACACTTAACTCTGCATGGCTAAAATCCGGGAAGACAGAACCTTCCAAGTGACAGTCTATGAAGTGTGGCTGCAGAATAGATGCTGGTATTGAGAATGAGGTTTTCCCAGTGCTGAAAGACAATCTCAGAGATACAGATGCCACCAGAATCTTAGACAAATATCCAAAAAAACCCCTCAAAAAGACTCACAAATCTCTCCTGCTCTTTGTTTTTGGATATGCCCAGAAATTAGTTATTTAGGCATTATGAGTGCTGTGTAAGGAATCTTGTAATAAAAATATCTATTTGTGAGGTATTTTCAGTTAGACAGCTCTTTATATACCCCATTTTTACATCTCTTTTCCTCTCACTTCCACTATTTATGAGCTCTGCACAAATTCCATACTATGCTTCAAGAAAATTATGTGAAATATGGTACACAGAACTAGAAAGGTGGAAGTGAACAGTGAGTCTGGAAAGATGTCATGTACCTATGGGAAATATATGAGAATAATTTGAAATAACCTCGGAAATTTATTGGCTCTGAAAATACCAGGCAGTGAAGGAAACTGGCCAAACTTGGGGGGTTGAGGAGACATGCAGCTCACTTCTTAAAACACAGATTGTCACCACATTCCACATAAAACAGGTGAGAGCCAGTCATTACACACAGGAAAACACTCTCCCACCTCAAGGAATTTGAGCACCACTGCTTTCCTCCCATCTTCTCCCTTTTGAGTCACTTTTGTAACCATCTCAGTTGCCATTAATATATCATGAGTCACATTTCATTCCAAATATAGCCCTCTGAGCAATGGATATGAGATCCCAAAATACTAAGATGACAAACACTTGCTAACGCAGCTAGATTAGATATTTATTCTTAAAATACTGCTTTTCTCTACTTTATATGTGAACTGCAGTAGAACAGGACAGAATTGTGTTTTTTATGATGTATTTTTTTATTCAATTCCCCAGTGCTTTCTCTTAATACTGGCTTCCTTCTGGATTTTTCAATGTTTTTCTAAACTTAACTTTTGACCTTTGCAGCAGTTCTGGACTCGCAGCTTTCACATCATACTGGGTCCTACTCTAGTCCTCCAGGCAAAAATGTACTCTGTAGTATTTGCCTACTGTCCTGCCATAGAGACCCTTGGTCATAAGGACTCTCAAAGCTGTCGGTCTACAGTGACCCCATGACATTTGTTTTTGGCAATCACTAGGGTATATTTCTCTTTAAGTAGTTTTTACTAAAAATCTTCAGCAAGTTGCTCCTTAGGTCCTGGAGGCAGCTACTGACCTGCCATCACCCATCTTTCCTTCCTCCACTCTTTACAGTTTAGCTTTCTACAGATTCATTCTTCCTCCTGATTTCCCTTTTATTCTCCTTTCTATGTTAACATAATTACTCATCAAGATTTTTCTTTCTCTCATATGAATATTTTCTCTCCTGCCCCATTTTAGCTTGTGCTGGAATCAAACCCTGGTTCATGCCCATTGCCTTTTCCCCTTGTTCTTCTTTATGGACTTAGGAATAAATGCCACAAAACATTTACTACACCTTTTCTATCTTTCTTCTCCAGTTAACAATTCTCCTCACATTTAGTGAATTTCCTCACCCCAACCATCAATCACCTTGTCACTGTCTTTGAGAATCTCCCCACTGCAGCCAGCAGCTGACTGATTCCATAAATAGTCCTGTCAGCCTCCCAAGAGGAACCTGATCAAAGGGAGGGCTTTTGCATTGCTTTTGTCTTCTTATTCTAAAACTATTACATTTACCCGTTAAAAGCAGATGCTTCTTGACTGCCTTTTGCCCAACTCCTTTAATTGTTCCAATGACCCCACAAGGAAGACAATGTAGCTTGTCTTCCTTGCGCTCTTTTTATCTTCTCTTTTCACTGCTTTCACTACTGAGAAGAGCTTCCTGGCATGTTTTCCCTCACAAATGCATCTTTTCCTTTTACCTCTGAGACATCCCTTTTCTACATCATTACAGAGTCAAGTGATCTATCTCTTGGGTTTGCAATCTAGGTTTAATCTTTAATTTAGAGTGCTTTTTAACACTGACATGTAAGACCTATTTTTAAGTGTGACAGGTTCTTTTTCAGTGTTGGTGGTGGGAGTACTGCAAAGGTAGAGTTTCATTGTCCCTTTAAATCCTTAAAGCTTTGCCATCTCACAACTCAGTTGCTGTGGCATCATGTTGTCTGTTCCTGTCAGAGGCACTTTTGTGCTGCCAGTGTGCATGTGACAGGCTGCTGCTAAGGTCATTTTCCTAGTCCATCACTCTGACTTTCACACTCTGCAATTGCTCTCACCTTCTGAGTTGTATCAAAGACAGTCCTTTTTTCTATTTTTCCAAGCTCTTCGGGTCTTATCGGAGTATCAAGTTGACATTTCCCTCCTGCAGGTGATCTATGAGGCCAATTTTCATCACACCCATGTTAGATTCTGAACTTCATGCATTCAGGCACCCAGTGACACCTTCACCTATCTTTTATTTCTCACAGCCTTACCTAGAACTCTGGTTATTCCTTTTAAAACCACTGCTTAACAACCATTCTTCTTTGATGAGATATTCACAAAAGTGGGGACTGCTGGGATTTGGGTATATTCTGAGATCAGAAGCCAAGCACGCCCACAAATGTTGCCTCCTTATTTTCCTTTACTCCTCTCATCTGCTTCTGTCCATCTGTTTTGTCATAAAGATTAATTCTAATCTCTCTGAACAGAAAACATATTTATATGTTCACAGCACCAAACCTACAGCATTTGACACACTAGGATCCTAAACTGTGACTAAAATTCAAAGATGAAGGCCACAGGATAACGTAAACAAATAAAAGTAGACGTAATTATTAGAATAATTTTACCAGGATTTTACTGATGATGCCATTATTCATGCTCTTTATTTTTAAATTATTCATGTAATTTTCAGAGTATAGAAATATTGGTGTTGGGGGTTTTGTCACAACAAACTAATCAACATTAATTTCTGTGTGTGAATCCTGGCAGAATTTTGCCATCAACAGTTCATGAACATTTTCTCTAAAACAGTCTGTAATATTGGGACACAACAAGTGTTAAAAGGACACACTAACATTCCTGACAATAATGACAAGAGGGAGTTAATCCATATGTTGATATTCTGTAAGTCAAAAGCAAACTAAGAAATAAATCTTTATTTAGGCAAAAAATAAAGAGAACATAGCTTGATTTTTGGTTTTGGTTGGTTTGTTTGGCTGCTGTCCTCACCCATGTCTTTCTGTACCTGGTTTGCATAAAAATAAATACCGCAGCTCATGGTAGAGGTGTTGTGATCTACATGTTAGGGAGGTAAATTAAATTTGCTTCTCTTTTTCTGAAAGCTCTTTTTCTTGTTGTGTATTCTAATATTAGGAAGCAGAAAGAACAAGTAACTTTTCTCAAAGCCTTTCATGGAGATCCATACACCATTTTTATACACAGGTACTTTCTCAGCTCAAATGTCAGGGGCAGAGGTGTATTAGGGGCCCTGACTACAATGTGAAACCAGCAGAGCAGAATTATTCAAACTAAACTGTCCTACTGGTTATATAAAATGTACTGTACTTTTTTAATTTTAATTTTATTTTTATTTGTAATGTCAGGATTTGAAATTCTAGTTTTTCTGAAATTTCTCTCTTTCTCTCTCTACATGGCTACTGTGTTCTCCTAAATTGTGGTACTGAATTTCAAGGCACACCATCACATCTTTAAAAGATTTGCTGAATTGAGAACGCAGTTTTATTCATGACAAGTTAAGATAATCTTTCCTCTGTGTGCCCTGGTTAACAAGGTGTTTCGATAAAATATTGTCCTCATGTATAACGTCAGAGCCCCTCATGTCCCCAACCTCTGAAACAATTTCCAGAGCAGATAATGAAAGCCAGTGTCTGCATGTCATTTGTGCCTTTGAAAATGTCCCCTGAAGCCCAGTGATACAGTGGAGGGCTGTTTTGATACTGAGTGCTTAGAAGAACAGTCAGTTAATGGTTTGACATTTTCTAATCTGGATGCATGAGGTAAGTCATAAAAGAAAACTCAGTGAGCTCACTATAATGGAAAATATAAAATAATTTTGTCTTTTATCCAACCAGGTGTTGTATAGAGTTGGGTTTGGCACTCCATTACTTGGATAACTTTAGAAAGTGCTATCCATTTCACCTTAATTTGTGAAAATTAAGGTTCTAGCTAGTGAAGGTCACAGTGTTTGAGCATCTGTAATTCCTAATGGTCAGAAAAATAGGGTACAGCCATTGCCTTGAAAAAACCCTGATGAAATTAGCCTGACCTTGCATAATATATACATATATATATATTCTAATTTATAAGCAAAACCATATTTATCTTTCTTCATGAATTCTTTCCAGGCCTCCTTGGACCTAACAGCTCCTAAGGGGAAAGTATGATTTGCTCTTGATGTAAAGAGCAAACTGCTGCAATTCCCCTTCCCCATTCAACCTGTGACTATGTCTGACACTGATGGCCAGTATTTCAAATGTGACAGAGGAAGCTCTAATAAATCCTGAACTGGGAAGTTACAGACAGATGTGATGGCTTGCCAAGTTTCATCTTAGCCTCCTCAGTCACTGGTAGGAATTCTTCTTGATGACTTTTAATGTGTTAGACAGAAGCAAGAGAAATTCTGAACCCAGTTCAGTGGCAAATTTCCCACTGACCTTAGTGAGGACAGAGTTTCTCTCTGGGACCTCCCTCTCAGATATCAACATACAAATCTGCTGTATCTGCTTCCCTTTGAGAAAGAAGGCAAATCATCTCCTCAGTGGTCAGTAGCAGCAGAAAAGACCTCTAAGGTTAACTGAGTAACTTCGTGGAACAGTTACTAATTTAGCTTTTTTTGTTGGACTCCTGATAAGAGGGAAAACAAGATCCCTGCCACTTATTGGGTGGAAGGCAAGAACTAGTTTGTGTTATGGCTGTTATTACAGATAGTTTTTGACTGATAGAAACAAGAATGCAATAGACAACAGATAGAAAAGTAACAAACAATACAGCCCTCTAATGGTAAAAGTGAATGTTAACATTTCAAAGAATAAATAACAATTGCATGAGAAAAATATTTTTATAAATCACAAAAAAAGTACTGCCCATAATCCTTTCTCTGGTACTATGGAGATCAACTGGATTAAAGTAAAGAAGATGTTAAATCCAAAGAGCACAGGTGATGATGAATCCCAAAGCACAGCAGAATCCCTGACCTTGAAAGGCAGCAGAACTGCAAGGGACAGGAGAAACAGGAAGGTTGCAATGTTTGCTCTGTGACTGTTTTCCATAACCACAGAGCTCACAAACTTGCACTTTGCTTTGGGGGTTCCTTTGCCTGGTTTCAAAAATCAGTCACTCCAGTGGGAACATTCATCTTTCCTAAGCTAAACTGGGAAGTGACTTCGACCTGAATCCTGCTTTTGAGTGCTGAGGAAAGAGCCTAAAGCTGCTTTTGTCACTGAAATGTTAATGGCCTACAGTTTCCAAGGCAGTGATCCTGTGGTGCAATTAAAGCAGCAACTGAAACAAATGGATTTTATTCTCTTCATAAATGTAAGAAAACACAGTTGAGTTTGATTAATTAAAACAGGAGATAACTGATCACAGATGCTATACTGGGAGAGGTTCCTGGCTCTGTTCTTCTTCCAGATCTCTGAGCTGTTTGTTTCTAGTGTGTGTTCATTTTTTCCCTTGTGAATAGACCAAGGGTGAACAGAAGATGTGTGAGGAACTGGCTGAAGATATTTACTAATAAAGTTGCTTATGCTGAATTATTTCTGTTGCTATATGAGGAAAGCCCTCAGGTTTAGGGATATATTTGTCCCTGCAAAGTTTTCTGCTTGTTTTCTATTTCATGCCTTTTGCAAAGGACTATGCCTAAATGAGGGACTGCAGTCAGTAAAGAAGTCCTGCCTTGCTAACAATCAAAGCTGAGAGCCCCATCACTATCCCAAAAACTGTGTTCTGTTCTCATGCCCCTATAGGAGTCTCTACAAGCCTGACCAGATGACATGGAAACACAGACCATTGCCTCTCTTTCCTCATATTAATGAACAAGGAGTTTAATGTAATTTCTGTTTAGATCCAGACCTTCTACCGGAAATCTTACAGCTGTGTTGGAGCTGGCCAACACAGACTCAATGTATCAAATAAAGATAATATACAAATTCCACAAAACCCCATTTTCTCTCCTCCTGGCTGCTATGACATTTACACCTTATGTCATAAACATAAGGCCTTCCTCTCCCTGGTCTCTGTAGAAGAGAGTACTGACCCCTCACTGATATAACTGGGTGCTACCACTATGAAGATAAATACATGAAGAAAAGGCAAAACTCTACTCTTGTAGCAATCAGTAAGTAGAGATTTTTCCAATTTGGACACTGTTTTAATACATTCCTACTTTCAGCTGAACGTATAATTTACTTTCTATGTGATATAAAGTGTTCAAGGCCGACGTATCTTCCAGAATGTTCGTTTGGGCTGCTCTTAGCATTGAGACATTTGTGTGAACCCTGATTAATCTGGGTGCTGTTACAAATAGAACTGCACATAGAATCTCATAAGCATTACAGAAGCTTTATTTCAAACTGTGGCTTAACAAGATCTATAGGTTTCCATAGGGGACAATAGTTTTTGGGTGGTTTGCATCTTTTCTAAAATGGGAAGAGATAGCAAATACTATTATCAGTTTAATTAGAGATAACCCCAGAAATAAATCCATTTAAAATGCATCAATGGCAGTTCCATGCATTTTTCAGCTCCTCTGAGTTTGACATAGAAGACAGTCAGGCTTCTGCAAATCACTTACCATTAATATTATCTTTTTCATGTTGTAACTCAAAAGAAATCCAGGTCAAATATATCACATTTATTCAAGTGAGTGATACTAACAGCGACACAGTAGACATGGAATTTGTCAACTTTGCCACAGTATGTCCCATACCATTTATGCATATGGTGACAGAACAAGGGGAATGACTTCAAACTGACAGAGAGTAGTTATTTGTAAGAATTTCTTTCCTGTGAGGGTGGTGAGGCCCTGGAACAGGTTGCCCGGAGAAGCTGTGGCTGCCCCATCTCTGGAAGCATTCAAGGCCAAGTTGCATGGAGCTCTGAACAACCTGGTCTTGTGGAAGGTGTGCCTGCCCATGGCAGAGAGTTGGAACTGGGTGATCTTTAAGGTTTCTTCCAAACAAAACAATTCTGTGGTTCTGTGATTTCAAATCTTACATTCCTGCTGTTTCCTTTGCTGCAGAGCAAAATGTTGGAAAGTACAAGGGTTTTCCAGAGATGAAAATATTTTTTCACTTTTTATTCATAATTTTTATGAAAATAATTCCTTAAAACTGTTTATCTGTAAACTGCCAGATGGGATGTGACAAAATAAAATATTTAAGGAAATAGTAATGTAAGAGATTTAAATTATATATCCAGGTCTTACCATTGACGGTCTAAGAAAACTTCATTCTTAGCTTAGTAGGGTAAAACTGATTATTCCTAATTGAGTTTCCAGCAGACACAGTCTCTTTAATTGATCTCCTGTGTAACAAGATATTTCTCTGAATGAAATTATCTCCTGTGTATGCAAACATGTTTAATAGGAGCAACTGTGCTCACTGATATTCTGAATGCTTTGAAATTCAGATGGTACCGTGGAGTTAATTTTGTGTAGAGACACCAATGGAACTTTGAGGCAGTCTTTTTACAAGCGTGTGAGGACAGGTGGGTACTCCTAGATCTGAACCAAAGATTTCTCATATCCAGCAAAATAATGGACGCTACAATAGAAAAAAATCCTCCATCTAAGGAAAATAGCTGAGATCCTAAAGTAGTGCCTGCAAAAGAGTTCACAAAAATTAATACACACAAGCAGACCCCAAATTCCAAACCAGCCCTCTGCTGTTTATCACTTTAGCCTTCTCTGTCACCTCGTTGTCACAGACTCACTGCTATGAACCCAGGTCCATCTGAATGAACATTTTTCTCACCACCATTTCAGATCTCTTGAATGAAGAGGAAGTCTTATCCAAATCTAAGAGGGTGGAGAAGAAATGGAAAGGTGTTTAACTGAGTCTGAGGCATCTATCCTCGCTCTGAGAGAAAAAATATGCCAGAAGAATAGGAAAAAGGAGAATCTGGGGAACTACAGTCTGGTGAATCTAACATCAATTTTTGGTAAGATTTTGGAGTAAATTCTTGTGTAAACTATTTGGAGGCACATGAAAGACAAGAAGTGATTGGGAGCAGCCAGGATGGGTTTAGCAACAGAAAGCACAGCTGACCAACTTGATTTGCTTTCCATGAGGAGATGACTTGATCCATCCACAAGCAGACAGAGCAACAGATGTTGTTTACCCTGACTGCGGGAAGAATGTCAGCATGGTATTCCATGATGCTAAACTGAGGAACTGTATTTTGGGTAGATGGAGTATAAAGTGGAAAACTACTGGTTTTGGGTTGGTTTTTTTTTTTTTCTGGCCTAAAAGACTGGTGGTCAAAAGTTTAAAGTCCATCTGGCACCTCTTGGTATTATTTAAAATTGTGTTAACTACTGGCAGTATCAAATACCCACCCAATGGGCTGCCAAACAAGAGCATACTGGGGGAGTGGCTGGCATGCTGGGTAGTAGAGCTGCCATACTGAGAAGCCTTCATAGCCTGGAGATGTGGGTGAGCAGGACTCTTGATAATTTCAACAAGGACAAACAAAAGTCCTGCAATAACCACATAGAATAGAGTGAACTGGGGACTGGATAGCTAAATAGAAACCATGAAAGAAAGGACTTTGGAGTTTTCATGAATAACAAACTGAACAATAATCACCAGTGTGCTCCTGTGGTGCCAGACACTCCAAACTGGATTTTAGTACTGGGATCAGAGGCAGAAGGTGAAGGAGGAGATTATCCCCTTCTTGTTTCTGTAGCACACTTTCTGTGCAACACCTTATGCTGGTTAAAAGCTGCAGGAGTATTAAAAAAATGTGATCTAGATGAACTAAAAAAGTGTTCTTACCATCTAATGACGCAATAGAAAAAGTTCCTCTAATTTGAACCCTTTTCCCCTTCATATATGAGATCTCTTTATTTTGGGGGATCTTGATGTTTTACAGGGAGGAGGCTAGTTATGAGAGATTCTCACAAGCAAGGTAAAATGAGATTTTGTCACAGAACCTCAGAAAATAGATCATAAGTCTTCTGTGTCCACACAGAAATTCAGGAATTTTGCAAAAGCTTTAGTGCATCTGCTGTTTTGATGGGTGTCTGAGCAAGGAAACAAAACCCTCCTCTGAGAGGAAAGGTTCTCAGTATGGACACAAATGGAGAGGTGTTAATCCATGGAAACTGCAAAAAGAAACCCCAGTTCTATATACTTCATGTCTTCCAATGCTATAAGGAAATGGCTTATATCAAAGTTTGAATCTCTAAGAGAAGCAGTTGATCCATCACCTGCATCATCATCAGCTCCTGGATCTCTGGATTGCATTTACTCCTTAGGGAAGTTAATGGCAAGGTTCTTCAGTACTCCTGCCATGGTCAGAGTTCCTCTTACAGTGGGTAAAAATATTTTTTTTTCGACATTATTTTCCCAGAATACTATCTCAATGGCTGATTTCGAATATGCTTGCTACCAATTAAATCTTGCAACTTTCTTTCATCTGTCTGATTTTTCACTCCCCAACTGGTCTGCTAATCTATGTTGGGTGCATTTTGAAATGACTTTGTTATTTCTACCATAATGTGGACCTTCAGTTCTAAGGGAAAAAAAAAGATTACTGTCAAATCTTTCTGCTCTTACTGTGCTGCATTTGTCACAAATGTTTTGGTATAAGACAAGACACTCAGTAGGACAAACAAAGGTTGGCTTAGCCTCATGTTGTTTTAGACATTCAAGCAAAGATTCTGCTCATTAGTAGTTCACTTCAAAGCTGTGCAGTGCTTTATGGTCTTGGTGCACTAAGTCAATGTCTACAGGTACCTCTCTCTTTGCATTGACTCTAGAGGAGGAATTAAAATTCATGTCTGATGAATTCCAATTTTATCAGAAGAAATATGGGATAGAGTATCAGAAAGAAAGAAAGAAAGAAAGAGAGCTGTAAAAACTTCTAGCAGAATAGATGGGCTGAACAGAAATTATATTTATTAAGCCAGTAGCCTCCAAACAGTTCCATATATTATTCCTGCTCCCAATGTGTTATTAAGATGATTGTTCTGAAATAAAAATTATTGAAATTGATATTAGAAAAACCAGCAGCTCAGAATAATATCCACCAGCTAAGCTACTGGGCTCTGAATAAGGATTTCTAATTCTCCTTAAGCTCTTCTCAAATTCCTCTTAATATGGCCAAAGACATCCACAAATTGGAAAAGCTTCAGCCAGCAGAATGTGGTTTATGTGCCTCGTGTGAGAAAGAGTCAGCACAGCTTCACAAAGGCTCCTCACAGCTCTCCCAGCAGAGTCTGAAGTGACCAAAGACAGTGGCTTCTCAGGCAATCTTATCTTTAATAGGTAAATCCAATATTAGTTCATCACCTTGCTCAGAGTATTTGTGAATCCTCTGGCAGCTGTATTGCTCAAAAAACCCATTTTTTATTGTTCTAAAGTGGATTTCTAGTGGAACCACATATAAGAATAGCTGTAACATTTTGAATGAGAAAAATTATTTTCTCACATACACAAAGAAAAAACAGTGGTTTCTACAGACCACTAGGTATGTGAGTGTCATGGCTGAGCAGAGGAGCACAGGATATGTTGCATTTTGGAGGTCTCTGACCTTGCAGAGGGTTGTTTCAGTTCAACAGCTGTGCAGCTATATTGCCAAGAGAACTATTGTGCTGCTATTGTTACAGAATTTAATTTTTCAGCCCAGATAAAGAATTATCTAGCAATGAACCCTGTTACACAGATATGGTCATTTATATTATAAATGGTGACAATAATTTCTGTCTGTGAGGCACTTGTACATCATGCAAGTTATCACACTCTCACAGGATTAAACATGCTCTCTCTTCCAAATCACTGGCCAATATAATTTATGACATGGGGTTCCTTTTTGCTCTATTCAGCTCCTTCAAACCCCCTCATCTGTTCAGAAAACATTGGCATGTTTTCCTCTGTGCTCTTCGCTCCTAGTTTTTCTAATTTTTACTTTTAATTTGCATCAATTATTTAAATATAATGAAAAAACCCGATGAAAACCAACTGGTGTGAAGCAAAGATATCTAGTGATTTTCGAAAACAGAGCAATTGCAGTTCAGCTTCTTTCTTATGTGGAAATTTTCTGTCATCAGATACCACCCTGAACTGCCACCTACTGCCTGGTGTGTTTGTGCTTTGTTTTAAAGTGTTCATTGTGGAAAATGTAATTGTTCATGCAAGGCCTTGATGGTGCTGAGAAGTTGTCTTGACAATGAGTTATCCAAAATTCCCTGTAGGGCAGGAAGCTAAACCCCTTTGCCAACAAAAGGAAAATGAGGAGAGTTACCATTTGTACTCCCACTGTTTAAAAGGAAAACTCATGTGCTTCAAAGGTAAAGGCAAAATTGAATCAGAGGAGGAAGCACAACCCACTCAGGCTGGCGATTTTAACCACATGTAACCAGTGTGAGATCTTGCACCTACAGGGGCCTTGAAACAATAGCTCAGGGTGGGATTAACCACTGCACTTATCTCTGCGTAAAAGTACAGAAACAGAGACAGTAAAAACACGTTTTTAGCTCTAACCCTTTCCCCTGCATTCCTCTGACAAGGGATGCAGCTCTCTGTGGCCCCAGGCTTAGCTCCAATGCAGCCCAGCTACAAAATCTGGGGTTAAATTTCAGAGAAAAGTTTCATTGTGAGAAAGGGATCTAGGGAAGCACACAGAGTCATGCAAAGTAAAGAGGCTAAAACTATGAACTCACAGCAGCTTGAGGGTCTAAGAGGATAAACACTAATGTGGAAACCTGGTGTGTAAAACCATGAAAGAAATAACAGGGAGCCATAAGACAGAAAAATAACAATACCAAGGCTTGGTGCCCCTGCCCTGCCCACAGCCTGATCTACAAAAGCTTATGGGCTTCTTACTAGGAGCTGCAAGCACATGAATTGTTTAAAGTTTGGTAAATGAAGTTGTTGCTTGCATGTATTAGCTAGCAAATTACTTCTTTGGTTTTTCAAGTAATCTGTGAAGCACTTGAATAAACGCTAAAGGCCACCTGGATAAAATGATCCAGGGAGAGTTAAAATGCAACATTGAAAAGAGCTTTGTCAATTTCACTTTGTTTCTCCATTTGGAAAATCACGATTAGCTTCTGTTTTCTATACTAAGCTCTGACTGGTTAGATAGGAGTATAAACAAACAGAGAAAAAAAAATCAACTCTATCAACTGAAATACCTCATTATAGTAATTTGTTTGGTTTTACTTCCTACACTGTGTAAAAGAAACCCCTTAAACTGGCAACTCCTCTTCCACCACATCTGCAACCTTCTATATTTCTGACATATTCTTTGTTGTTCTTATCTGAATTTAAAACTCTTAAACTTGATATAGAATTCGTGGATAGGAATAAAAAGTCTAACATGGAAGTATATATTTGATAGAGAAATAAATGAGATGTTACCTACAAAGGTGTTCTTCCAACCAGTGGAGAGAAATATGTGAATTAATTTGTCTTTGGAAGTAATTTATCTTTGAATATCTGATGAAATTGTGCAAAAAAACCCCATTATTTTCTGCATAATTTCTGTCTTTCTTTATTTCAAGGAGTTGTGAGTTAAACAAAGCCAAATCTTATTTAACCATTAGAAGCCGTTCACAAAGATGGCAGCTAAGCACTGTGGAACTTATTTAACATCCAGATTATTTTTTATTATAAAAGTAATTATTTTATTTAACTTTTGCTTAGAAAGAAGAAATATGACAGAGGTAGATAGAGGTGGAAGACAAGACCTCTTATTTCAATGAATACTTAGAAAGTTCTTGGGCTGTATTATGGGAGACAGGTGAAAAGACTACCTCATAAAATGAATGTGTAATGCATAAAATGTAGAGTATCATGTCTTCAGCTTCCTGTAGTAGAATGTAAGATGGAGTGGATGTTTTCTTAGGGTAAAATTATACACTGTCTGCTCTGAGAGCAGGCAATGAGAATTGTTATAGATATATATTATAAAGTTGGCTTTTCTCAAGGTGTGTGTGTTATATGAATAATAACATTGTATTAAGAATATAAGGTTTTTATTTCTGCTATTAGTAAAGAAAACTAGGTATAGTGGTAGTAGTTGAGAGAGTATGCTTAAACTGTCTATTTGGTCAGGATAACATCCAGTGAACATGAAAAGAAGACCCTGCTATTGATACACCAACTATCAGCATCTACCATCTGAAGAAAGTATGGACCAAGGCCAAGCTGGAGGTGATAATGAAGACACAGCCAAGAAACACACATGCTCTAAAAAGGTGGACCCGAGGAGGGACCATGCAAAACAGTTCCAGGAGTATGGAAAATAGTTTTTAGAAAAAAATGAATATTCAACAGACTGATGCAATAGAAAGGGTATTTAAAGACTGTCTCTGATGCAGCAAGATGTAGACTTGCCTGAATGCCAAGTCACCTGGCCAGCCGTACTTTGCTTTTTTTCTATCTCCTAATTGTCTTACTTTTTATTAAACTTATCTCTTAAAATCTACATAGAAAGTGAACCTCGTTTTTCACAGAATGGAAATATTGAAATGTAATAATGCCTCTATTAAAAAATCAGATGAGAGGAAACCTGTCTACAGCTATTTTGTTCTCAGGTCTTCATGTGGCTTGACATTTCCAGCCAGCCTAGCAGGCAGCAGTTGGGAGCTACAGTAACAAAGATTGCTCTCCTGTGGAGCTGAGCCACCAGGACAAGCTTCTGAACACCTCTGGCATGGAACAGAGACCTTTGCTAGGATCCTTCTACAGCCTGGACAAAGAAGAAAGAAGCTGACACCATGCAGGCTCTTTTTAAACAGGTTTGAAACTCTCTGTGCCCTCCTCTGTTGGGCCCTCTCACTGTAAACAATGCACTTACATCTTTGATTTTAACACCTCTGATACGCCAGGCATAGCTGAAACTTCCCCAGCTCTGTTAACAGGTGCCACACCTCAGCTCAACACCTCCTGTCTCCTCTTTCATGTCTTCCCCATGCCCAGGAGCCTTGATAATTCTGCCTTAGAACTGTGGTGAAGCCTCTGCATGTGTGAGAGCTGGGCAGAAAGTCAAATGCACCTTTGTGAACTCTGTGATGAAAAGGTACCTGGCAGTCTAACTCTGCTGTGACTTCATTCAGCTCCCAGCAAAAGGCACACTATAGGGTGGATGTGGAGCCTGATAAAATCACTTTGAACATGCAATGGATAAAATATGGGTACAATTGATAAAATATAGGTACAGAAACAGGCAGAGACTTCATGGGAGAATCACCTTCCACAGAAACCCATGACAGCATAGCAGCCTCTGGCTTTGACTGTCTCACCTGCCTGTGTAGGGTCTGACAAGATTTACAGGAGTCTCTTCATATTTGGTTGATTCCCAGCAGTGATTTCAGTGCATTCCTTTTGTTTGCAGTTAAGGTAACCCAACCCTACAGACAGCATCCAAGAAAACCCTTAGATGATTTTTGTGAATATCCTCTGACTGCTACAATGTGGTTTTCAGTGCTAAAAACCCCACACTCGTCCTACAAAGACTGTCCTTTTACAGGACTCTGATGCTTTAGGGCTTATATAATTTAAACATTTCTGTATTAGGAGCCTTTTAGAAATGCATGGAGAAATGTATTTTAGTTCTGTTCCTAGGTTTGGGTCTTTCTATTTCTCCAGAAAAATAACTGGTGAATTACATGAACAGACTGTCCCTTGCATCCGAAGAAATACAGTTCAGGCTGTTTCACAAAGCTAAAGGTATCAACACAAAAGCATTCACATATCACTTGCAAATAAGACACAATTATGTCATTTTGAGATTTAAAGTAAACCTGGAATAAGATAATAAGTTTGCTTCCCTTAGAAATAGTTTTAGGGATATTGCAGCAAGAATAGATTATGAAGTTATAGCAGTTTTTTCACTAGTATAATATTCTGCATCACTCCTAATTGTCAGATGTGTATTTTGTACAAATTTCTCTGTCCAGAGAGTGTGATATCCTAAAAGTGTTTGTTGTCATAGTTTTAAATAAATATGTATAGAGAAAACACTTTTCAAAAACAACACACCACAAATATAAAACCAATGTTTTCCTTGATTGCACGTCTACCCAGGGGAAAAGTTCTAGTTCATTTATAGGCTATTAGATTCAAAACAGAAATGACTGGATGAAATTCAGTGAGTCAGATGAAGTGGTAAGTCAGAATTGATAATGCTTATGGCTTAAAATTGATTAAATTGTTTAGAAAGAAAAAACCCTAGTAATCTAGAGAGATATGTAGCACACTGTCTTGTTTTTCTGAAGGCAGACTGACAGCTCAAGTCTAGAAATGCACCTTTTCCTCAGAGATCTGTTTGTTTATCTAATGATACAATTCTATATATTTTCAAAGGCCAAGAAATGAAGCTGAAAATTTGGGCACTGATTCATCAAGGTACCTAAAAATGAGCTCAGTCTTAAAACTGCTCTTATCAAAGACAAAGTTCCTGGTGCTACTGCCTGATTTTAGAAAGCAAATTTAGCATTGATGAAGAGGTGCCAGGATGAAATGTGAGAGAGCTGTCATCTCTTTCTGTGGAGCAAAAAAATGATGTTGGAAGGAGCAAAGCCAAAAAAGCAGTTTTTTGGGCCATTCTTGCCCATCCCATCTTAATCATCCCTACCCCCATGTGTTTAAACTTAATTTTATTCCTTAATTTTATTCCATGTGCTTAAACTTCATTTTATTCCTCAGTGGCAACTTTAGTTGACACCAATGACAGTAATGCTGTATTGAACAAATTCTGACTAATAATGTAAAAGACAGTTCATTGTCCTAGCTAGTCCTCTTAACCAGCCAGATGAAGAGTTCAGCATCCTTTTTTCCTCTTCTTGTCCCAAATTCATTGCTTGGACTTGTTTTCCAAGGTTCCTACATTAGCAACACCTCAGCACGATGTCTGCTACATTTTTCTCTCACTCAGAACATGTCAGGACACTTGTCTGACTGACAGTTTTAATTATGAGTAGCTGGAGCTTGATACAATCAAATACACAAAGGTGGCAAAGAGAAATGAGTTCTACAGTGGATTATTGGAGGCCTTTAGCACCTCATAAGCCTCCAAAGGTGCTAGGCTGTAAAAAAAGGGGATTTTTTTGTAGAAAATTTTCAGAAGAGTCATGGTTTCTTAACCAGGGAACAGTTTTAATAAATAATAATGAGTAGCTTAACTGAGACCCCAGCTTTTATTCCTCAACAATTCCCTGCCTCTGGCACTGTTAAGCTTCTCATCAGTTCCAGATATCAATGTGTCTCTAATGCAGCACTGAAAACCAAAATTCTTTGTGTTATGATAAGGGAAAGAACTTTGGCGGGGGTTGGTTTGGAATGGTCTTTTCTTTAGGGTATGTTTTCCACAGCATCCTACTGTGCTGAATAAGAATTCTGCAGCTTCCTGCAAGCTCTTACTTGAATTTGAAGACATGCACCCTCATGAGTTTTCATGCACCCATAGGACAGGACTGGGAATCACCCCATGCTTGCCACGTGGGACGCAGAGAGGCTGTCCTAAATTACAGTCCCTACCCTGGAATACTGCAGGATTTCTACAGCCTCCTCAGAAACCAGGATTCAGGGACAGGTAGAGATAGAAGTGGAAGACTGATGCAGTTTTTCTCGCTCAATTTTCTGTCTCTGACTGCACCTGGAAGATGCACAGGGAAGAACATGGCATAGAAGCAAGGAGTGAATAGTTCTTCCTGAATGTTGGCCTTGTTTGGAGAAATGAGTAGTTACAGGATTTAGATGAATTTGTCTAACATTTGAATGAACTAATAATTTCTGTACCCATGATTCTCGAGAGAAAAAGTTCCAAAATTGCAAATTCACCATTGAAAAAACACTTCCCTGTGAATAAGTTTGGAGATTTAATTTTTACTATTATGACTAATTTTGTGTCAGCAACCAATTTTATCATCTCACTAATTTCCCCTTCTTTCTGATCATTTATGATTATGAAGAATAGCAAAATCTCTACAAAGACTCTTGAGTGAAAACATCAATGGCAAGCCATTTATTTACATTTGCAATAGCTTTTCAAAACTCCAATAATTGAATTGAAATTCAATAATGCTGTATTAACCAAGGCCCTTTTATTGCTTGTTTGTTAACTGTTCCAAAGAATCTGACAGATCTGTGGTGCATGACAAAAATGTTGATTTTTTCCCCAATGTTTTATACTT
Organism: Argya squamiceps; assembly: GCA_037834095.1. Taxonomy (NCBI): domain Eukaryota; kingdom Metazoa; phylum Chordata; class Aves; order Passeriformes; family Leiothrichidae; genus Argya; species Argya squamiceps. The sequence continues at coordinate 60,414,808 of JBBMKD010000053.1, read as the reverse complement.
GTTGAAATATTGAAACTACTCTTGTTTTATTATAAAGTCTGCCAGTTTTCCTACTGCAGAAATCAGATTTACTGGGATATATTTTTGTGAAATCTCTCTTAAAGAAAGGATTAACATTCTCTGTTTTTGAACCCTACTGAATGCTTCAGTAAGTAATTTTAACAGCTATTATCAATTGTAGAAGTTTGTTCTGAATCTATCATTTTCTAAAAGTTTCTCAGACTTTTACCTGAATGCAGGATTCTCTTTTAAACATCTCCATAGTGAAAACTGGGGTATAACATAAAAAATTAATTTTTTCACTTTTTCCCCTTCCCTTTTACACCTGGATAATTTTCTGTCTTGGCTGACTCTCTGTTTCGATCTCTCTGCTTTGATGTATTTTGAAAAATTCCTATTAATTTTTCTGCCTTCAGCAGGTTTCTTATCAAGGACGTAACTGATGTGCCTCCTTGCCATTCTGTGCATCATGTGCTGCTTTCTGTTCTTTTTTTATATTTCTTATTTGGACAACAGAGGAAACACAAATACTTATTTTTCCTCTGAATCCACCATTGCCTGGCAGGAGGATGAAGAGAATACACTTCACTGGACTCTTGGAAGAAATCCCTTCATAGAAAAAGTAGGGAGGTTTGGGAGCCAGTTCTTTGAAGAAAAAGTAGCTTTTGGGGACAACTGCTACCCTGAAACAGTACAACTGCACAGTACTCACAGTCCTTCCACACACTGGGAAATAAAATTGTTTTTAAACTGTAGGCATAACCTTTGAGTACAGATATTATATACTGCACAAAATACGAGCTGTTGAGTGACATTTGCCTAAAATGTCACCTTCTAAACTGAATTAGACCTGAATTCTTTAAGAAAGCACTTAAAACTGTCCATTAAACTGACACTCACACTGGTTATTAAATTTCCTAGGCATTTTTTGTGGGTGGATATTTGTGGTTTTTTGGGGGGTAAGCATGAATTAGTCAAGCAGTTGTAGTCACTGAAACAACTTCACCTGGGCACAGCAGCAATAGAAGGAGCAGACCTACAAGCAGGGGAGAAACGTTTGTCTTGGTTCTTCAGGCTTATCACAGCTGACACTGCATGGCTCCTGTCCAACATGGTCATGGTCTTTTCAGTTTACTTTTCTTTGCTGAATCTTCCCCTTTTCAGTTTAATTTCTTTTACCTTTTGTATTTGTACTCATCCACAATGCTGGACCAAGACCACAGACCGAAGAGAAGTGAGAAACAAATCCTGTCATCCACCTCCAGGGCTTGGTGAAATTCCACTCTTTTTTCAGCTTCCAACGCCATGTAATCTGTATCTAATAAAATAGCAGCATAGCACTTGGTATTTTTAAAACATTTATAAGCACTTTATTCAATTTTAAAATATATTTTAACTTAGCTGTCTGTGGAATTGATAGAAATTGAAGCACTTGACATTTTAGATCACTTGCTGTCAATTATTTTGTTGTACCAGGTTTTTTCCCTTTTCAAAACCAAAAAATAATGGTATGCATTTTTTCTCCCACTTATACAAAACTCTTCACATGTGTGTTCTCAGGAGTTCACCAGCTGCTACAAAGAAGATTAACCCTATCTCTACCAAACAGACCCTGTAAAACACCATTCCCCTCCCTGCCCCCTGCCCCCTTATTCTGTGGCATTGGACAGCGTGGGATCTTATGTTAAGTGATAAAGAAGGTGCAATTAGGGTTACAGGGAGTTCACAAAAGTCACTAGGTGTTCTTCTGATAACACTGCTGTGCTCTGACTCTTTCTACAATATCTGACAAATAATTTTCAAACAATAGGTCCCACATTTAGGGAAACATCTGGAAAAGTTTTGCAAAGTGATCTACAGGTGGCTGGACCTGTTGACAGATTCAGAGCCTTTGAAGAACAGTGTGAATCAGATCCCCCTGTGGTGCATTTTCATTTTGCAGTCACAGAAGTTTCTTCCTACAGCTGAGCCTGTATGGGATGCAGTAAGATGGTTTTTCTGCTCTACATGGGCCAAATAATTTCATTTCAGCAAAGAGGTTGTCTGCAGCAGTACCCTACCTGGTGAAGTTGCAAGTTCTGTTACTAATTTAAAGCATTCTGGTTTCATCTCTTTTCTGTGTTTACTTATTTTTGCCTAATATTTGCTCTTCCATTATTATATTCAAATAAACTTAGTTTTTGAATCTTCATCCAAACTCACAGTGTCTGCCTGCCTTCAATCCAAAATGAGTAGTAGGGTTCTGAACTGCTACTTTGGTACTGGCATTACAATGACGTCATATACAGGTTAATCACTGTTGGCCCTTAGGGAGGGAAAATATAAAAAAAAGGAAAAAAATACAACTTTAATAAAGAAAGGTACTTTCAGTAACCTTATGCATAAGAAGTACCAAGCATGACCCATGTGATACAGGAACTGCAAAATTTTTAAGAAAATGGAAGAGAAATTAAATTTACCTCTGTCTGGAGGAGAATTCTGAAGAGCATAAACACAAGTGGTGCACTAAGCAGAGATGACTGCTAAATAATATGGGGATGCAAATTATTGTCCTAATAGAACAGAAGCAAACATACATTCAAACAGGTTTATTTTCAAGAATTTAAACTTCAGCATGAAATACAATGATATTCCCAAGAAAAAAACCCATATACACCTAAGAGGATGCATGGGATAATTGCTTTTTTTCCTTTTCTCATATCCAGTGTATTAATTTAATTTGAATACTAGTTTTAAACTCCTTGTAATGGGAAGGTTTGAAGAGACATCTTGAATTTTATAGACAATTTAAGTTTGAAGGAAGTACAAACTTTTTACTTTTGAAAAGCAAAGCTTTTCAGGACAAGAGTCATGAATTTCTTCTTCAGGATGTTTTGAATATATTGGGATTTGTTTATTTTCTCTAGAGGACCTAATTCCTAAGCTGCAAAGGAAAAGCAAATTATAAATATTCATCTTCTCTATTACTCAAATAAACATTAGTTGAATCTTTGTCCAATTATTTTTTTTTTAATAAATCTTCCCAGAAGGGGCAAGGATCTCTTACTCCAAGACACAGGTGCAGAGCTTTAAAACTGTGAGATGCAAGTACTGACAGGTGAAGAAACTGGTTAAAACTGAGTTCATTACTTGTGTCCTATAACACAGCATAAGTCAAACTTCCCAAAAAACAAGCAGAAAAGAGTGTCTCGAGAGAGAAAACTGTGTTTACAAAGTGAAATATGGGCTCTTGGCTTTCCCTGGAAGTGTTGCTGACACTTGCTGCTGTCATTTTTGCAACATATAAATATGCGTACGACCTTCCATAATCTGCCTGCACCCCAGTGGCTGTCCTGGCATCCAGCTCCCCCAGAAGCACTCATCCATGTTTCTGCCCTTCTGCTCAGCCTTATGCTTCCCAGCACTGCTGGCAGTGGCCACCACCACACCAGCTGAGCCCCCAAATTCAGATTTACATGGCACAGGATGAGCTGGGGCTCCTGGACACACTCATGGCAGCTGCTCTGGCATCTGCTCTCCTGAGCCACGTGGTGCAAGTGCTCAGTGCTTCCCATTATTGAGCTGCATCTAGCCCTGCCTATCCAAATGGTTAGTTGCTCCTTGATTTATCCCAAACTGAGAGTATTTAGGTTGTCCTTTGGATTTTCTTAGGTCAGTAACTAGCTGCAATGATGAATATATTTCAGTATAATACAATTGCAGTGAGGTATCGTAGACAACTTTTAAAATATCATCTTTTTTTTCACAGAAAGTTAATTCAGATACACTGTCAAAATGCTTGCTTTACATCCAAGACTCCTAATAGCAAACTCTTGGAACAAACTAAGGAATATCTCAGCAATATGGTCAAGAGACAGACAGATTCACCACTGCTAATTTGGCATTTACCTGCAGCTTACTTTACGTGACAGCTTGAAGACCCACCCAAAGGAGTTTTCAAGTTTTGTCTTTATTTTATCTTTATCCTAATTTAATTTATTTATCTATCTACCTATCTTTATACATTTATCTTCCTCTGTCTTTGGTGTTACTGTAAATTGGGACTATCAGTGTTTCATAAAGTGAATTTGGGGATTTAGGCACTTTGAGATGCCCTACAGGGCTAATTGCACATCACCCGAGTATGAAACAGCCTAGTAATCCTCCAACACTAATTATGCTTTGAAATCTCTCTAGTGACTCGTCCTGGTGTCTCATGAACAATAAGGCTTGAAAAAATCTCTGGAAGGTAGATTTCATTACAACTTTTAAAAAGTGATATAAAGTGGACTGCAAAGAGATCAAGTTCCTTGCTCAGTGCTGAATCAATGATAGACTCTGAAATGTACCCAAAATGACCTACAGCAGGTTCCTTTCCATTAACTCTCAGGCTATATTTTCTCAGATATTCAATTATGAGATCCACAAGTCTTTTCTTTTCCACTAAGGAATACAAAGGATCAGTAATTGGAGATAGGCAGACATTTTTATTTTTGCTTTATGAAGCTTTATAATGTTTCACAATTAAGCAATTTCTTGATAGGAAACTTCTGGGTCTTATGGCTTTGCAAAGCATCATGGAGCGTGGGCCTATTCTGTTGCTTTAGCTCTTATTTTTGTGGGAGAAAAAAAGAAAAGAAACAAGAAAATGCACACATAAAAAAGGAGAACTTTTTAGCTTGAGCTCATTTGTTTTTTCTCTGTACTTTAAAGATCTGGACTGGAAGATGAAAACTGAAATCTTCAGGTATGGTCTTTTTCAAAGGTAGCAATTATTGAATAAATTGGTTGGAGAAAGGCAGAGACAATGGCCATTCATTATAAGGATTTCAGGAGAAACTTTTCCCCAGAAAAATATGTAGGCAATTGTTTATTTCTTTGTCATTGTTAATAAAATGGAAGTGCTGTTTTGCAAAACTTCAGGAGAAGCGCTGTCAGAAATCTCTCTTTAGTTGAGACATCAATATAATGTATTCAATTTTTCATTCACATCGCATTCTTTTCTTCCATTAGCATCAGCACTATTTTTAGATCCAGACTGCCATGGTGTGTTGTTTGTGTCTGGGACAGAGTTAATTTTCTTCACTGCAGTTAGCACAGGCTATGTTTTCGGTTTGTGCTGAAACACTGTTTATACTACAGAAGTATGGAAAGCTGCTGCTGAGCTGGGTTTACCCAGGGTCAGAGTCTTTTCTGCCTCTCTCCTACAGGGAGGGGGCTGGGGGTGCATGAGAAGCTGTGAGGAGGCACAGCCAGGACAGCTGCTCTTGACTGCCCCATGGGACAGCCCACACCATGCATTCTCATATTCACTGGGCAAAGCTGGGGAGGAAGGGGGAAGTGGGGGGATGTTGGGAGTGAAGGGGTTTGCCTTCCCAAGTCACTGTTACATGTGATGGCACCCTGCTTTCCTGGGGATGGCTGAACTCCTGCCTGCCCATAGGAAATGGGAAATTAATCCCTTGTTTGGCTTTGGTTATGTGTGTGGCTTTTGCTTTACCTGTTACACTGCCTTCATCTCAACCCATGGGTTATTTCACTTTGACTCTGCTCATTCTCTCTCCCATCCCACCAGGGTGAGTAAGCAGCTGTCTGGGGCTTAATTGCCACGGGGGTAAACCAATACACTCAGCAAGCACTTATTGTCAGGGAAAGAGCTGCTACAAAATGAGATGCAAAGTCAAGAGTGGTCTCAGCAAAGAACTGCACACTCTAGTGCCATAACAGTGACGAATTTCCCCTCAAAATAGTGGAAAACAACCTTAGCACTGAAGCTTTTCAGCCTCTTAAGTGTTTGTTTCATATCTCTTGATTATATTTGTCAACCAACTTCTGTTACACAGTGTAACAAAGAGCAGGAACCTGGGTTTGCACAGCAAACTCGATCTGCCTTGCAGCTCCGGTGACTGTAACCTGGAATTCAAAAGCTCTTCATGGGCCTGCCCTCTGGTATCTCCTGATATTTCCTAGCTGACTGACACCTTTATCAGACCTCCAGCACACTGGTGACTTCCAAGCACTACAAAAAGCATGTTCAATGCTTCTAGAAACATCGTTAGGATGATTCCCAGGTACATTCTCACTGTGTGATACCCTTCCTTGACCACAGGTATTGTCTACTGGTGTTTGCCAGCCCTCCACTGGGCAAGAAGTGTATTGGATCAATTAATGCATGCTCAGCATCCTCTCTTAGTATTTTATTACTTTCCTATTTATTACTTTGCCTATTATTCACAGGCGGTGACCTTCAGTGAGCAAGTTCAGTCTTTCCCAGGTGATGCATAATGTGTTTTGGTATAACATGGAATTCTACACATTTCCCACATATACTAAGTGTTAAAGACCCTTTAAGGCAAACTTGTGTTGGCATTAAGGAAGTTTAATACATTCAAAAAAACCCAAACAAAGCCCCTGAATTTCAACATAGAGTTTTAGAAGAAAAACCAAGCTTCTGAGAATTCAATGTTTTCCAAAAGGCTTTAGACACTTAGGAGTCTAAGTCTCTCTGATTTGCAATGAATATCAGGCTTTCACAGGTTTTGATTGCTTTTAAAAAATAAGATAATTGTCCTAAATTACTGGGGAGCTTTCATATAGTTTCCACTAAATCACTGTGCTAAACACTGCTCACAAATCAGACCAGGATTGTGTTTTACATACTTGCTTCTCTTTGACAAGAAAAAGATTTCACCTTTCTTTTCACTGCAACAATCATAATGTGTTAGTATAACTTAAAGGGTCACACGCTTTTAGTTTCATAATCAGCCTATGGTTTAAGTGAACTACAAAGCAGGAAAGTGCTGTTAACAATTCAGTTCACAGAACCCCCATAGTTATCCTATGTGACATTTTAAACCTAGTATTGAAGGAAATAGTTTAGCCATAATAAAAGAAAGATTATGGATGTTGTAGTCCATGAATTATTGAGAAAAACCATTCCAGCCAAGATAAAATGGAGAGTACTGAAAATCATCCCTTTATTCTACTTCTACCTGATAAGTCAGCTTAGATCAAATGAGATGATTTTAAGCTTTGATCAAAGATTTTTTTAAGACATAAATTTTGCTGAAATATTAACAGAAGCTTATCTAGTCTTTCAAGATGGATAACACAGAAAGTGTTACAAACAATCAGGATTTCACACATTTACTGCTGTGTAGCTGTGGGGCAAACAGGGCAGCCCTTCTCCTGGTCAGCATCTAACACAGCATTTAAACTTCTCAGTCATGCTGGTACCCCTGATGGAAATCTCAGTGAGCTGTAACAAGAAACATCAGGTGTGCCAGTGCTGTTAAAATGGCAAAGCAAAAATTCAAAACAAAGCTTTCTGATCTCAACGTTAGGTTACTTATTTGCAGTCAAATCCTGTAATTTTTGTGCATCTTTTCCGTGTAATATATAAATTTCACAGTCTTTCTGGGAGAAACTTTTGTTACCCAGTAAGGGTAGGAAAGCCTGTACATGGACAGCAACTGCTTGTGCCTCAGTTTACTCATCTGGAAAATTTATATTAGTAACATCTGCTTTCCAGGTCTGATTTTTAAAAAGATTTTATAATAGGAATCTTGAGATGCAGAGGTTCAAATAAACAACAGATATTACACTTTTCCACTTCTGCCATTTATTTAGGTTTCCTGATAGTAGATTCCCAACAAGGGCAAGTAGGCAGAGCAAAACAGAACAGAACAGTCAAGATGAGCCGCATAAAGCCATGCAAAAGAAGGCAGGTCTGAAATGATAAATCTCTAACATACCCAAAGAAAAGACTTAGGGGTGGAGTTACTTCTTTTAAGTCAGAACTTTCCAAGGTCCAATTTTTCCCTGCACTGCAATCCCAAAAATACAGTCCTGCCTGTGTCTCTTGCCTGGCTAACATAGTTGTAAACCTGTGTCCCTGTGGCCACACTGCTTTCAGTCTTGGCATCTTCCCTACAATCTCATGGCACAGGCAACACCAGCACCTCCCCCACTGGGTACCTCAGCTCTGCCAGCAAAGTTCAAGTGACACTGGATTTTCTCTTCTCAGGTAAACACTTGTATGAGCCCTTGCTGGAAACTGCATAACAGGGAAATGTTTTTGTCAGATGGCAGAGGATGGTTTGGATCTTGTTGGCAATTCTCCTTTAGTATTTACATATTTTTGCTTTTCACCTGAACGAATCACCTTTCACCATGCTTTGGCATATCCAGATAAACACTGGCAGCCTGTGCCCTGCCTCGTCCCCACACCCGGCAAGGTGATGTTCTCAAGTGCAAGGCATAAAGTTCCTGCCAGCTTAAGGATGCAGATCTCTGTCTGACTGAAATGTCAGATACTGTGTTAAAAAGGTAGCAGATTGTGGTGATAATGAAGTGCTGCAGCCTGTCGCTATGTTACCGACTGCTCTGAACTGACATGTCAGAAGGAACAGCAAGGAAAATGCCCAGAATCCCTTTCTTGGATCCCCTTCCCACATCTACCACAACTGAACTATTTTAAATATTTACAGATATAGCCAGCATGTTTCTTTATAAACAAAGCCTAAAATGATAAATAGATAAATATGTTACTCCAGCGAGGCTGCTGTCTAAAATCATCCTCTTGCCTCTCCAGTTTGCCTCAGATTGCATCCTCTACCCTGCACAGAGAAGCATTGCTTAGGGAATGGGCATTTCTCTGCCCCTTATCTGTCCCTTTAAGAGGCCAAACTCAGCCTGCCCCAGCACTGTGTTCAAAAGTAGATTGAAAAAGTAAGGGAGATGTTTTCCTGCCCACTGGTGATGAGGCGAGAGCTGTGGATGCTCTTTAAAAAGGGAGGGAGACACTCTCCATCCCTCTGCCTGCAGATTTTACCTATTATTGCCTTATTTATGCAGGGCTAGCATCACCATCCTCAGCAATGAGCATTGCTGGATAATAAAACTTGCTGCAGCTGGCCTGGGGGAGGCAGAGCAGAGGGAAGGAGAGTGATGTACAAGGCACAGCCAACCCCTTGCTTTCATCCTGTACAGAGCAGCACAGAGCTCCCAGCAAGCTTAATTCCTTCCCTTTCCTCAGCAAACCCACCTACTGTGCAAAGGAGAGCACACTCCCAACCAAAACACTTCTGCTCCCATGGACATTTTGCATAAACAAAGAGAAAAAAGCAGAGTCCTTATCACAATGCCAGGGATTCACTGTGACTTGCCTGGCAATTTTGATATGAGATGGGTCTTCATCACAGGCCATGTTTGCTGAGGAGAGATTGTGTTTGGAAGAGCACCACATCAGGATGTGTCTCTGTGCTCATAGGCCCCAATGCCATTTTTAAAACTCTCTTCTCAGTCAAGCAAACAAACTTCTTGGAGTCACTTTTGTTTTCTCCTGCCCACTATGCAGAAATGGAATTCTTGATTATTTTAGCAGTTGTGGCTGAATTTTCAGTTCCATAAAATGGTAGGTTTTCCCAACACTATGAAGTGATCTGTTCTTTTAAAACCTACATTTAAATTAGAAATAAGTTCATTTTTTGCTAAAAGATCTAACATATCGTTATCCAAATTCAGCAGTAAAATATTTTACACTGGTTTTGGGTGAATGTAAATTTGTGCTAAAAATACACAGCAGATACATTTTCAAGAGCCAAGAACACAATTATGGAAGTAATTTTGTTGTTTGTGAAAATCACACCCAAATAGCAGCAACTGCTAGGCATTAAACTCCAATAAAGAATTTTTCTTCTAGTTTATATGAATGTAAGCATTGCCAGGAGAATGTCTCAATTTCTGCAGAGTACAACCCCAAAACTCCAGGTACCAGATGAAATGAAGGAAACAATATGGTATTATGTGCTGTTACTTGACATGGTACCCCATAGGTAATGGAAAAAAGAATTTAAAAAAAAAAAAAAGCAATCCAAAACTACCTAAACCCCACAATTCCAGGTACTTCTGACTGTGTTTGAAAACAAATTGCCCAGGGCATAATTGAAGCTGTGTGCACCCAGGTGGGTGCTACTGTCCCTCTCCTTCTGGTGGTAAGGGCATATGGTGGCAACTGCTGTACTAAAAAGCAGGGGAAAACAGGCATTTCACCAAATTTCTGGCTAGCAGTGCATGAAAGCTTCGTGGCCTATCAGACTTCATCAACCCTATTTACCCTTGTGACATATATCATCACTTCTCATTACTCCTGCGACACAACTCAGAGGAAAATTGGCAGAACTTATGCATCCAATTCCAGGGCACACTGATATCTTACAGATGTTGTATCTGCTCCTCTCTCAACTTCATCTTCTGTTCCTCCTTCTTGCATCTACACTTGTGATGGGCAGAATCCAGTACCTGAGACAAATATATGAGAAAGCATCTATTTCTTTAGGCTCTGCTTAGCAACAGCTACCATCAGACCTATTTGAATAGGGTAATATTGCATAAAAAGGAAAGAGAGAGACTGTCGGGACCAACTCAGGTCTCTACAGCAGCTTCCAGTGGTACTGTAAAAGGCTGGGGTTTGGTAGAAGAGGACAGGGCTTCAGGGGAATATGTGTGCTTTCTTGCAAGAGATTAATACTAAAGACAAGGAATTGTTAGTCCAAAAAAAGCTGTAGGATGTCCATTGCTCAGTGTTTTCCAGATGTCTGCCAGGTATATTTTAGGCATGAGGTGCCAGTATGAGCCCGATGATTAAATAAGATCCCTTCCAGCCCCATTTTCTATGACTGTATAATTCTGACATATATTTTAATATATTTCCTGCTTCCTAAAAAAGAGAAAACGCTGCTGTACAGTTCTTTAACAATATTTGGTGGTATACTTTTATTGACAGCAAGGTCCCTGGAGTGCAAGATGTCAAATGCACTCACTCAAATATAAATAATAAAATAGGGTTTTTTCTCCTCTATTAATTCCACTTAGCCTTTCTTCCCTTCCTACAGACAGATTCCTGATTAACATAATTGGAATGGAGAGTTTTGTTTTCCCCTTTCCAGTAGAAAGTTTTGTTGTTTTTTTCCCCCTCATGGGAATTCAGTGCATGAGCTTAACAAGATCAGCCTGGTAGATTGAACTGTGCCTTTTAACTTTGTCTTAAGAGAAAACCTAGCGAAAAAATGTGAAAGGAAAACAACTCTAAATGAAAAGTGCAAGATAACTGCTACTCCACAGTGGATCATTGGCAGAATATTGTTAAGGTCTGTCTGCATCAGCAAGGCTTGTAATGAAACAAATTGTCGGGGCCTTCAGACAGTTTGTTGTAATGAGGAGTAGTCTTCTGTGGTCAAGTCTCTTGACTCTACTTGTTTTTGTCCATTTGCTGGCAGGGTGTGTTTTGTAGATGAACCACTATTGGCAGATGGCAGACAGGCACATGTGCTCTCAGTTGGACACCCAGGAGCCTCAGTAAATTGTGAGATTTCCATAAGACCAAATGAAGCATTCTCTAGGTAAATTTTGGCCATAGGGAAATCTGGTAAAACATCAGTCTCTCACATCCAAAGGCTTGAGAAATAGTGTGCACAGGGGAGCTGATACCTTTATGTTCTCTGTTTTTCAGACCTGAGATGTCCTCTGCATTTTTACAAATCCTGGGGGCATTCTGAGTTACCAGCAAAAGAGAAGAAGTCTCATGGATGTATCCACATTTCCACATTTCTCTTTATGCTGGAAAAGCAACAGAATTAATATTCTAGCTCATAATCAATAACTCCAACACTACATTGGGAAAAAGAGCATTTAAATCCTTATATAAATGTAATTTCATAAATGCAGTATATCTTAGATATCAACATACACTCTGTGCTTTAATTTCACGAAGTCAGTGCAGTGGGACAGAGGCATCTGCGAATCTTTCCCACTGTGTCCAGGCTTTGCACAGAGACTTTGTTCTTTTCCAGTCATCAGAAATGCAGCTCTTACTCTATGCAGGAAAGAGAATAATATTCCTTGGTGTTTTTAGCTTCTCAAGTGCTTCCTTGACTGGCTTGCTGCTCTTGTGGTGAGAGAAAAAATTCACTTATGTGGTTAAAAAGTTGTCCGTCTCTTCCCTCTGCTTTTGAAGCACCCAAAACGTGTGCCAGGGAGGAACATTACAGACAGTTACAAAAAGATGAAATGGAGAGGTAATCAAATGGATCCAAAGATGGCATGGAAGAGTAAGAAAAAGCTGCTCTCTCTCTGCAGCTAAAACTTTTCTCCTGGGCTTCCTGAGTTGAAAACTCGACACTTAGACGCAAACTCCTTTGTGTTGGACAGTGCATGATAATAAGCCTGTTGAGATGGATTGCAGACCAACAGGGAGTGTGTAAGTTATTGGTTCAGAATGGAAATGAAGAGAGTTTTTTGTCTTGAGAGTACATATGGGCAAACCACAATGAATTGAGTTGGAATTTAGCAGATTCCTAAGGAAAACAGCCTGCAGAAGAGTGTAGTGGCTTCCAGTAGGCTCAGCCCCTTACTGCCAAGTTTGTGTCCATATCCAGCCCCAGACTCAGCCACCTGCTGCAGAAGGAAGAATGTCATCTCCACCACCAGGAACATACAGACTTATATGGTTGAAAACCCCCAGTCTTCATCTGACAGCCCAATGGTGGCTTTAGAAATCAGAGTTTCTGGTGATGTAACTTAGTAGTATCCCCAGTAGTTATTAGGACGAAATTTACCCTCTGAGCATTTAATTTCTGTGCATTGGAACAGCTTGCCCAGAGAAGCTGTGGATGGCCCATCCCTGGAAGTGTTTAAGGACAGGTTGGATGGAGCTCTGAGCAACATGGAATAGTGAAAGGTGTCCCTCCCCATGACAAGGGCAGATTGAAACTAGGTGACCTTTAGGGTCTTTTCCAACCCAAATCATTCTATGATTTTATGATCTTTTTATAGTACTTCATCTGGAAAATTTCTATAACAGTGATCTCAAGGAAAAAGAAGTTTCTGAGAAGTTGCACTGAGACTAACACCCACAGTAATATGGAACCATTATACCACCATTTCTTATGAAAACATAAACAAATATCGCAAGGAAGTGCACAAAAAAGGGATTTCTAGTGAAAGTACTGCTAGCAAATTTCTAATAATTTCTGATTTTTGAAATAACAGAGGATCAGAACATCATCACAACAAATTAAGTACATGACAAATATTACAGTGAAAGTAAGAAAAATTTGATTTATTTCTCTTGGTGGCTTCCAATTTATACTTGCTATGTTATTATTTTTGTGTAATAGCCAATATGACTTTAATTTTCAGGGTCTGTGATAATGCAAATGTACCTTTTAAATAAATGTAGATCCCATTTTTCCCTTGGGACAATTTTAGGCAGGATAACTTCAGCTTGCTTAAATGGGTTTACTGAAAAGATAAATTGCAGCATTTATAAAAGTAGCCTATGTACCCAAAGGCAGGTTCTGTCCTTTACTACATTGAAGTATTTTATAAAAACATGATGAACAGCAATCAAATATTATTATAAAAACGATACAAGTTGCATGTTTGTTTATCAAAAAGAGTCTTTTTCAGATTCTGCCAGGATCCTGGCAGAAACACTGCGAGAGCCATTTAGAAGCATATAAACAAATTAGTAATTTGGAAGACAAGCCCAGATCAATACATGTTAGATCAGTAGGGTCTCTTGAAAAAAAAAAAAAAATGGAAGGCACAACAGAGATGGGCCTTTTAATGGATTGAAAAGGTGAAACTGATTAGAGGTGAGATTATTCTGCACTCTGATAAGATGTGCTCGATGCCCTCCTGACAAGGTGATTACTAGTATGGGATAGTACAGAATTATACTTCCAGTTTTTTCTAGAATATCTGCTAGTATAAAAGTTTGTGAATAGATGTGTGAGAATGTACATGCCAAATATCACCCCACACACACTTTCAACAAGATAACGTTGCAGAAAATGTTGGATTCAGTCTACAGATTCCTGGATCGTATTCACTGTGGTACTGTCAGAGAGATGGGTGACTTTGCATCAAACTCTGTTACTTCTCTATACCTCAAATTCTTCATTTCCAAAATTATGCCAATCACACTGACTCAGTCATGGACTGTATTGATATCTGCTGGTGAAAAAAAAATCATGTTAATCGACTGAAAATCATTTACAGCTATTTCTCACTAGAGTGAGTTGGTTAAAATAATAGCCATGAGTTTGATTTCACTGTGTGAGTGTCAGGGTTTTTACCTCCTACTCAACACGCTGCTTTTCACTGAACTTATCTTTTCTTTCCTATGGCATTGTATTACAATTTAGGAGCCTTATAAGATCACAGCACTTGCACAGAGAACAGAGGAAGATTTCATTACCCCAAAGAACTCGGGGATCCATAATGGGAGTTTCCAGTGCATCTCTGTCAGCTACATTTGTACCCTTTAGCATTGTTTTCTTCACAACATTTCCAATATTCCAAACTTTCATGTGAGTCTGAGAAACACAAGGAAGGAAGAGAGAAGAGAAATTCTCTCTCCCTCTGAGTCTAAAAGCCTGTTCACTTACTCCTTTTCACACTCCCAGTCTGGCAGGCCCTGAACAGCTATCTGCCTGGCTGGCCTCATGATCTTCATGCCCATCAAAAGCTTTATTGTAGGATGGGTTTTCGTATATTTTAAAATGTTTCCATACACCTCTCTCAAAGCAGAAAAGAATCTGAATGACACCTGACAGCCAATATGCAAAGTTGGTAGACAAAAATATTTTCAAATTCTGCTACTAGCAACACAACAATGGCAAATAACTTTTCCTATTTGCAAGATATGGAATGGAAAAAGAGTGAGATGAGAATACATGCATAAAGTGGACCTTCTTTCTGATACTCAATTTTCCCAAGAAATTCAGATTTAGCAGCTTGTGCACTCCCTCCATCCCATTGTTTTACCATGCAATCAGAGAAACGGGACATAGATGGATTTTCTCTTCAGGATGAGATGTGTGGGTTCCTCAGAGTAGTTTTTCCTGCTTCCATTCTAAGTGCAATGTTGCATGGGTTTGCTGGAAGAAAGAAATGAAGGGCCACAAAAAAAACCAAAACTTTGTCCACAAGGACAGCATTACTGTCGTCTGTGCAAAGAAAGTATTGCAATGGCACCTTGCAATGTTGTATCTAGTTTATTGTTTTTCTTCAAAGAAACATATTCCGATACTAGGGAGGAACATGCTTATTTTACCTTGTCTGCAGTCTGGATTTTGCAGCAAAGACCCTTCTCAGAGTTTCTGAACTTTAGGCTTTAACCTGTACGAAAGAGTAAAGAAGGTGGAAACAGAGGTAGAAATGTCAGGACAAACTGTCTGAGATCCTTGGGCAGAGGGCATGGAGATAATGATGGGGAAAAATGCTTAACTGCTATTAAAGTCAAGGATAATTTATGAACAGCACCAAAATTGTTTTTTCCAAATAAAACTTACTTGGATAATTCAATTCTTTTTCTTCTGTTTCTTATCGGCCTTTTTATTTGAGGTGGGATGGGACTTTGAAAATCATTCAGTTTATCCTGAGGCATTTACCTCATAAATAATATACTGCATGCAAAATAATTATATAGTACACAAAAAGATTAGGGAGTATTAGGATCGAGGAGACCTTTTCAGTTGTGCTTCTTCCCTTTGTGCAGCTCTGCTCCCTTAAGCTTTCATTTCATGCTTACAATTGCTTTTCTCAGCAGGCACCCTTCCTCATACAAGGAAGTCTCAAGCCTCTCTGGAGACTGTGTTTAAGAATTTCTGCCCGAGGTCCAGGCCATCAGCTCAATAGACCATTCCAAATGATCTGGTTTTATATGTTGCTGCACATCAAGAGCCTTACCAGGGCCACGTGGCATGACACAGTGGTGCTTTTCCAACTGTTTTAGACAGAAAGAAAATGAAACTTTTGAAACAGCAAAATAAAATATTTAAATGAAAAGAAAAAAGAAAAGATACACATCTGGTAAAATCTAAACAAAAGGAGAGTGTCTAGTGAGGCCTCGTTGACTCCAGGGTATAGTAATGCAAAGGGCTCTGATTGCTAAAACAGCTCAGAAGATGCATTTTATATAGGGCATCCTGCAACACATGGAAGCGTGTTTTCCTTTCAATAACTGCTTCTTACCAAGGTTTCTTTGCTAGCCCAGGTCTGTTGCTCAGGGATCACACCTCCTCATATCCCTGAGCAATGCCAGCACAAATTTTTACTGTAGGAGCTCATCTGATATCAGGTCTTTTTGGGGCCAGTTCAAGAAGATATGAAGGGAGAGCAGTTTGATTCCTTTTCTCCTGTTATATCTTCAAGACTTGACAGTGCATTGTGCTAAATTTCCCGAGTACAGAATCACCTCCAGCTATAGCTTAACACTGGTTCTTTGGCTTTTTTTTACTTTAAGCTTTGACATAATTCTTTTCATGCCTCAGCAGATGTAACTATAACAATTAGAAGCAGCTCCTGGAATGAGCTGCAAGGATAATTGCCTGGGCACTTATGAAATAAGGCACAAGAGGGAGAAAAGAATATCATCTTTCTGATTTTGTTAAACACTTTGCTAAACAGAATCAGTTACTTTTAAACAATGTTTATTTACCTGTGGACTTCCACATAAAGTCATCCTCAGATGTACAGTGAATTTTTATGAAAATTTTGACTCTTATATGCATATTGAACAAAAAGGGTGTGGGAAACTGTCCTGTGCTTAGGTTATGTAAGAGGTGAACCGGGAGCTGAGCCGAAGACTTGCTATAATGTTACAAAATAGCCACTGTTTCTTCCAGCAATTTCATTCAGCCCGTCGGAAATGCTTCCCTTGACTATAACCGGGAAATATTGTGGGTTAAATTTATATTTCAGAGGGGTTAAATTAAATTCTCAGTGGGGAAGGAATGGTTACTAAGGCAACAGGAGTATGCATTTGATACCTGCTATTCAAGTCTGTAACCTCATGCTCATTACCTATCACATTGTTTTTTAATATTCACTCTAAAAAGGATGTTGCCAGAACCACCTTACTTCGACCTAAGTAACAAGTCATGAACTAATGTGAAAAGAAGTTGCAGCTACTATCAGTATATTAAGTTACTTCTTGAGAAGTAAAGATCTTTTTATCTGAAGAACAACTTTTCCTTCCATGAGGAATAAGAAATATCGAACGAAACATTTATAAACACAATTCTGAAGGTGTTCTGAACTGGAAAACAGCAGAGTATATTGTGATTTCCTGAAAAAACCTGTGAAATTAGCAAAACAAGAAAGGACTGAAATACCCACTACCCTTTAGTAGATACTGAGCACTGACAGGTCAGAACTGCCTACAGGAGAAGATTAAAAGCATCTGGCTGTACATGTTGTTGAAGACTATGAACAATATTAAATGTTTGAGGTGGAAGTGGAGCACTTGTTTCTCTCTGTTTTTCTCCCATGTTAAATGAGAATAACACACTCATTCTGAGAATATATTATCAAAATGAGAACATATATGCTAGTTTTGGTCTATAGTAGTTAAAACGGGTCAGGAATATCAGGACAAGAACTTGCAAGATCTAGTACACATTGTACAACACAATAGCACTTCATAAAGCTCTTAGGACAAAATAATAAAATCAAATACACACAGCAATTCATCCCTAAGCTTACTCAAAACTCTCCCATTCAGAAATTAAATGTCAACAGAAATGGATGCTTTAACTTGAACAAAAAATATATATGCTTTTCAAATGCTTCCTTGTGAGTGAAAATTCTTTCCCTTCATAATCAGATTCTGATTTAATTTAGACTTTTAAACCACTCTAATACAAACATGGGATATTATACAAAATGTACATGACAAACATGAACATGGTGCTTTATTTTAATAGCATATAAATTTGATGGTGCAATTAACAATATCTGTTCATGGAAAGCGTGAGCTTGCCTTACTGTTTCTTGACACACTACCAGAAAGAAGTTGGGGTCAGATGGATCATCTCAGTTTTCTATTTCAGTAACTTTTCAGAAGGCAAGGCATTACATTAGTCCTTTTATAAATTAGGCCTTAAATCCCCAATGCTTTTCATAATTTGGAGGTAGGCCTCTAAGTCTATCGCATTTCCTCACCACAGAATTTACACCTTTGCAGCCTCAATGTTCCCAAATATAACAAAGACATATCTATCATCCATCTAAAAGATTTGTGGTATTGAAGTAAAGGATCTCATTGTCTGCATCTAAATGAGCCTACGAAAGAGGGAGCACTCAGTTACTGAAACAGAAGGAAATTGCCAGTTCTGAGTTACATATTACAGACAAGTACAAAGCACAGATTCAGCAATCTTGTTAAAAAAATAAATATATATTTTGTTTAAGCTAAAATCTCACATCCTATAATATCCTCGGCTTTAACTGTATGAAATCACAGTGATTTGTATGCTCCCTCTAACACCATATTGGCCTAAACAGAGCAATCATTCAAACAGTTCAAAAAGTCATTGCAGAAAAAATTATGTATACAGCATGAGTTCCATGAAAGTTACATGAAAATTAATTAAATTCTTGTAAATATTCCATTCTGTAAAGGCAGCTGTCAAACGAAGCATGGTTTTCAGCAGCATTTGAAATTCTAAATCCTTCTTGGGCTCTTTAAATTACTTAGCCCAAGCCCCAAAGCCAGCAGAAGGATTGAGATGCTCTGGAGCTGTAATTCCTCAATAGAAGCACTCAGGCACAGCAGTGGTGGAAACTTGGGAAGTGGTAGCACAAAATTTCTTGGTAACTTGGTAACTGGGAGCATATGAACTCTGCTTGCCAGTGAGTATGACAGTTATCAAAGAAAAACAGAAAGTGAGTGAATAACAAATAACTGTAATCAAGTAAGTGGGGTTTCTCAATTCTATGCGATGTATGCAGGTTATTATTTGCACTGAAGACTAAAAAGAAATATGAACAGGGTTCAGCAGAAAGCATCAGTGTGGATTTTCTTGTGTCAGAGATTAATGGAATATTTAGAGCCACAGTCCTGCCAAGCCATGACATCTGTGACTTGTCACCTGAACTTCACACTGCATACCTGGAAATCTTTTCAAGACAAGAGTCCTGGGACTTTTTGTTTTTTTTTAAAATCTCTTATTTTTGACATTACTACTGTAAGGAGAACAGTTCACCCTTTAGTTGATATCTATGTTCATTCAGATTATTTTAATTAACTGAAGAAATGATGTCTAAGAAAATAACATCAGGCAGGTCAAGGGGCTTGGGATTTTGGGGGCGACAGGTTTTGTTTTGTTTTGTTTTCATAAAAAGCAGAACAAACAATCTCATGATAGAAAGAGGAAAGCTAATTAAAATCTGTACAGATAATCTTATTCTTTTTGAAGGGCTGCTTTTTAAAGTGCAACACCACAATTAGATTATTCCACCAAGTTTAATGAAGTGGGTCAGTTAAACCAGTGTCTCTCTGTCTCTTATGAAAATCTATCTAGTGAAAATCTGGAGTGGGTTTTGGAAGGAAAAAAGTGTTTGAAATAATTCTTTAAAAATATTACCTAATTCTGGAATAAAAGAATTGAAAGATGTTGATAATATTTTTGATAATTTGAAAATATTTCTTACATTCTTACTTGGGAAAAGAGCACCATCTACTGATCATGACTCTGAAATTCCTGTATGATGTTTCCCTCGAGGGTGTTTTTTTTGATTTATGTGCAACTCCAGAAGTTTTGGATGACTCTTGAACACATGTGTATCTTCAGCCATCAGCTGATACCACTGGGATGTTTTCTTGTTTTAGTAGCCAACAACACCTTAGCAGCAGGAAGCAAGCTCAGATCCAAGGCACAGAGGTCCCCAGTGAGGTTTCTCCCAGCTCTGTCTCACAAACCAGGGGTAGTAGTCAAGGCTGTAGAACCTGGGGTGCACTGAGGGCCATAACTGCAGCAAGAAAGCTTAGCTATAAATAGGTTTTCTTTGCTCATTTTTCTGCACTTTTGATAGGGTCTGAGTTCTTAAAAAGCTCTAGTGCTGTTCTGAGAAACAATTTCAGAAAACTGGTGTGCTGGTGATTGCTGCTATCCTAAGAGTGATGGGACTATTTCCCCAATGTCTCACACCTGATATGATTGTGATGATTGTCTCTAAACCAGAATGTGAGGAGCTGAGCTGGGAGCTCCCACAGCTGCATGCACAGCTACAGCTTGAAATGCCAGTTAAATCTGCATGACTGGCACCCATGCCCTCTGTGGGTCTGGCACAGGGTGGAATTCATTACATATCTATTTTCTGCTCATGCAATTATGCCTCTTCTTGAGTCACTGGAGAATTATATATTCCTCATATATTGTCTACTTCTCATATATTGCCTTTGTCAGGCCACAGCCCAGCAGCTAGAGCTGAAAGGTATCATTACTCAATAATTTACTGCTTGACTCAGCCTCCAATTTTTGAATTCCTAGTCCCAGGGACATGTGTTCATGGGAACATCTCAACTGGCTGGGGGAGGAATTGTTTAAAGAACATTTCTAGATTTTGTAGCCCCAGGGAAAAAACTTAAAATCAGGACTCATTTGCATTCAAGACACTCTGCTACCCTGCCTATAAATAAAATTATCAGTCTTTTGGGTTTGAGGTGTTTTTTTTTTTTTTTTTTTTTTTTGTTTTTTGTTTTTTTTTTTTTTTTTTTTTTTTTTTTTTTGTTATACACTGGAACTTATATTGAACAGGTTTCTATTTCTCCTGGCAAGGTAGCTGGTTATTTCTTTATTTTTGTATCCAAAGACTGAAAAATCTCTTTCCTCCATTAAAAGAAAAAGAAATATGGATATGGCACAACCTCTCTGACCAACCTGCACCATCATCTGACTGACGTCATGATGAAACAGTTGAAAGCTGAGTCCAAGTCAGATATTAATTGCCTATATATATAAATATACTGAAGGAGTGGAGAGAAAAGAATAAAGCAAAGCCATTTACATGGGTAAAAACAGAGGCACCAAGGTGTGTGGTCAGATTAAGCAGATAAATTACAGCCATCTGTAGGCCTAGATATATCACTGTGTGAGATAATTTCAAGGTATATGATAAACTCATAGATAGGGTTTGCAGATGGCCTTTAGTTGAAATGCAGAATTAAGTTGCAATGCTAGGATGGAATGAATGGCTAAAAGGGTCAGAAAATGAAGTTTCATGCATCTACAAGTAACAAAGAAGTGTAGTTGAAAGATCTTTCTTTCTTTTTCATTTAAAGTATTTCAAATTCTCATGGTTGGCTTGTAGGAGTATCCCATTGCTATTATTTTGCATATAAAGAAAATTTTGTGTGTATTTTGTGTTTTCTAGCTACTTCTCAAGTCCCTCTGATTCCCTCTGCTTGTGCCAAGGGACTTGTGGATTTACTCTAGAGAGGAACAAGCCGTAGATGTTTAGATTCATGGATTGAATTAGAACATCTATCATCAGATCACAGCATGAGAATAAGGATCACTTTCTCATTTTCTTGGAAAAGAAACAATCTTCACTGAAGTGAGGCCAGGGTCCAGCATTGTTGTGTCCCCCCAGGAGTGTGACAGACCCCTCACCTCCAATTTATGATTCATGCTACCCTTCAGCCCTGCTGCTCAGAGACCTTCCACAGGTTTATCCCTTCTGGGGCTCACGCTCTTCATCCTCTAAAGCTTCCTCTTTCTGCTGTGGAGCACTTTTAGGAGAAGGCAGTGCTCTGGAGTGCACTCTAGGCCCAGTACTGCCTGACATGTCCCTGTTCCAGCAGGTGCTGAGGATTGTTCCCTCCCAGGGCAGCAGAGGGGAGCACACACTGCAGGTTGGCTGAGGGCTGGCATGAAGGGCAAAGCTGCTCTCTCTGCCTCTGACAAAGCCAGGCAGACTCCAGTGTGCAGAATCAGCTTTGGCTCCCAGAGTGCTCTGTGTCAAAATTGACTTTGAGAGGGTCAATATGAACCACCATAAACGAACTATCTCTTCTAGCCATAACTGCATTTGAAAATTTGGCCTTAAACCATTTGACTCACACAGTGAGGTCAGGGATGGCTTCTGTTTTTCTGTCTGAAATGTAGTAGGCTATGGACCTGAAAACTCCAGAGGGCCTTTGGAATACAGCCACTATGAGAAGATGGAAGGCACTGGAAGTTACTATGGAAAAGATGTTTTCAAAAAGTTTAATTAACAATAAACTGCACCTCCATCAGGAAAGATTTGAGATAAAAGGCTACCTATTTTTTTGAGGTAAGCAATTACACTTGGTATATTGATAAGTCTTAAGTCCTACTACATTTTTGACAAGCTGTTTGCACCGCAGTTCTGATTTCTTATTAGATATTGTTACATATGATTACAATATTATTATATATTGTTCAATTCTAATTACAATTGTTACAATTGTTCAATACATGTCAAGTACATAATACATTCTGTATCTATTATTTACTACATTAGTGCATGTCTCCATGGTAAGACAAAAAATTCTTGGATAGTTACAACTTCTCAGCAACCTTGAAACCACATCACAGATTATACAAGATACATTATTAAGCAAAGCAAAGAAAATGGGCAGAACTAAAAGGAAAATGTACAGATTGAACATAACAAAACTTTCACAGAAATTTTACTAGATGGTTTTCTGGCTCCATCTGGTGTTTATTTTATAAAATTTCTAGCTGAAGGAAGTATGATTTCCACTTCCCTTTCCAGCTACACATGAGAAATGAAGAGTGGTATTAAAAAGACAGTTAAATGCATGTATGCTGAGGATTTATATTCAAAGTTGTATATTATTTATTGTGAAAGTACAAAAAGAATATTTTTTAAAATTAGTTTTTATATCTTGTGACTTAAATAATTTTCACTCTAAGAAAGGGCTTCTATGGCAAACTTATATTTTCTCCTTAGGATACTGGTTAGAATTCCAAAATACTATTCCTCCCAACTAACCTTGCTTTGCTTACATCCTCATGATGGCTAAATCAATACTACTGCTTTATTCAAATAAACTCTCAAATATTTGAAACACAGTTATCACAAGTTTTCACATCAAATATTTTATTAGTGCTGCTTTCAGATCTGACAATAACATATTTACTGCCTGTACAGAAAAATCACCCACTTCACTTGGGTTGTAACAGTTTCTAGAAGGAGTTGATCCATCCCTGTCCCAGGGGTTGAAGGAACACTAATGTGTCTTTAGTTTCCTGGGCCTTCTTTTGGGCTCTTCTTGTACATACATCTGACATTTGTCCTCTCCCAGTCATCAAAGGTATCCTCTGATCTCCATAACCTTTGATTATAAATTTAAATATTATAGACAGCAGCAATGTCAGCCATTTCTCTCACACTGGGGCAAATTTTGTCCAGGCACATAGAGTCATGTGGATATCAGAATATAAACTCTTCTTTGTTAGCAATTCTCACAATATCATAAGAGAACACCCTTCTTTTTCTACTGGGTCTAACACATAAAACATCCTTGTCCTAGTGTGCTCATAACTCAGCAAACTTATTGTAAAAGCAGGGTAAATTAAATGTTATCCTTTAAAAAAGGTATTCTCACTTTCCATAGGGTGGAGTACAGATATACTGCACAAGCACTATCAAAACAATATTAAATCAACGTGACTGCATCTTCAAATACGATTTAGCAAATGAGAGTAATGTTGAGTAGCCAGTATTTCCTGAGAAACAAGCTTTCTGCATGCCTCAGGGGCTTGAGCGTACTTGCAGAACATCAGAGTGCAGTAGATAACAGAGAAAGTCTTCCCTAGCAGCAAAAAAAGGAGGTTAGTTTGTTTGTTTGTTTTTGGTTTTTTTGGTTTTTTTTGTTTTGTTTTGTTTTGTTTTGTTTTTTGGTTTAGCTTCTCCCTCCCCCCATTTATAAAAGCATAGTAGTTGCATTTATAACAACCAGACTGAGCTCTTCCTTCCACTAAATATGCCATCCACAGCATCCACCCTCTACAGGCTTTGACCCAAAATGATTTAGCATTGGCTGATGCAAATGAAACAGTTTTACTTTAAAGGAAGAAAAAATAAATTGGCAGTCTGTTAAATGTCACAGAGGAAATTCATGGCATGTAGGAAAACAACTCTGTAATGTTGAGCCAAGACTGTCTAACACATGTTGTATTCATTATAGCCTAAGCATAATAACAACATTTTTAATGAACCTTATCTCCCTGTCATGATACTGTGGAGGCATTATAACTACTAAAAGCCTTGTTTGCCCCATCTGGTTTCTGACATGTGCTCAGGCTGGAGCCTAATATCATCTCAGTACTCTGATCCTGCACACATGGAGAAAGCTTCAGTACTTGGAAAATAGTTATTAGCAGCTCATTTGTTCTTCTTTCCAGAACGAAGCTCATTTGTGAGACCCCTGCAAGAGTCAGTCGTTCCAGAGGGCAAGGAAACCCATCCCTGGCTCTTGTGCCACATCCATTCAAATATTTGTGTCATTTCCAGGTGGCAGCTCTAGCTCAAGGAGGGAATAACAACGCAACAGCTTTGGGACGCCCTGAAATTAAGGAGAAAGTGGTCTCAAGTCTGGATCCTTACTAGGGCATCACCAGAACAGAAAAAGGTAGTATCTTAGTTACTTAGTATCTTTCTGTGCCTTTTTTTTTTTCTGAAGTGGTAGGAGATACTTCTTTACTTCACCGAGGTACCTTCCCCAAAAGGCAGAAGCTACATGTTTTCTATTACATGGAGCATTTGAGCTTTCTGGGAACTGAAACTAACTGTGAGTTAATTTGCTTTCAGGATGGAGTTTCCCAATAGTCCAAAAATCTTTCAGGATAGAGTTTCCCAATAGTCCAAAAATATACATATCTCTTCTTCTTGTTGTTGTATTGGTTTTCTTGTTTTTTTTTTTTTTTTTTTTTTTTTTTTTTTTTTTTTTTTTTTTTTTTTTTTTTTTGGTCTGCAAATGTGCGGAGGGATAAAAAAGAGTTCTTAAATAAATTGCGATAAAGCCTGCGATCTCTTAGTGGCTTGCAGTAGGAGAAATCTTCCTAACTGATATTTACTGCCCAAATCTCAATGGATTAAATGAAGCCATTAAAAGAAGCTGAACCCAAAGTGATTCACAAAGAACTCATGCAACCTGAAAAAAAACCCAAAAAACCAAGAAACCCCAAAACAAATAACCACTGCTCGGCATCGCCGCGCAGCCCCTCAGGAGCGGCCGGGACTGG